>ML790743.1:294350-315954 GCA_009831015.1 Picea engelmannii | reverse complement strand
TCATATGTTGTAAAATGTGGAATTGTTGATTATTCAATATATGGATGATTTACATTGTTACAAATAATAGAGGTGTAATCTGTTGGATAACACATTAATGCAATCGTTATATCAAAACACAATAACACAAATCTAAAAATCAATATTATTATAAAAGGATATTTGATTTTGAGATGATTAATTGAAAATTTGTTAAAAAAAATAATTAAAATATATACATATCGGTGCACTGTATTATTTTGAACTCACTAAACGATGCATTTTTATGAATTATACACATCGGTGCTGAAAATTGTGAGAAAACATCGTTACTTTAAACGACAAAATATATGATTATATTTTTATCGTTTCAAAGTATTATGGTGCTCATGCTTACAATACACATCAATGTGTGCGCCTGGTTTTTCTCGCTTCGGCTTGGTGGGCGTATACCTGTCGCTATGGAGGAGCAGGTAGACTACAAATTCAATCAGTTGGATGGCCAGCTCATATGGAACCTTCCAGCTGGTAGCTCCATTGACACGTTCTCTCCGCTTTTATTGTCATTTTTTGGGAGCTCGAGGAGTGTTTCCTCTCCAAACCCACCATCTGATCCAGCCTCGAGGATCTAGTTATCAGTTCTTAGGGACCTTCCTACAGCCCCAGTTGCTGAAGCTCTGCAAAGGGAAGGTTTTTACCCAAACCCACTAGAAGGTTTTTCAGAGTTATGGATTTTTGTGTCTAATTTGGTAGTCCAGAAGTTTGAACAGGGATTCTCGTCTGAGGAAGGAGGGTTTCCTTCCAGCCAGATTCTGGACTGGACTCTTTCTCTTGAATTGGTAAGTGTTTTTTCTGACCTCTACCCTTCTTTATACCTTCTGAAGCCGGGCCTCCCTTCTTCTTTGGATTTGAATGACTTATTGATCCCCCCCGCTCCTCCTTGTGCCACTGGTTTGGATTCTGTTGTTCACTTCCCTCACTCACCCTCATCCTCTAGACCAACCCTTCATTTTCTAGCATTAAAAGCCTTCGAAGGCGATTCCTCGACTCCAAAGAAAAAGAAAGCACGCCCATGGATTTTATTGGTCCCCTGCATGCTCTCGTTGGCTCTTAGGGACAATGTCATGATTCCAGAGGTTCCAAATCTAGCTAAAAAAGAATTTGTAGGGTGCACAAACGGGAGGCATTTAAGCCTCTACCATCTAAAGGCATGGGTCTCTTCTCACTAGATGGATTTGGGTTTCCCTTTTCCGTCAGTGCATACCCTTGCAAAAGGGTGGTTTCTATTCAAATTTCAGACAACGACAGATGTGAGCCAAGTCTTGCATGACCCTTGGTGTATAAACTCCACTCCTCTGTTATTGAAGAGATGGACCCCTTTCTTTGACACAAACCGTGAAAGGATTGATGAAATTCCAATTTGGGTAAGGCTGTCAGGGCTTCCCCTAGAGTGTTGGAGATGGAAATGCTTTGAGAATATTGGCAACACCATGGGGAATTTCATGAAGGTGGATATGTCTTTTTTATGCTTAGGAAAAATTTTAGTGGCTTGGATTCTTGTTTCGTTAAACATCAGAAAGGGCCTCTCGGATACGTTGGAGCTCACTCGTGGAGACTTATTGTTCAGACAACTCCTTGACTATGAGGGTATTCCTTTCAAATGTCACAAATGCCACAAACATGGACACTGGGCTACAGAGTGCTCCCTTGTGATGAATCGAAAATCCCCCTCTTCGTAGAATTCTAGGCTTAGAACATATTCTCCTTATAGCTCTGGAAGAAGTGAAGTGATGCCTCCCCTTCAATCGCGAGGACCAATTCGGGATTGGAAATAAATCACAGCACGAAAAATTTGAAATGTTGGCCAAGCAAGGGATGGGGACTACTTTATCCAATTTTCCAAAGGCCGTGGGGAAGCGGCGGGATCTAGATCTACTTCCTACCACTCTTGACTACCAGTTAAAGAAATGAGTTGACGCACACTTGGGTATGCCTCCTCTTTCTCCCGTCTTTGTAAATTTTGTTTATCTTCAATCTGTATCCCTGAATATTTTGGGCTTAAGTAAGTTAAAAAGTATCCCTTCCTCTTTTAGAGCCAAGGCTCTCCCTCCGACTCTTTCCCCCTTCTCCCCAGGCCCTCCCCTCTTCATTCTTTCTTTCACCCAAGCGACAACCCCTTCTTTCCTCCCTCTCCCCTCGCAACGTCAAGACTCATCTCTCTTGACAAATGAAGAGACCATCTACTATCAATTACATTTTCAAATGGTCTCTTATGTTGGGCGCCAGGATGCCACTCTCCAAGGTTTGGGTTTAAACCCGTCAATTGGTCCCCACTCCAAAGGAAGGGGAAGAAAATCATTTCTCTCAAAATCACAATCTCGTGCGGTTATGGATGTCATGGCGGGAAGACAACTATCCATTTTCTGGGCACTTAGAGCAATGCCAACCCCTGAAGGGTTTTCCAAATGAAAACTCTTTCCTTTAATTGTAGGGGGGTGGCGAGCCCCTCCAAACGTCTTGCCCTCCATAAGTTGTTGGAGTTAGCGTAGCCTCATATAGTGATGTTACAAGAAACCCTTGGGGTAGAGACCTTGATTGTGTCAATGATGGAAAGGCTCTTAAAAGATTGGTCTTTCTTTGGTTTGGACGCCTCTGGTCTTGCGAGAGACCTGGCCTTTTGTTGGAACCAAAAATATATAAAGATTGAATATTCTTGGGGCTTCCACTTTGACCAAGGTATGTCGTTTTATGTTATAGAATTGGGGAAATATTTTACGATTTTAAACATATATGGCCCCTCTCAGGACCGACCTCAATTTTGGAATTCCCTGCTAGAAAAATCCTTCTTAAAAGACCGTTTTCTCGTATTGGAGGGGGGACCTAAACTTCTCCATTGGGGAGGTCGGATCTTGGGGACAGAGACCCCAAGCAGATTCTATCTTAGATTTAAAAGTTCATAAGCTCGGGGAAGCTAGGCTGATTGATATATCCCCTACAAAGCTTGGTCACACTTGGAAAAATAAACGCTTGGGAGAAGAACATATAGCAAAGAGACTGGATCATTTTTTGATTTCAAACTCGTTGGTTGAAGAGCCTTTTCTTTTCAGACAATGGTAGGTTCAAGAGGGGAATCTATCACTACCCAATTTTTATGGAGATAGCAGGAGCTACCAGAAATCCAGCTAGCCCCTTCAAATTTAACTCTAGCTGGTTAAAAGAGGAAAGTTTCATAAAGTTAGTAAAGGAAGTTTGGGCTCCTTTAGGGCCAATGGAGAGTGTTGTTTCCAATTTGCAAAGAACTTAAAAGCCATAAAACTGCCAAAAAGTCCTGGTCAAAAAAGAAAAAGCAGCAGTTGGAACAAGACATTATCAACACGAAAGAAGCACTTCAATCCCTCTATGACTCTGAAAAAGGGGGATTTTCCACCCCATCAAAAAAAGAGACCCTTTTATCTATGGAAAAGAACAGAAGAGCGCTTCTCCAAGCTAGAGAAGAAGAATGGATAAAAAATAGTAGGGCATTGTGGCTTCACAGTGGGGATGAAAACACAAAAATTTTCCAAGCTTATGCAAAAGGCATGAAACTAGCAAACACCATATGGGGGCTAAAGGACCCTTCAGGAAGGAAACTCTCTTCATTTGAAGATATGGCAAGGCTTGGATCTCAACACTTCAAATATATATATATACAATAGAAAAAAGGGTATCCATAGATGCCATCCTATATATGGAATTATACTTCCCTTGTTTTGTAGAAGAAGGGGAAAATATGGACCTAATGGCGGAAGTAACGAAAGAATAATTAAAAGAAGTCCTCCATAGTTTCCAAAACGAAAAAAAATTGGGTCCCGATGGATGGTCGATGGATTTCTATGTGGGCCTATTCAATCTCATCGGATAGGATATTCTCAAAGTTGTAGAAGAATCCAGACTTAATGGCTTCATCCATCCCCCCTTCAATGCCACTTTCATTGCTCTAATTCCAAAGCAAGGTGATCCAGAAAGCTTGGATGACTATAGACCCATTTCTTTGTGCAACTACATTTATAAAATAATTTCAAAAATCATCAGTAGAAGAATAAAAGGTATCCTCTTTAAAACTATTTCCCAAGAATAGTTTGGTTTCCTAGAAGGTAGACAGATCCATGAAGCAATTGGTGTTGCTCAGGAATCTTTACACAGAATAAAGACACAGAAACTGAAAGGAGCAGTGCTAAAAATTGATCCTTCAAATACTTTTGATCGATTCAGTTGGATTTTCTTCAAACTGCTACTCACTCATCTGGGCTTTGGCTTTTCCTTTGTAAATTGGATCATGAATTGCATCACTTCTATTTCCTTCACTGTGCTCATAAATGGGGTGGCCTCAAATTTTTTTACTACAGAGAGAGGAATCCGATAGGGATGCCCTTTCTCCCCTCTTTTTTTTTTATAGTAGTTGAAGGCCTAAGCAGAGCATTAACTGAAGCCAATAATAACGGAAGCTTCTCGGGTATTCCTCTTACCCACCATCTTTCCCTAACTCATTTTCTTTTTGTAGATGATGTACTAATTTTCTGCAGCAGATTAAGAGGGTATGTCGAAGAACTGGGATCCATCCTATACTTTTTTAGCAGGGCGACGTGAATGCAAATAAATAGTTCAAAATCTACTCTTTCTACACATCTTATGGACCCAGAGGAAATCTTGATCTATAAAGACCACTTCCCCTTTGTGGAAAATCCCCTTGATGAAGGTCTAAAATACCTGGGATTTCATCTAAAACCAAACTCCTACACAAAATTGGATTGGAATTGGTTACTCGCAAAGCTTGAAAAAAGACTAAAATCATGGAGCTTCAGGTGGTTATCCAGAGCTGGCAGGTTGATTCTAGTAAAATCTGTACTTGAGGCAATTCCGATCTATTGGTTTTCTATGGCTTGGATCCCAAAAGGTACTCTGGAGAAAATAAGGAATATATGCTTCAAGTTTCTTTGGAGAGGTAAGAATGAGAGTTTTATGATGCCCTAGGTTAAATGGGACTCTCTAGCTATGCCAAAGTTGTTGGGAGGTTGGGAACTGAAAAATATACAAAAAAATTCCACTGCACTGGCAGCCAAGTCAGGATGGAGGTCGATCCAATCAGAAATTTCATGGTCGAACATAGTCACTCAAAAATATATAAGTCCAGATTCAGTGAAGGAGTGGATCAGAAGGCCGACACATAGTTTCCAAAACAGTTCTATCACGTGGAAGGCCTTTGTCAAATATTTTACAGTTATTAGCCAAGGGCTTGCTTGGAAGGCCGAAAAAGGAAATTCCCTCAGGATTGGTAGAGACCCTTGGTCGGGCAACAATGGTCAACATATCCTTCCTCATGTATTAATCGACTGATTGCATGAAATGGGATTTATCCATCTAAATCAGATTGCAGACGAACACCAAACGATGATTTGGAGATAGGGATGGAAAGATGCACAAGTACTTAATCTGGAAGAACAACTATCTACCCACTAGAATGCATACATGTCTATCTAATTAAGTCATATCAAACCAAAAGACCATGATGATGAACTAATTTGTAAATTCAGTCTTTTCGAGGTCTACACCCCAAAATATGGCTACTCTTTTTTAATGATCAACCTCAGACCACATGCTCCTGAATGGTGGTGGAAGGAATATAGAAATCTAAATGTACACTAAAGGCACATATGTTCATGTGGTGTCTCATCGGGAGAAAGGCCCCTACCTGGGATAGAATGAAACTCAGAGGTATGGAAGGACTGGGTTGATGTCCTTTATGCAAGGAGCATGAGGAAACTTCCACACACCTTTTGTTACAATCTCCCTTCTCTATTCACACTTGGAGAATTGTTTATTCTACATTGGGTTATAATTTCAATTGGCATGGGCCTTCTATTGAAGAGGCCTAGAGAAATTGGGTACAATACCACAATTTCAACAACATCAAGGTACTCCCCCTAATTATTCTTTGGGGCATTTGGATTGCTCGTAACGTTGTTATTTTCAAATATAAGGCTTCCCTTCCTGATATAGTTTATGCCCAATGCCTCACAATCCTTGCACATTTCCCTCAAGGAAAGGAATCTCCTCCTCCTAGGTAGGTGGTGGCGGAACATATTGATTTTTCTTGGCCATGGGATTTTTTTGATGGTGCTTCTCAAGATAATGGAGCCCGTTGTGAGGGAGGGGGAGTTATTTTCTTTTCCCATTCACATTTTTTCAACCTAAAGTGGGGCTTGGGCCAAGGATCAAATAATTTTGCAAAAATTTTGGCTCTGAAACTACTACTTACTTTTTCTTGTGAAAAGGAGAATATAAACCTTCAAATTTTTGGAGACTCAATGTCATTCATCAACTGAATGAGGAGAACCCAACAGTTTCACAATATTTTACTTTCTCTTGTTTTGGATGAAGTCTTTATAATTTCAAACTTATTCACAAATGTGTCCTTCAATCATGTTTACAGGGAAAGGAATGTCAAGGAAAAATCCTTATCTAAAGAAAGACCTCTCTTGGCTCCCGGGCAGTGGAACATCTTAGAATATAAGGAAGGTTAGAGATTTTATCATTTTCACTGGCCATTTATAGAATAGATCTGATCAGGCAGGGAATATTCAAAAAAACATTTTGTCTCTTATGGAATCGGTTCATGGACATTACAATATTTTTATTTTTCCTATTTTATGGGATCACTGATTGGACTTAGATACTTCAAGGGGATATGGTTCCCAACTTCTCATAGAGAGAATTCACAGACTGAATGAAACATATCAAAATTCTCTTTGATGCAGACATTCCTGTCTAAACAAGCAACTTCAGTATACAGCTAATGTAAGGAGTTTACTTTTTGGGGATCCTTTTTTGTGGACCTTGTTAGGAGTTTAGATGGATATAATCCAATGGATTTAAATGTATGCCTCAACATGCATTCTTTAGAATGAAATTATATATATTAATAAAATTTACACTTTTTTCCTCCGAAAAATAAATAAATAAATTGATGCATGCATAAACATAAAAAGCATTGATGTTTTTTATTTATGTGTATGCACCAGTGATTTTTATTTATGTGGAAGTACTTGTGATTTTTATTTATATGGACACACGTTGCTTTTTATTTGTATGGACACGCCAACGATTTTTGTTTATGTAGAAGCACAGGTGCTTTTTATTTATGTGGATGCACCGATGCTTTTTATTTATGTGGATGCACTGGTGTGTGATACTCAATATCGCACCAGTATGTTTTAGCAGTACAAGCACCGACAGAAACAAAACCTCCGCCAAAACCTTTGTCCGTTCAATTGTTTTTAGTTATATGGAACATACATTAAAACCTTCGCTTCTAATAGCGAAGGTTGTAGCAAAGGTTTTTTTTTTAATTTTGTCAAATCTTGTAACACTAAAAACCTCCACTACAAGGTGTTTTCCTTGTAGTGTGTGCTCCACTTTGGGATGGAGAGTTTTCTTCCACTTCCATTGGTACTACACCATGACCCCCATATTATTCCTCTGTATTTCCAAGACGAGAGACTACTGACACTTGGTTGATGGATGTCATCTGAGTTTGTTGTGGCAAAACTGAATATCTCAAAAACTGACATTATGTTTCTAGATCATCAATGTGCAGGGTTTTTTATTTGAAATTGTTTGTCCTATTTCCCCCATTTTTATTGATACATGTTGAAGGGCCATGTTTTTGGCTTCGACAATTTCCTCATGTCGATGAAGGATGCATTTATTTTTTCTCTAGGTGGGATCCATTTTGAAACCAAGCAAACATCTAATATATCCAAACCTCGCTTCACAATTTAACCCATTACTATAATTGGCTAAGACATGGGAAAGAAAGCAATCAATACCAACTATCCACAAATAACCCACTGACCAACTACCCGTATTGAAATCAACTATGGAAATATAACATTTAGATTTGCAAAACCCATAAGCAAACCCATTGCCAGAGTAGGAAGAACTAGAAAGGAGAATATAAACTTTGAAATTAAGATTCAGAGTCACAATACCCAACAAGCATCCTGAACATCCCAACCATAGATTACAATTAATCTTATTTCCAGAGATCAAAAAAAAAAAAAAAAAACTAGGACCACTAGGACACAGACAACCAGCTAACTCACTTCCCAAATTATAAACAGGTGCAATTATAAAGCATTATGAATTACCATACCCAAAATAAAACCCACTGTCGAAGTTGATATAACCAAAGAGGAAAAGAAAGTCTTCAAGTTCAAGGAACAAAATGGTAGTATCCAAAGAGATAAAATGAAAGGAATTAAAAAAGAGACATTCAGAGACCAGAGAAATTATGGTTCGATGATGAATTGATCCAGATTTATGAGGGGACGTAATAAAACACGAAAATATGACTTAAACATAGAGATACAATAATACTCAATTTCTATTAATAATCGAAATATGCATGAACTGTAAAAATGCAGAGTGAAATGAACTCGCTAGAGTGGTGGTAGGTTATCTCTAAGAAGAGATATGACATCTACGTGCATTTGCAAGAACATGATTACAATGAGGCTGAAAATTCCTTTTAACATGAAGCATCAATGAGAAAACCCTAAACATCCAAAACCATAACCCTAGAAGATGAAACACTAAAAGGTTTGTGGTCCCCGATGTGGTTAGTTGATACGTCAACTTCTCGGGGGAATTACTTTTGCATATGATCTCCATTTGGGGAGCTCGGTAGCCTTTCATAAAGGCATAGTTGGGGAGTACACATTCTGAATGTCCCACTACATGCCTTTCACTATCCACTAGGAAATTCCGAGACAAAAAAAGGTTGTTTAGGGCCTCAAAATGGCCCCAAAAGTTTAGGACCCGAAAAAAACGTAGAAAACTGCCAATATCGAAACTATATTTTGAGCTAATGGAATAGGTGGGTGGCCATCGATATCGACCTAGATTATTCCTCCCCCCTTAGGAAGCAATGGTCTCCATTGCTTTTATTTCCCCGTCAAATGGGGAAACGTTTTCTAAAATTGACGCTTGGTGAGCCGCTTGCTTTGGTGCAGTAGTTGCCCTAATTTGACAACCTGATAGAGTTGGATATTAAATTGGTGGGTTCCCTTAACCTATGTGTCTATGATTTTATCAATGGTTTCATGTTCCATGTACTCAAGGTTGATCTCTGTAGGTGTCAACTACTTTTCCACTTCCGATGTGTCCAGTAGTGGTGGAAAATATGGCCGAAGGAGATTCACATTGAATATTGGGTGCAAGCCAATGAAGGGGGGAATACTTAACTCAAAAGAAGTGTTGCACATAGCCTTAGTGACGGTGTGAAGGCCATAGAGAAGTGGATGTAGCTTTTGATGGGGTCACGTAAGGCGTTCTTTCTGCGAATGCGACCAAACCTTGTCTCCCACTTGAAACTTGTGTGGAACTCAGTGTTGACCATGGTGTTTCTTGTACTTAGCATTGGATTTTTTTTAAATATCATGGACCTATCAGTGGATGTGTTGGATCTGTTCAATGAATTTGGTGGCATTTTCGGCCTTATATTGAGCATGGGAATATTTTTCCTGTGTGGACACAACGGGGAGTGCTACATTAATGGGGCCCAATGGATAAAATCTCAGGCCCACCTAAAAAGGGCTATGGTCGGTCGAGCTATGGAGGGATATGTTGTAGTTGTGTTGAACATAAGGAAGGATAAAATCCCTTGTGTGTGGATTCTTGGATTTGTACATGCATAAGATATGCACGATCATCCTATTGACGACCTATATCTATCCATCATTTTGGGGGTGGAAGGAAATGAATTTGGTGAGCTTGGTGTCCAGCAATGACCAGAGGCTCAACCAGAATGTACTCAAGAACCTGTTGTCCTAATATTATATGATGGTCTAGGGTAGTAAAAAGTGTACCCACACTCACTCGAAGAAGATATTGGTAGGGGCCTCAGCTATGATACTCTTCTTGCAAGCTGTCAGTATGGCCATCTTAAAGAATCGATCGACAACCACGAATAAAACATCATTGGTGTGCTTGGTTGAGGAGAGAATTGACATGTAGTCCATCGAGATGGATTCCCAAGGCCTGTCAGAAGTAGGCAGAGGGGTGTACAGTCCCTTTTTTTTAATGGTTTTCTTGGCAATGGAGCAGGTAGTGCGGGATCTGATATACTTACTAACATCCTAACAAAGCTTTGGTCAATAGAAATACTTATGTAGCACTACCAATGTCTTCTCCACACCAAATTTTCCTGCCACCCGACTGTAGTGGGCTTCCCAAATCAAATTTGCATGCTCGCTTAAATGAACAAAGAGATGAGCCAGATGGCATAACATTCCATCTTGAAGATGAAAGTCGACAATGGTCATGCATGTTCCCAACATCTGGTAGGTCATAGCGAAGTCAATACTGTTGTCATAGAGTTGGCACCGCCCGAAGGTCTCATGCCCGCAAGAGTCTAGCACCGTGGTTAGTTTTGCAACTGGAGGTCGACTGATGTATTCAATGACATGATTGGTGGTCCCTTTCTTATATTTAATGTTGAGGTGAAACTTCTACAAGTATGTGGACCACTTTTTATGTTGGTCATTCTGTAATTTGTCTTGTGTCTGCATGAATTGTAGATGCTTCTGATCTATATGGATGAGCATCTCCTTCCTTGGAATGTAATGCTTTTATTGGCAGTGGGCTTGTACAATGAAATGCATCTCTTTTTCAAAGGTGGGGTACTTACTAATGACATTTTAGAGTGTCTCACTATGATAGGACATTGGATGACCATGCTAAGTGAGAACGACACTAACAACGTAGTCTAAAACATATGTCTCAATCTTAAAAGGTTGTTGTAGATTGGGTAAGGTGAGCACCAGGTCCGAGCATAGACGATGTTTTAGATCGTCAAATTATTTCAGTTGTGAACTAGCCCACACAAATTGGGCCATGTATCCACCCTTGGTCACCTAACTAAGGGGCCATGCAATATGAGAGAACCCCAACACGAATCTGCGATAGAAGTTGGAAAGGCCAAAGAAGTTCTAAATCTCAGTTAGTGTTGTTAGGGTTGTCTATTCATGAATGACTTAGATCTTGGCTAGATCTATATGCACACCATGCCCGTCTACAATGTATTTGAGGTATTGGACCTTTTTCTTGCCAAAGGATCATTTATCTAAGTTAGCATATAGCTTGTGTTGATGTAGGGTGTGTAGGACCTGTTGAATGTACTAAAAGTGTTTTTCCCAAGTCTTGTTGAAGATGAGAATGTCATCGAGATATACAACCACAAAGGAATTGGTGAAAGGCCACAAGATGTCATCCATCAAACTCATGAAAGTTGTTTTGACATTCAACAAGCGAAAATGCATGACCAACCACTCTAAATTACCTTGTTTAGACTTGAAATCTATCTTCCATATATCAATGGACTCTATTGGGATCTAGTGGTAGTTGAACTTCAAATAAATCTTACTAAAGTACTTGGATCCCTTGATTTAGTCAAGAAGGTTGTTAATTCAGGGAATTGGGTATCAGTTCTTAACTGTGATTTTGTTCAAAGTCTGTAATTAATACAGAGTTGTCAGGTCTCATATTTCTTCTACATGAGCATGATTGGGATTCTACAGGGTGAGGGGTTTGGTTGAATGTGACCTTTTTGGAGCAGATATTGAATCTAGTGCTTGATTTTCTCATTTTCTAGGAGAGAGTGTTGATATACCATCCCATTGGGTAAAGGCGTACCATGGGTCAAATCAATTGAATGCTTGACCTGACAGTGCAGAGGCACCTTAGTAGGAAAGGTGAAGATGTCTCAATATTCTTCCACACCTTTTTCCACTTGCTTCTACTATGTAGAGAAGCCTTGTGCGGAGGCCATGGATGTGGCCACAACCTTCCATTCACCTTGAGAGAAAATCATGAAAATGACAAATTTCCCAATCAGGGAGAATGACCTTCCTTCACTGCTTAGTAGAGACCAAAGAAATTGTGGTAGGTGGAGCTATCTCTGGTATCCTATACAATTGTCTGCCCAAAGTAATAATGACACTACGAGGTTTGGATTCATATAAAACATGGAATTTTCACATATATGGTTGGCCTAAAAGAACATCACAAACTTCAAGTGGGGAAACATCACACAATACCTCATCCTTGAAGGGCTTGATGACATAGGGAAAGCGACATTGTTGGTTGACGTAGAGATCTCATCCTTGGTTGATCCACCTGATTTTTTATGGTTGTGGATGTGGTGTTGTCGGCAAATCCAACCGCTTGACAACCTCTGTTGATATTAGGTTATTTTGGATTTTGTTTCCAATAATGAAATGCATCGGAGCACCCTTCACCCACATCTGTGAGTGAAAAAGGAATTCACCTTCCTCTAGCTCTTCTAGTTCATTTGGTTGGAACTTAGTGGTAGCAACTGTGGCACTAGGTTCTGCATCAATGATCCACTTCCTCTTTTCTAGCTCTGAATCAGATTCAGTGCCTAGATATGAATCTGAGGCGTTCAACTTGACCACCAATGACTTCTTCGTGTGACATCCATCAGTGTTGTGCCAGGGAATTTTTTGGAACGTGCACCACTTCCCGGTGTCTTTCTTTGTCTTCATATTACCCTTCTTTGTTTGCGGCTTAGGTTGGTTGTCCTGAGGTTGTCCATCCTTTCTATGTCCTTTATTTTGTAGGCTAGGGACACCTTTACCCTACTTCTATTGTGATGTATTCATATATCCAAACTCCTGTTTATTCCTATGCTTAAAAAAAATTCTCGATTTTGACAACATATCGATAAGTGACTCCCAGTGACAAGGTGTCCATAAACTCCATTTCTATTTGGATGTACCTATGTAGAACGCCACAATATTTTATAACTAGATGGCATTCGGATTCTTTGACACCCAGCTTGGTGCACAAGGTATGGAAGGTATTTATGAACTTTGAAATAGTTTGGTCCCTCTCTTGACGCAGTGTGGTCCATCTCGTGTAGCGGTCGTCATAATTTCCAACTGGGTAATATTGTTCCTTAACAACGTCTATAAAAGAGTCCCTAGTGGGTTCGACATCAAACATTCCAGACTCCTCTATGGAATTTTTCTCATGGTAAGTCTCCCACCAATTTTTGACATGGGGGAAAACCTTAAGGAGCGCAAAGGTGATCTTTTCCCTATCAAAGAAATTATGGACAAAGAAATAAACTTCTAGAAAATTTAACCATTTTTCCATAACATCCGCATATATTTGACATTAAAATATAGGAATATCAAAATTAACATGTACCTTGAAAGGGGCGGCGCCTCCAAAGTGGTCACTTGACGAATATGCGTCTATTGTTGTCGACAATTGTCGAAGGATTTGGGAAAATTTTTCCATCATCTCGTCCCTTTATCGCATGAGGGATTCCTCAAACAACAACTGAACATGATTTTATGCTCCCTCGTCTCTCTTTTCTTCTGACATGGGAGGTCATCGGGGTCGGCAAGTGCAGTCATTCATAGGCATGAATCTCATGGTCAGAGCCAACTCCTAAGATCACCAATGTTTACACAAACCAAAATGAATGCTCCCATTAACTATAGAACTACACAAGTGTGCAAGACACTCGATCACATGGCTATAGAATCTAGCGCACTGCCACTTGTCCTTCCATTTAAATTAACTCCTCATGGGTATTAAGGTATATAATATCTCACTTTTCCTCCATTTATTAACATTTTACCTTCTTCTAAGCTAGATTCAACCTTTTCCCAATGATACGCTTCAATATTAAACTCACGCTTACTATGGAACATATTTTAATTCTCAAACTCAACAAGAAGGGATAGGGAGCGTGATATTACACGAATGAAGACATTATTCCCACTGAAATTTAGTTTGATAATAGCCCTGATCACTAACATAGAGTCACCCATGATATTTATCTTCCTAATTCCCATTACTTTAGCAAATTTGATGCCTTCCCAAAGGGCATAGGCCTCAGTTGTGTTGTTTGAGACATTTCCTAAGCCCCAAACGTAATGATGAGAAACAATTATTCCTACGGGATCACAAATGATCCCCCCTACACTTTCCACCCTTGGGTTGTTCTGAGAAGCCCCATTGAAAAAAAAAATACAAAATTGTTGAAGGGAGAGCCACTCCTTGAATTCTTGTTCAAGAATCCTGATATTCTATTTAGGTAAATGGTTGCCCATACTTTTAGGTATGGATTGAATATCTCCCAACTTGAACTTGCCCATCCAATGTTGCTCACAGTCATCTAAATCCTGGTATTTCCGATTTAAACAATATTGCATATAATATGAGAGTAAGGAGAGGACCTTAACCAATGTTTGTCTAGGTCACCTTGTTTCATCTTGGAATTTTTTTATTACGTGATAGCCAAATAATCCAACAAACATACTTAGGAAGAGCTTCCCAAATACGTTTGAAATGGTATTTTTTCTTGAACCTTCTTCTATATTTTTTCCACCATTGTACAAACAAATCTGAGCATGAGTGGTTCCAAACAAACCTATGCATCAAACCATCTAAATCCAGGGACAAAACTTCCTTCGCATAACAACATTCCACAAACAAGTGCTGAATTTTTTCCTCCCTATTAAAGAAGAGGGTGCAGTGAGAAAGACCTGCAAGAAATAACTTTTCTATGAGCAAGAAACCAACATAAAATTTTTATTTTGGGAAACCCATCGCTATGCCAAATGTTCTTCCATATTCCAAATCAAGGGAGGGAGATGGAAGCCTCTAACAATGCATGATATCCTTTTTTCACTAATAAATTTGAATCGCTCCATCCATGAGCATCAACACGATTTATATTCCAAGGGGCACGTCCATGCAAAGAGAAGAGTAGAAACTTATATAAGGGGTCCAAGGGAGCAGGAAGAGAGAGCATCTTTCAACTCAGCCAAATCCTAGAGATTTCGCAGAATGTGGATATGTCAAAGAGAGAATTTAACCCACATTCATTCATCCACGACCTTAAATGGGTCAATTCCAGATGCGAAGAAAGGATTTCTTACCCATAATTATGTCTTCCCAAATATTTATACACCTTCCATTCCTAGGATCCCGGACATTTTTTTACAAATAATGGGTTTTTCTGCAAAGAGGAGTTTGAAAATGGGAGAGACTTAGGTGAATTTTGGAGGATTCTCTAAGCACCACTACCTAGAATCATAAAAATATTTTTTTAATATAACCATTTTCCACCATGTTAGTTTCCTTGTGACAAATCTCCACAATAATTTCTCCCCCCTTTATTCATAAATTCGGGATTTCAGATACCCAGTCCTCCCCTATCCTTGTGAGTGATAACTTGATTCCAATTCACAAGATGAAACTATTTTGATTGGATTTTCTTCCTTTCCATATAAACTCTCTTATTTTCATATAAATCTGATTGGTTGTCCCACATGAAGCTAATAAGGTAGAACATTGATAAAGTGAGAGAGCCGACAAAACTGCCTTAATGAGATTAACTCTATCGATTGCATTTAGCCATTGATTTCCCCATTGGATAAACTTCATATTGATTCTTTCAACAATTGGCAGCCAATCCTATGATGTGGATTCTTTCAAAGAAATAGTGATGCCAAGATATCAAAAAGAGGTTCATTTGTCAGTAACATGAAATTGGAAAAATCTAGATATTGCACGGAACTTTTGAGTCGGATAGTTCTAGCCAATAATCTGACATTTTCTATTATTAATTGATCCCCGGAAAGCATCAAGGAAAGAGTCCATGAGAACCTTAAAGTGAGTGGTAATGATAATATATGCACCACCTAGAAAGAGGGTATCATCTACACAATTAATTGTGAGTGGTTCATATTTTTTACTCCATGGGCTATTTGTAGACCCAGAAGATTCCCAACCAATCTTTCATGGTCTAATTTCTTGCTTAAAGATTTAGCCAAAATAATGAAGAGGAGAGGAGAGAGTGGACATCTTTGGCGAAGTCCCCTATTGATTTGGAAGAATTCTAATGGGAACCCATTCACTAAATATGTTATCCATGGACCACTTATGCAAGAAGACACCCATTTTATAAAATTGGAGTTGAAATCAAAATACTTTAAAACTTGAAAAATAGAAGTATGTCAAACACATTCAAATGTGTTAGCCATATCCAGTTTAATGACCATACCTTTTGCTTTTTCCTTAACACTTGAATGAATAGTTTCTTGAACCAACACTATATTATCCTTGATTTTCATGTCATGCATGAAGCCTCCTTGATTAGGGGAGATGGCTTTGGGAAGGATTTTTTTAGCCGGGAAGCTATGATTTTGGTGAGAATTTTATATGATGAGTTACACAAAGAAATGGGCCTAAATCTAGCAACGGAAGTAGGATTAGCTTCTTTAGGAACCAAGGAAAGAAATGAAGATTTATTATTCCCTCCTAATGTTAAAGATTGATGAGTATATGAAACATTTGTTTCAAATCATGCTTGATCAAGTCCAAAAAATGTATGTAAAAGGAGATTGAAAATCCATCTGACCCCAGGGCTTTATCTAGCCCCAAACTCCAAATGGCAGTGAATATTTTAACTTCAATAATTAGTTGGGTAAGTTCCATATTGTCTTCATTAATAATAAGGCAGGGAATGTAATCAAGCATAGAATCCACACTAGAGGGGTCCACCTCTTCTTGTTGAGAATACATAGCAAAAAAATGTCTATTAGAAGTTGTTTTGATATCGAAAAAAAATTTCACATGTGATCCATCTTCTAAGGTGATACTTGCTACATTGTTCCTGGATTGCCTAGCCTTGACTTGATTATGAAAAAAATTAGTATTCCTATCGCCAACCTTGAGATAAAGGTTGCATGATTTTAGGTGCCAAATTTCTTCTTCACATATTCGAGCCCTTTGATAACGGGTTTGGAGGTCAATTTCTTCTTTTTGCAGCCGTACAATGATTTCTTTGTCCTCTAATTATTTTTGGAATTTGTCTAGCTAATCTTTGAGTTCTTCTTTCTCCTTATTTGGCGGGTTAAAGGATGTTTTGTACCAAAGTTTGAGAGCTTGCTTCACCATTATGAACTTTTTCTCCCATATGAAAACGGGAGTACCGGGAACCCAAGTTTTCCAACTCACTTCAACCAAAGAATACACTTCTTGATGATTGAGCCATAAGGGATTGAAATGAAAAGGAAGCGGCCCATAATCATGGATTTCGTGAATATGCAAAGAAATAGGCTTGTGATTAGAAATGAGGGAGGGGAGGATATATCATTTTAAATATGAGTTTGAATTGAGAAAATTGTTGTGAACAAGAAAACAATATAAGCGAGCAACAATGTGCCCCAGACCAGATTGCATGTTTGACCAAGTATATTTCCCACTTTGAGGATTAATATATAACATGTACCACTCTTCAATTAATTCCTCCATATTTTCATGAAAGGGATCCTTGCAAAAGCACCCTCCTTTCTTTTCTGTGTTGTTTCTAATGAGATTAAAACCACCAGCTTTTATACAGTCCACAAAGAATTGAACATTGTCTTTTAGACTTTGTAGGGATCTCCAACATACGGTTTTCCCGATTGGGTTAATTGGAATATAAACATTAATAACCACAAAAAAAATATTGAGTTATCTGGATCTGTACTTAGTTAGAATCCAATGCTAGGTTTTGAAAGTAATTCTAAACTTACCTCTTTTCTATTCCAGTTAGTGCACAAACTATTGGAGGCCCTTCTATAATCTTGAACTATGGCATCACTAGAGTTACAAATAATTTTCCCCAATTTTATTACTTCGTCTGCATTCATTTTGGTCTCTTGAATCATAAGTATTTGAGGTTTTTCAGATCAAATTAAATCCCTGGAAGAAATAAGCTTGGGGTCATTGCATAAACCCCTGCAATTTTAAGAGAGCAATATCATTATTTAGGAGGGTTTGGATGGGATCCCCCTTTGGGAACAACATTCCCTCCATATTTTTTTGAAGACTTCGATCCTCCCATCATTTTTGGAATTGTTTGTTGCAAACCCAACAAGATGTATTTATTGGATTTCTCCTCTCGCACTGTTCTAGATGTCTTTCTCCTAGATCATCCAGGAAGGTTTTTCTTGTATGCCCTATCCTCCAACTCTTATTCTCCTATACTCTCTTTTTCTGAGTTGTATTTTGCTTCTGAAAAAGTGACTTTCACATCTTAAAAAAAATCCATTACTTACATCTTGGAGTCTATAAGGGAAACAATTTCTTTCACTTGGACATCAAAGAGAACCCACTTACCTTCACGTTGCTTTATGGACATACCAGCATAGACCGAAGGGGATCCACCTGTTGTTTGGACTGAAGGAGGCTCCTTATTGGACAAGCTATTGCCAAGAATGACCAGAGATCCATCCTCAACGTGATCCACATCTTGAGACAAAGCTTCGAAACTATTTTTAGTGACGGATCCTCAATCTGATGTGAATTTCTAGGGTTTCCAGGGATTTTTTATGGGGGTTTCGAGCCTCCATGAGATTCTTATTTCCACTTGTACTATTTTTTTGTGAGACCGCTTGCCACTATTCTTCCTTGTTCATGCCAAAGGTGTTGGAGTTCTTCACCTTCTTACAATTTTTTGCAAAATGACCATATTCATGGAAATTTTTTCATTTAAAAGGGAGTTATTCGTAATCAAGTTGTTGCACATGCTCCCATTTGTCTAGGGAGATAATCACAGCTTCCAGAATCCCCTTTTCAAGATCTACTTCGACAAAAATCTTTACAAAGGAAAAAATATTCTCTTTTGGCTCAACTTGATATATATATCTCTTGATGGAGTTACCAATACAATGCAAAGCATCGTCACTCCAACAATGAAGAGGGAGGTGCGACAATTGAACCCACACCAGAACTGTGGAGGGGACATCATTTTCAGGATTGGAATCAGGAGTCCATTCATTAAGGTACATCCCCCTTGCTCCTAAAAAATATGATCCACTATGAAATATTAGATCTCGATCTTCTTTGAGCTCAAAGAGAAAGGAAAAAAAATTCCCTCTGCAAAAGAAGTGATTCAAAGAACCCTTGATGAGAGGCTTCCAATTTTTCTCCAACCAGATGTTGATGCATGTAGCATCGGATAGGTACTTCCACATTGGCATGTGTCTAGCATGTGGAAGTCATTGAGAGCCTTCTAAGTGTGAGACTTTACTTTAGTAAAAGTTATAATTAAAGTAAAATTCTTTTATTAGTGAGTTGAGTTTTATTTAAAGAAAATGCTAAAAGTAAGTAGCATGTAAATAATAGCCATTGATCTCAAGTGAGGTGAGAATTAATCTCAGTCCTCAATCACTATGGAGATTTGGGTTAGGTTATAACTGATTCTTATAAAAGCAAGGCTAGGGAAAAGGAGAAGAAACTTTTGGTGAGAGATCAAGGTAGGACTTTGACACAGAGAAGCAAAGAAGGATGTTTGCTAGTGTTGAGTCGGTGGAGAGTGTAGAAGCAAAGAAGGACTTTTGTTTACACTAGAGTGGGAAGATCTCACTGATTGGGTGAAGATATTTCATCCAAATGTTGATGCAGAGAAGGTTGTATCACAAAGGACTATGATTCAAGATGTTGGATAGGTGGAGAAGGAATTCCATCTAGAGATCATATAGGTCAAGGAGAAGAGAGAACAAAGACAATCACAGGTGGGTTTAAGTTATTGAAGCCAGAGGAAAGAGTTGTGTCGTACAAATATTTTCATATAGAATTCTCGTACGTGTACATGGGGGCTAGTGGATATAGTGTTAATCCCTAATATTGGCTCATTACCCCTTAATGGGGGCATATTACATTAGTAATGTTATTTTATTTATGTTGGCTTTATTCCATTAGTTGTAACTATACCTCCTAGTCTCCTATATATACCAACGAGACATTTTCATTTGGAATCATCTTGCACTTGAACATTTATGTGGGGTAAAAGGAGGTTTCCCCCTCAAAGAGGCTTATTACCTTAAATTATCTCTTTTTCAAGGCGTTGAGTACTTATTCTGAGGTTTTTCTATGCTATATTGATATTTGGTTCTTAACATATGGTATCAGAGCTCAAGGTTTTGGGGTTTCGCTGCTACATCTGAGACACCTTGGAATTTTTGCTATAACTTTTTTTATACAATGTTTCAGAAGGAATGACATGGAGGATATTTGGCATATGGATCAAGGTATGTTGGGTTAAAATTGCATCTCCTGAGGCCTTATAATTTAGGAGATACAGCCTGTGCAAGATAGGGTTTTGGAATCATCCTGAACTGAGTCATTGCGGAATTTTCGCTATAAAACATTTTCTATAACGTTTCAGACCTTGAACTCTGGAGGATATTCACATAAATTAGTAAGGTATCTTTGGTAAAAAGTTAAGCTTCTGGGTCATCTTAAATTTGTAGATACACACTGTGGAAGATAGGGTATTTGACTAATCGTATTGACTAGTCTCAAGAAGGTGTTCCAGGTAAAACAATCATAACTTCTTCCTAGAGTATCAAAATTGAGTGAGACTAGTTTCATTGGATAGTGGACAGTTTGTAGTATTTTTGGTACAAGTTTCAGAATTTTATATCAATCATTTTGTGCGGGGCACGCTATACAAGTGAGATCTCCTGGAAAGGCCCAAAATCAGCAAGTTGTGGGGAATTTACCGTAAATTCCACTTGGCACATCCAATTTTGATTAGACCTATGGCATTGCAGAGAAGAAATATCATAGAACTACATAAAATAAATTTTCATACCCAGACTGGCCGAAACTTGGGAGATACAACAGAAGAAAGATTGGCTAGCAGAACCACCTCAAAATCAAGGTTCAAAAGTGATACTTGGCCAACATGCCACCCAAAAAGGGAACTTCTACACCAAATAAGCCTCCAGACAATCCTAATTGGACTCTTGATGAAGGTGAAGAAATGCATAGGGACATAAATGATTTACAAAAGAAGATAGTAACAAAAGATGAACTACAAGAGATGGAAGCTAAGTTGGAGGCAAAGATGGATGGTTTAAAAGAGGAGATCATGGAAGTATTGAAAAATTTTGTAACAGAGAAGACACCGGAAAGTGAAAATGCATCCCATGAAATTTATGATGAGGACACAAGGAAGGTGAATTGCTTCTTTATATTTAGAACCCAATCAATTTGTATGGTATCGATGGCTTTGTTCTCGCAAATCACTCGTCACTTGGACAATTTTCACGGAAGAAATGATAGCACACTATGAGGATACAGGGAGCAATACCTTCTTTAGTCAATTGATAAATCTCAAGCAAAAGTGTTCAGTTACCAAGCACACTGATAACTTCCAAAGATTGAATATAAAGGTAATAGATATTCCAGATGAGCACTTGATTGATGTATTCATAGGAACTTTAAAGGATAGAATTCAACATGAGCTTCGCCTTTGGGAACCCAAATCATTGGAGAATGCATTTAAGGTGGCAAGAAATGTTGAAAGTAAAAGTATGGCTATGGCTACTAGAAGGACCAATCCTAACATTTGTAGAGAGAACAATGCTCCTTCTTCTAAAACACCTCAACCTACAAGGTTGACACCTCAACAATTGGAGGAAAGAAAAGCAAAAGGTTTATGCTTTAATTGTGACAGCAAGTACAGTAAGGGACATAAGTGTGGTGAGAAGAA
>ML790743.1:246066-265527 GCA_009831015.1 Picea engelmannii | reverse complement strand
CAAGAAAACAACTAACCAGAAAATAAAAAGCAGAGGTGGCAACAAGCATCCCAAACAATATGTTAGAATTTAGAGATGAAGGCGCTTACCTGTGCCAGGCTGTTTCTTTGTGACAGAGCAGCAAACATGGCACCATGTACTTCAAAACTGGTTAGTCTTGGATGGCTATTGAAAAAATCAACAAAGTCCATCTCAGGAAAGGGCTGCAACCTCTCTGCATTTCCACTAAACTCAATTTTCATCACCAAGTGCTTCACATCAGTTGCAGATTGCAAAACTGTGTTTATAGCATCCCAACACCACTGCACTCCACGAATGGATAGTGACTCTAAATCCAAAAGTTTCCCAATTTCAACCTTATTTACTTTGCCTGGCCCCAGCAATAGGGAAATAGAACAATTTGAAAAAACAAAATAAGAGAATTAGAATAAAAATATGCATTTAAAAGATAATGAAATGAAACGGAAGAACCAAAAGCAAATGTGTAAAAACATCTTAAAACATAACTGCTAACCTGCACAGTTTGCTATTGAAAGCCGCCGTAGGGAGTGAATTCCCTTTATACGAATCCAAGCAGCTCCTTGTACTTCCAAGGATTGGAGTTTGGGAGCAGTTATGTTGACAGAGCAATCACCTATACCATAAAAATCCATTCTGCACTGCTCTAGAAGCTGCAAATCAATGTTAACCATTTTGACACCATCACAACCTAGTAAAGCCAAGCACTTTAGCATCGGGCATGCATGAACTATGCTGGATAAAGCAAAATCGCGTGCACGAATACCAACAATTTCCAATGTATGGAGGCTCATGAAAGGACTCCAATTTGGTGCTTGTGTTAGATGAACACCCCATAACTTGAGGCTTTCAAGATGAGACGAGGAACAAATGTAATCAAGCTTCGTGGGAAAACAAGGTACAGGACCTTTCACTGTAAGATTATCTAGTCGAAGTTCCAAGTGCTTCAATGAACTGCGTGTGTGTGACAACCAATCTTGCAAGCTACTCCCAGAAAATGGGCAGTAAACAATCAGCCCTTCCAATGCAGATGTTGAAAATACCATGCGGCTTACAACAGCATCTGACTGATTGAGACTCTCATCACAAACACTTCTCGGAAAATAAAGGTTGCGAACGTTTCGCATTGCCTCTCTCCATCTTTTACTAACACAGCAGCACATGGCCACTTCTTTGGCACTCTTGACAAATGAGAGCATGTGCTGCACTACTGCATCAGGCAACACATCCATAATCCCCATCAAAGAATCCTCATCAATATCCATGGTGTCAGACATTGCAAAGGTTGTCTTCTTCTCACAAACACCTATCACTAATCTGACCACAACCCAGCAATGTCAACCTCCCAAAAACCAGTCCTTGGATATATATTTTATTGCTATGTCCTCCGAGCATATGTATGAAGAATTTCAATCAGAAACCTAAATGCATCCTCAAATCCGAAAAGGGCATAGACTTTACAGCTCTGCGAATAATCAAATCACAAACTCCATAGGATACACTGAGACTCAGATTGTCAAGGTAGGAAGGAAGTTCAGCAAACATCGATCATCCTTTTTTGGGGCAATACCTGATTTTAGCAACAAAAAATATTAAAAATTGGAAACCCTGTAATTTTTTGGAAACCCTATAATTTTTATCCTGAAATTACTTCCACTCTTTTATTGTAATAAGCTAGTTAGAGATAGGATTCAGACAACCTTAAAATGACAAATAAAATTAAACCTTGAATACAAAACAATCCAAGATATGTCTATGATGACTCGTATCCAAAACCCATAAATTACGTATGAAGAAATATCATCAATTAATAAACGAGATCAAACCCATCAAAATTGAAGCTTAAAACGAGCGAAAAGAAACCCTAGACCAGCAAATGCAAAGGAGAAACTAACAATGCAGAGGATTTTCACACTGTAATCAGCGCACTGACCTGTGATTTTGCCCATAAACCCATTTGGTTATCTTAAACAGATAATGCAATGGCCAGATTCAACAAAAAAAGTTTTCAAAAAACGAACATATTCAAACGGCTACATATTCGAACCCTACTTACCCAGAAGATATTGAAACAGCCAAGGAGCCCTGGTGGGTCTTGAAGTAATCTTTGTGTGGGCCGTGTCTCCTCCTATATTTTGCTTTTGCAGGCACCTGCTGTGTTTTAAAAAACATTTGTTCTCTGCCCTCGTAGTGGCTGGGTATGTATAGATATGAGAGACTCGGAATTCAAACTTAATTAAATTTTCCAGAGACAATGACGCGGTCAATTGTGTTTTTCAAATTTTAAACTTTCACGTCTAAATTTTGTTTTTATATTCTATAGAAGGGGATCATCTCGCCCTCATACGATCTGTTTCAGTTCTGTGAGGAGTTGAGACCCGTAGCGTTATTTTTAAGATAAGTGGGAAGATGTGTACAAGGATATTAATGGGTTTTAATTATTTATAGATTTAAAAATTAAAAATATATATATATATATATATATTAGGATATTAATGGTTTTAATTATTTATAGATTTAAAAATTAAAAATATATATATTAGGATATTAATGGGTTTTAATTATTTGTAGATTTAAAAATTAAAAATATATATATTATAGTATTATAGAAAAAAATAAAAAAATAAAAAAAAATAAAAAAAAAAAATTTAAGTAAAAAGGATGAGACCTGTTATATTAGCATAAGCAAAATACAGTAATCATTTGCAATGCCAGTTGTCCTGCCTAAACAGGAAACCAGGACAGCTGGGCATCCCTTGCCATGTGTCTCCCAGCTAACATAATTAACAAAATTAACAGTGTGTCGTCCTGCCCGAAGGAAACCAGGACTATCAGTCATGACGTTTAAACTGTATGCCATGCACTGGTTCTAAGAAAACTAAGAGCTACCTGGCCCGAAGCCTAATTCATAACAGAAAAAGAAAATTCTAACCACGAACATCATTTAACCTTTGAGCATGCGCGCTTGTCCTCGTCCTCGTGCTGTCACCACCCTGCTGGAAACGCATAAGCCTGCGCGCACGTTGGGCATTGCCTCTTTGGAAGAGTTCTGGAGTGAGCCGCGAAGAGCAGGTCGAGTCTCTGGTCAATTTGGGCGAGGCGAAAGACCTGGTCATCCAAGAGACTCCTTAACTCGAAAATGAGGGTGAGGTACCCCGAGTCAGTGAAAAGTGGTTGCTCCTGCCTGTGGCTATCGATTGACATCGGGGAAATGGTCTCTGTTGCGTCGTGATGCGTATGCACCTGTTGGTTGTGGGCTTGAAGCACTGCCTCCGTGGGTGGTTCAGGAGGAACCTCCTCTTCTATATAGCAGGTGGTGTAAGGCTCCTCTACGCTGGTGGCTCTGGGGCCAGGCAGAATGCTCGCAGGCGGAGGCTTGCTATCTGAACCAAACTCCGAAGGTGGGTTCCAGTTATCCGGCACTGTGATCAGAGTGTGCTAGAGGACGCTCTCCAAGCCATCCTCCGAGCTAACTTCTTCCACATACGCCATTGGAGGCGTTCGCGGTTTCGTGTGCCTTCGGATGGCTGCCATTGCTATTGCCTTCTCGAAATTCTTTTTCCTCTGGCATCGAGATTCGGCCGTATACCAGGCAGCTCCCCTGCGCGGCTTCCCTCTCGCTCTGGGCATGGTGGGGGTCCCGTAGATTACCAGGGTTCTTTCCGAATGGGTCGTTCTGCTCCAGAACTCTAACGGGGCCACAAAGTGTTGCTGTTGCTCCAGTGAAGTGGATGAAATGTTGCTGAAATGCTCATGTTCCAGTGGAGCGGATGCTGCAAAGGGCAAATGTCGCTTTGCTTTGTCGATTTGGGTGATAAGGAGGAGGGCTAACATGACTGCCATGACCATTAAAACATGTTGGTGAGTGCGCTGATGGCCAGTACCATTCCCTTGCGCGAAGGGGCTCATCACATGAGTGTGGCTGCGCTGATCCATGGAGAGTTAAAGTCTAAGGGGATAGTGGTCGGTAGATGCATTAATATCGCGTCCCGGCTTGATCCCGCGTGGCTCCATCGTGCAACGTGTCACCCCATCCGGGGATAGAAAAAAAATATTTATTACATATAGTAGGAATGAATTTTATGTGTAACAGATAGTGAGAAGAGGTAATTTGAAAAATGTTTTAAGATGTTTGAAATGAGATAAGTGTTGTTTTAGTTTTTTTGGAAATAAACTATGTATAAAATTTTGATATGTCAAATGTTTCCAATGGATATTTTACCAATCATTAAGGAATGAATTTTATGTATAATAGATAGTGAGAAGATGTAATTTGAAAAATGTTTTAAGATGTTTGAAATGAGATAAGTGTTGTTTTAGTTTTTGGAAATAAACTATGTATAAAATTTTATGAATTTTATGTTTCTAGTGGTTATTTATTACATATAGTAGGAATGAATTTTATGTATAATAGATAGTGAGAAGAGGTAATTTGAAAAATGTTTTAGGATGTTTGAAATGAGATAAGTGTTGTTTTAGTAACCTGTGTATAAAATTTTGAAATGTCAAATGTTTCCAGTAGATAAATTAAAATAAAATAAAGTTTAAGAAATATAATTTGTTAAGATTGTATTTCAAGAAACCAAAAAAGATGGCTATAAATGAAGAGATGGGTAAAAAGTTAAAAAGATAGAAAAAAAAATAGCATTAGAGTGGAGCATAAAAGATAAAAACTAAACCAAGAAATATAAATAAATAAATAATAAATTGAATAATAATAAATAAAATATTTTTTTAACTTCATAACAACTAAGGAATGTTGCACGACTAGAACGTAGATATGAGTGAAGTTTCCCCCAAATTTGTAGGAAGGTCAAGTTGGGAGTGACAATGATGATGATTAAAGTCCAGTAAGACCGAATTGGTCTATTGAACCTTAAGAGGATAAGCAATAAGTGATTACTTGTTATTCTTTAGAATTTTGTTTTTGTGCTCAAAAAACATTAAGAGAAGCTTTCCAGGATCACCATAGTTTTGTTGAGTTAAGAGGTTAGGAAGGTTGGTAGTGTGACAAATATTTTGAAAATGAAATCTAATCTGGGTATAGGCTAGACAATCTAAGAGAAAGTGTTTTTCATCTTTAGCCTTATTAGTGTCACAAAGGTGACACACTCTTTCATCCCATGGTGTTTTAGGAATTGACCAACCCTCAGTTTCACTATGGTGCTTGTGAGAATTTGTTCTTATCTTAGCAATGCTTATTTTTTTCTTTGCACTTGCCAAAACAGATATATAATTTTGATCTTCTAGATTAGGGTTGATTACATCCTTATAATACCTTAATTTTCTTTTTTCCTCTAACTCTTCATTACACCACATTTTCTACTTAAATTTTGATTTGATGATATTTTTAATAGTATCTTTATTATGCAAAATGGTGTCTTCCATGATTCCCTAATAGTTTAGCTAAGACCGGGCATCTTTATGCCATCATCGCTTGAGTCGATGGTGGTTACGACTCAATTTTGAAGCAATTTTAGGAAGCCTCTTGTCTTCCATGTTGTTTAACTTGTTCTTATACATTAGGTATCTAGTCATAGTCATGCTCTCAATGGGGGAGAGGCTCATTTCTAAGAGGAGGATGGGATAGGGCGTATTTCCTTTAATTTTGAGATTATAGGTTATAAAATTAAGTTGTATTTGTTCTATCTTTCTCTAGGATTCACAAGAGATTCTACGGCCCCAGACTTCACATTCATACATTCATAAAGAATAATAAGTGTAACGAGAGTCTCAAAGAGGAGTTTCTTCTTATCCCAAATCCTAAGATCGATTGATTTACAATTGTTTTCAAGTCCATAATAAGCTTTCCATCCCCAAATAATCATTTTCTCAATGTTATAATTCCAATTGAGCTTGTGGTGAATATCAATTCCAAGATATTTGTATGAAGTCACCTCCTCCAAGTTGTTGTTGTCATATAGGAAGGTATCATAAGCGATCTTATTGGATTTACTAATCATGGTCTTAGTCTTATCAATATTAACAGTCATACCCATATTGGAGCAAAAATCCTTCAGGATTATTACTTGGTTTTCAAGATCATGGGGATATATATTTAAAAATATATAAAAAAAAATATTTTAGATTACAATTTATTGAGATAATTGTGCATTTTTAATTTTATTTCAATAAAATTGAAGGTACATGATTGCTCCTACTTGAACAACTACATTATATAAATTACTAATTTAATTTGTGCTAATAATTATATGAATATATTTAACACAATGTTGAAACTTTAATATCCATAAAGATTCCATTAGAAAATGATAAACAAAATACATATATAAAATTTTAACATATTTTTAAAAATTAAACTTTAAATATATAAACTTCAAACATCTTTGTAAATTTGAAGCATTATTCTTCTTTTGATTGGAAAAACCTAAATATTACTACTCTTGTAATATGAAAATACAATAAAAATCAATGATATGGTTTGTTGATAGCAACAACCTGAGAAAATGTTTGTCATGACGGTAAACATACATACATTAAAACTTTTTCATATCCACAACTATAAAGTGAGTATTGTTAAGCTTTTATATTTAAATAATTTTTGAAATAATATTTACCTATAGTTCAGTCTTTGTTTTATAGTGATATTTATTAATACCAAAAATATAATTTTAATTTAAAGCTCTCTATTTCGTAAACTCATTGCCAAGCTCTCATTTCCTTGATGTTGAAGCTCCCAAGTTCCTAAAACTGTTCACAACCAATTGGGGACGTTTTGTACCGGTTCCCAAGCTCCCGAAATGTTTGAAACTAGTTTCAAAGGTGTCGCTCCCATGCAACTATGCAGCTAAGGATAAATCCCATGCTTCTCATGCTTGGCGAAGGAGTACAACCAAGGATAAATCTCATGCTTGGCCAAGGATTTTACAAAATTCCCTCCTAGTGGCAAATCATACATAGGCCAAAGTGGTCATAGTGGTAGATCATTCAAAGTTCGTCTCAAAGAACATGAACACATAGCTCACACCTTCTATAATAACATCTCTAAATGAGTTGTCATTTGTTTTGACCAAACTAAAATTCTAGCTTATGAACCCTACCCATTACTCCTCTAGTATCAGGAAGATGGCTACAAACTTAGACAATCTTGGAAACCTTTGATCATTAGCCCTTTAGATTTAAAAATTGTTTTATTTATCTAGTATCAGGAAGATGGCTACAAACTTAGACAATCTTGGAAACCTTTGATCATTAGCCCTTTAGGTTTAAAAATTGTTTTATTTATTTATTTATTATTATTCAACTTCTTTTTTTTATTTCTTGGTTTAATTTTTATCTTTTATCCCCCGCTCTAATGTTATTTTCTTTTTACCTTTTTAACATTTTACCAATCTCCTCATGTATAGCCATCTTTTTAGTTCCTTGAAATGCAATCTTAACAAATTATATTTCTTACTCATTTAGGTCTTTTAACATCTATGTTACAAGAAATCTATGGTGCACTGAGTTTGTAAACCCTAGGACCTAGTTTGAGTGGTATGGACGATGGTGTTGGGGGTGAACCCCCCTCCAGAGGAATATGCTTTAGCTTTTCAAGCAATGGTAGATGTCTCTGTTAAAAACTTGAAGCCACAACCATCTAAGTTCGTCAAGAAACTAGATGAGATGCCCAAAGTCTTGTTTCCTCCTTCGTCTAGAAAGAAAGCCTTAGCTCTTGTCGATCATGTCTTGATCAGTTAGTTCATAGGTGTTTGTCCATCTCCAAAAATAGTAGCAATTTGGTGTTGATTTTTTCCCCTTAACCCAACACCTGACACTTAATTCCAAATAAATCACTTATTGAATTAAAGCACAACTAATTAATCAACTAAACATGCAGCGAAAGCATAAATAAGGAAACCAAAAATATCACACACAAAACACAACTATTTTCAGGTATAAACCCCAGAAAAAACCCCAGAGGGAAAACCAATACTCAGATGCTTTTATTATGGTAAAATCGAGGCTCCTGTAACAAGGAAAATGGCCCACTGAGAGAAATACAACTACAAAGAAACCCGACAAACTTTGTTCTATCATACAACCCCTGAATATCACACTTTTAGAGATGTACGCACCTTCCTTTTGGCATGCCCGTGTATACGTTCCTATCTCCACTAGTGCCCATGTACACGTACGAATATTTTGTACAGAAAGATCCATACAATGCAACTCTTTCCTTTGGCTTCAATCACCTAAATCCACCTGTGGTTGCCTCTGTTCTCTCTTCTCCTTGACCTGTATGATCTCTAGACGGAATTCTTTCTCCACCTATCCAAGATCTTGAATCACAGTCCTTCGTGATACAACCTTCTCTGCATCAACACTTGAATGAAATATCTTCACCCAATCAGTGAGATCTCCTCACTCTTGTGTAAGCAAAAGTCCTTCTTTGCTTCTACACTCTCCACTGACTCCACACTAGCAAAAGTCCTTCTTTGCTTCTCTGTGTCAAAGTCCTACCTTGGTCTCTCACCAAAAATGTCTTATCCTTTTCCCTAGCCTTACTTTTATAAGAATTGTTGGGTATGTGTTATATTATTTGCATGACTGTAGGTCCCCTTAATTTATTCACCAATTTATTTTGGATATCCGCTCATTGTTTTTGGTGGTTTTTCGGCACATGGTTTTCGCCGATGGTTTTCTAATTATGGTTAAGGAATTATGGTTGTTGACTAATCAAGGTCAATGGATTAGGGGTTTTGATGTCGGGAGATCCTATATGTATATTGTATTGTAAACAATGAAAAAGATAATGAATAGAAAATTAGAGGTGTGGCTCTAAACAAGTTGTTGGTTTTCTCGGTTTGGGTTTCCAGGGTAAAAATCTATGTGTAATGTGTGTGTGTGTCATTGTATTTATTTTTTTATTATTAAGAATCTATTTGCAGTAATTTATTGTACAAGGTTAAAATCTACATTTGGTATCACAACAATTATTGGCTTCAGGGGGACGCCTTTGTGGTCAGAGGTTTTGGCTCGCGTCTGTGGTAAACCTCGTTACAGTGGGAGATCTACGGTATTGATTCTTCAGGTGAGAAGAAATAGCAAGCAGTTTGAAAATAGATATATAGAAATTTAATGGGCAAAGTTTTGAGTTGTGGAAGCTCAAGATGGAAGATCTGTTGGTGGACAAAGATCAGTGGATCGTTGTGGATTTAGGTATTGCACCTATAGGAATGTCGGCAGAAGACTAGAAAAAGTCGGATGGGAAGGCAAAGAGTACAATCCAGTTCTGTCTTTCAAATTCAGTATTGTTGATTGTGTTAGGAGAAGCTATAGCCAAATCATTATGGGATAAGTTGGGGACTTTGTATCAATCTATGTCACTCGTAAACAAATTTTTCCTGCATAAGAAGTTGTATAACATGAGGATAAAATATGTAGACTCGGTGATAGAGCATATGAACACCTTCAATACTGTGGTAAGTCAGTTATTATGTATTGATATTAAAATTTCAGATGAAGATAAGTGTCTCATTTACTGTTCTTTATACCAGAATTGTGGGATAGTTTGATTGTGGCCATATGTAGTAATACAACTACTTTAAGTTTCGATGGTGTGGTCTCATCCTTATTGTCGAAGGAGATGAGGCAAAAGAACATGGAAGGATAGAGCACAAAAGCATTATTTGCAAGAGGATGCTCCCAAGAAAGAAATAGATCTAAGTCCTCAAGTGGGAGATCTAAATCTAAGGATAGATCTAAATCTTCTGGAAAGTTTGTAAAAGTATGTTGGAGATGTGGAAAATAAGGGCACTACAAGAAGCAATATAGATCCAAAAGTGTTGAGAGAGGGAAGGGAAGGGATCTGAAGATTATCCTTCTACAAAAAAAAAACCTCCTTGGAAGAAGGAGGTGATGTGTACTTGGCTTCTTCAAGCACACATGCAAATCATGAGTCATGGTTGGTTGACTCAGGTGCATCCTTTCATATGACTCCTCACAGGGAGTGGTTTTGTGAATATGAAAGGTATGATGGAGGTGATGAATCGACAACCAAAATAATAGGATGATGAAAATTCAATTTGAAGCTTATAGATGGAAGGATTAGAACACTGCTTGGTGTTCTGCACATCCTAGGATTTGCTAGAAATTTAATTTATGTAAGCAAAATGGACGATGCAAAGGTAAAAACAATGTTTGAGAAAGAAACTTGCAGGATGGTTCGAGGAGCAATGGTGTTGTTGAAGGGAGTTTAGATTGGAACTCTGTATAAGTTGCAGGGAAGCACTATTAGTGATTGGTGTAATAGTTCCATTCTTCCTGAGTTTGGAGCCGAAGAAGAAAAAACTCCTATAGTCTCTGGAGAAAAGGCTATGTTGTGGCATCAAAGGCTGGGGCATATCAGAGAGAATGGATAAATTGATTTCTAATTGCTCTCTGGATTTTGACTTCTATGAATATTGTGTATATGGGAAGCAAAATCGAGTAAGATTCCCCTCTAGTGCAACGAGGGTAGAGGGAAATTTATAGTTGGTGCACAGTGATGTGTTTGGACCTGTGTCAGTTCCATCACTGGGAAAATTTGTGTACTATGTCTCATTTATAGATGAATTCTCAAGGAATACTTGGATATATTTCCTCATGAATAAATCTAAAGTCTTTGATAGGTTTAAAGAGTTTAATGCTCTTGTGGAAAATAAAATAGAGAAAAGAATTAAGGTGATGAGGATGGATAATGGTGGAGAGTTCCGTGGAAATGAATTTGAAGAGTTCTGTAAGAAGTGTGGTATAGCAAGGAAGAAGACTACTCCATATACACTTCAACATAATGGAGTTGCAAAAAGGATGAACATGACGTTGATGGAAAAAGCAAGGTGCATGCTCAGTGGTGTCGTGTGGTTATGACATGAATTATGGGTAGAGGCAGTGGGTACTACATGTTACCTGGTCAATCGATCAACCTCATCAACACTTGATGACAAGACTCCACACGAGGTATGGGTTGGTAAGAAACCCTCTCTCACACATCTCATGGTATTTGGCTATGAGTCCTATGCTCACATTCCAAAGGAAAACAAGAGTAAGCTAGGTAAAAAGGTTGAAAAGTTTATATTTTTTTTTTATAAAGACGGTTTGAAAGGTTATAGGCTTTGGAACCCATAAAATAAGAAGGTAGTGTATAGTTTGTTGGTTGTGGAGCCTGATTATCTCCTTGATTCAGAGGTTTGTTTCAGTTGTGTTTGGACCTCATTCCCTAATGGGGGGGTGTGGGGAGGCTTACCCCCCCACAACTGTCGCCGGGGGGGCGACAATTTTTGTAGCCTCCCCTGGCGGGGGATTTAGGGGCAGCACCCCCAAAGTGAAATTTTAGGGAAAATTACCTTGTAAAATATTGTAATTTTGTAATCAATATGGACCGTTCATTATAAGGACGCAAATCTAATGATAGCAGTTATTTCAGGGTTTTTTTCCCTAGAAGGCAACCCTCTCTTATGAGGGAATTGTATTGAGGCTATGTATTATCGCGAATATTGTATTATGAGAGAGGAGATAGTGAGAGAAAGAAGAGGAAGTTACAACGAGTGTGTTGTAGGTTGTATCCCTTCATTTTGTTGGATAATAATAAGGAAGGACCTGGGAATTTCTCTGGTGGGCGTAGCCCACATTGGTGAACCACGTATATCTGTGTCTCTATTGTATTGTGTATCTTTTGTGTTTTATTTCCGCATTTGTTTTATTTTATTGCTTCGTGATCCTATTTTTCTAACAACTAGTATCAGAGTGAAAGGTAACTCGTAGGAAAAGAGGGTTCTTGGTTCGAGTGGGAGAAATGGTGGAAGATGGAAAGTTTAGGGTTGACAAATTTAACGACCAAAACTACCAGTTATGGAAGATGCAGATGGAAGATTATTTATATCAGAAGGATCTATTCCTACCATTGGGTAGAATAGAAAATAAGTCGACGACCATGTAGGACGAATGATGGGAGGTTCTTAACAGAAAGGAACTAGGAACGATACGGCTGAGATTAGAAGCATCGATGGCCTTCAATATTTCAAAAGAAAAGAGAATGAAGGAGTTGATGGACGCATTGGCTAAACTGTATGAAAAACCCTCAACGTCCAATAAGGTATTTCTAATAAAGAGATTATTTAATATGAAGATGTTAGAAGGTGGTTCTGTTGTAGATCATTTAAATGAATTTAATACGATTACTAATCAACTAAGTTTTGTAAAAGTGGACTTTGATGATGAAATTAGGGCTCTTCTAATCATGTGATCATTGCCAGAAAGATGGAATGGCTTGGTCATGGTTGTAAGTAACTTTGTCGCTGGTTCAAATACTCTAAAATTTGATGATGTTTTTGGTGTTATCCTTAGTGAGGAAATGCAATGGAAAAGTACAGGTGAGACATTAGGTAATGTGTTAAACATGGAGAGCAAGGGAAGACAAAAGGATAGGGGAAAGGGCTCAGGGAACTGTGGGAATTCTAGGAAGGGTAGATCCAAATCCATACTGGGAAAGATAGAGTGTTGGAATTGTGGGAAGAAAGGACATATGAAGAAAGATTGCAAAGCTCCAAAGAAACAAATAGATGGACAACAAGAGAAAAAACAAGAAGCAAATGTAATAGGTGATGTGTTACAAGATGCTTTGATTATTTCTGTAGATAATATTTTTTGAGTCTTGGGTAGTAGATTTAGGGGCTTCATTTCATGCCACACCCATAGGAAACATTTTCTAGATTATGTTCAAGGTGATTTTGGACAGGTCCATTTGGGTGATGATGCACCATGCAAAATTGTTGGAATGGGTAAGGTACACATAAAGAAAAAGAATGGAAACCAATGGTTATTGAAAGAGGTAAGACATGTACCAGATCTAAGGAAAAATCTAATTTCAACAAGGCAGTTGGCAAGTGAAGGTTGTATATCTATATTTACAGATAAGGTGTGGAAGGTCACCAAATGATCATTGGTGATAGCAAAAGGAGAGAAGGTAGGTACATTGTATTTATGTACTGGTAATATTGATTCTTCTATCTCTTTAGCTTCTACATGAGTAGATACAACACTGTGGCATCATAGGCTTGGACACATGAGTGAGAAGGGGATGCAAATACTTCACAAAAGAAATTTGTTTCCATATATTAAACAAATTAATTTGGATTTCTGTGAGCATTGTGTTTATGGAAAACAAAAGAGAGTTAGATTTCTCATAGTCGGAAAATAAAAGAAGAGTGGAAGGTTAGAGCTTGTGCATGCATATGTATGGGGACCAACTCAGGTATCATCTCTTGTTGGCTCTCATTATTATGTTACTTTTATTGATGATGGAACTAGAAAAACTTAGGTTTATTGCATTCAACAAAAATTTGATATTTTTGATACTTTTAAGAAATGGAAAGCTTTGGTTGAGAATGAGACAGGAAAAATGTTGAAGTGTCTCAAATTAGACAATGGAGGTGAATATTGCAGCTAGGCGTTTGATGATTATTGTTCATACCATGGGATTCGTAGAGAGAAGACAGTTCCAAGAACACCACAAGAAAATGGTGTGTCAGAAGGATGAACAGGACCATCATGGAGCGTGCAAGGAGTATGAGATTGCATGCTAGGTTGCCCTTACAGTTCTGGATAGATCATGTAGATATTGTTGCTTACTTAATAAACATAGGAACTTCAAGCTCTTTAGATGGTGGAATTCCAGAGGAGGCATGGACAGGTAAAAAGGTAAACTATTAATTTATGAAGACTTTTGGTTGTGAAACATTTTTCCAAATTGATAAACAAAATAGAACAAAGCTTGAAGCAAAATCCAAGAAGTGTACCTTTATTGGATATGGTGTTAATGATTTTGGTTATTGCATATGGGATTATGAAAATCATAAAATCATTAGGAGTAAAGATCTCATATTCAATGAGAAGGTCATGTATAAAGATCAGTTGTAGGGAAGGAAACATAAAGAATAAAACCAGAATACACAGTGTTTGATGAGATCATTGAAAAAAAAATCCAAAGGTACCAGAAAATCAAAATGTACAACAACAGGAGCAACAACTACCTCAAACTCCTGCAATTGTTGTTAGAAGATATACCAGGTTAAGTAGACTCCCTGAACGATACTCTCCTTTGTTGTATTATGTATTGTTGACTGATTCTGGTGAACCAAATTGTTATGAAGAGGCAATGCATGTAGACACTAAAAAGAAGTGGGAGAAAGGCATGAAAGAAGAAATGGATTACTTGGTAAATAACCAGACTTGGGACTTGGTTCAGTTTCTTGCACGAAAAAGAGCATTGCATAATAAATGGGTTTACAAGTTGAATGAATAAGATGGAGGAAAAATGTGGTACAAGGCTAGGTTTGTTGTAAAGGGGTTTGCACAAAAGAAAGGTATAGATTTTGATGAAATATTTTCTCATGTTGTTAAGATGACTTCAATTATGACTATTTTAAGTCTCGTGGGAGTAGAATATTTGCATCTTGAACAATTAGATGTAAAAACAGCTTCATGGGGATTTGGAGGAAGAGATTTATATGCACAGCCACAGGGGTATGAGGTCAAAGGGAAGGAGAATTTGGATGCATGTTGAAGAAGAGCTTGTATGGCCTAAAGCAAGATCCAAGGCAGTGGTATTTTAAGTTTGACAGGTTTATGACAGAACAAGGTTATAGTAGATATCATTATGATCACTGTGTTTATTTTAAAAGGCTAGAAAATGGAAGCTATATTATCTTGTTATTGTATGTAGATGGCATGCTTGTTGCAGGGTCTAATATGCAGGATATAAATGTGCTTAAGAAGAAATTAGCTAATTCATTTGCAATGAAGGATTTGGGTGTTGCAAAGAAAATCCTTGGTATGAGAATAACAAGAGATAGGAAAAATCGAAAATTGACATTGTCTCAGGGTGAGTACATAAAGAAGGTGTTGGAGAGGTTTAGAATGCAGAATGCAAAACTAGTTAGTACACCTTTGGCCAACCATTTCAAATTAACCAAGGAAATGTGTCCCAAGACACATGAGGAGATAGAATACATATCTAGGGTCCCTTATTCATCAACAGTTGGTAGCTTGATGTATGTGATGGTTTGCACAAGACCATATATTACACATGCAGTGGGAGTTGTGAGCAGGTATATGAACAATCTAGGTAAAGAACATTGGGAGGCAGTAAAGTGGATTCTCAGGTATTTGAGAGGTACTGCTACTCGTGCATTATGTTTTGGAGATTCAAACATTGTTCTACAGGGATATGTTGATTCAGATATGGCATGTGATAAATATAGTAGGAGGAGCACCACAGGGTATGTATTTATTGTAGGTGGAACAACCGTAAGTTGGATTTCAAAACTGCAAAAGGTTGTTTCACTTTCAACAACAGAAGAAGAGCATGTTGATGCTACAAAGGCTAGTATACCGAGGTTTATGGAGGAATTGGGAAAGAAGTGGGAGAATAACAGGTTGTATTATGAAAATGAGAGTTCCATTCATCTTGCAAAGAACTTAGCCTTACATTCAAATACTAAGCATATACAGCTCATGTGCCACTTCATATGATCCATCTTGGAAGATGGACATTTGAAGTTGGAAAATATACATACTAGCCAAAATCCTGCAAACATGTTAACAAAGGGAGTAACTAGGGAGAAACTGAGTTCCTACTCAGTTTTAGTTGGCCTTCAAGCATGAATGTGAATATGAGAAATTTTCCAGGTCCAAGGTGGAGTATAGTCCAGCAGGCACAACAACAGTGGAGTTGTTGTGATCAATATCCAAGTGGGAGATTGTTGGTTGTGGAGCCTGATTATCTTCTTGATTCAGAGGTTTGTTTCATCCATGTTTGGACCCCATTCCCTAACGAGGGGTGTACTATCGCCAAGGGGCAACGACAATTTCTATATCCCCCCCCCCCCTTGGCGAGGAATTCGGAGGCAGTGCCCCAGAAGCAAAATTTTGGGAAAAATTACCTTGTAAAATATTGTAATTTCGTAGTCAATATGGACCATTCATTATAAGATCGCAGATTTGACGATATAAGTTATTTTAGGGTTTTTTTCCCTATAAGGAAACCCTCTCTTATGAGGGAATTGTATTGTGGTTGTGTATTATCGCGAATATTGTATTCTAAGAGAGGATACTGTGAGAGAAAGAAGAGGAAGTTACAATGGGTGTGTTATAGGTTGTATCCCTTCATTTTGTTGGATAATAATAAAGAAGGACTTGGCAATTTATCTGGTTGACATAACCCACACTAGGTGAACCACATATATTTGTGTCTCTATTGTATTTTGTATCTTCTATGTTTTATTTCCTCATTTGTTTTATTTTATTGCTCTGCGATACTATTTTTCTAACATAGCCAAGATGTGGTATTTAGAGAAATCAAATATGTTGTCAAACAGGAAATCCTACCAAGGAAGGAAGAACCAGAGAAAATAGAGTTTGAGTTGAAGGATGATGAATCATAATCTAAAAAAGAACATGAATAATAAGAAGAAGATCATCATACTCCAATATGGAGGAGATCAGTTCGAGAAAGAAGGCAACCGAAAAGGTATACTCCACCCGATTTCCATTCAAATTTTTCTTTGTCTACTACTGATGATGATCCTAGAACTGTTAGGGAGATAGTGGATTCAGAGGATGGAAAACTCTAGAAAAAGGCCATGGTTGAAGAAATGGCATGCTTGGATAAGAATGAGACTTGGGATCTAGTGGATTTTTCGACTGAAAGAAATCTCATTGACAACAAACAGGTGTTTAAAAAGAAGATGAATGCAGAAGTCAAAGTGGAGAAATACAAAGCTCAGTTAGTAGCAAAAGGTTATTCCCAGGTTGAGGGAATTGACTTTGGTAAGATTTTTTCTCCTCTTGCCAAGTTAATTTCTATTAGATTTCATTTATATGTTGTTGTTGCATTTGATTTTAAAGTAGAACATATGGATGTGAAGAAAACATTCCTACATGGGTATTTGGAAGAAKAAATCTACATGAAGCAACCRTAAGGMTTTTTTGTGAAGGGAAAGAAGGAGTTTGTATGCAAGCTGAAAAAAGTCTTTGTATGGGTTAAATCAATCACCAAGGATGTGGTATCTAAAATTTGATACTTGTATGTTGGGACTTGGCTTCACAAGGATCAAAGCGGATCACTGTGTGTATTTCAAATTAGTTGGTGATCATCTTATTTATTTGGTCTTGTATGTGGATGATATGTTGCTGATAGGAAACAACAAGGAGATTATCTAGGATGTGAAAACTCAATTGTCCTCTAAATTTGACATGAAGGATATTGGTGCTGCAAATTTCATTTTAGGCATGGAAATGAAAAGAGATCGAGCAAACATGAAACTCTGATTAAATTAGAGTAAATATGTCGAGAAAATATTGTAGAAGTTTAATATGTAGAAATGTAAACCGGTCAAGGTTCATATTCCTATAGGTGTAAAGCTATATGTGGATCATTGTCCCAAGACATTGGAAGAGGAAGAGGACATGTCTCGTGTTCCATATGTGAGTGCAGTTGGCAGTTTGATGTATGCAATGGTATGTACTAGACCAGACAGTGCACATGTAGTGGGAGTTTTGAGCAGGTATATGTCAAAACTAGTAAAGGAGCATTGGACAACAGTAAAGAGAGTTTTCAGGTATTTGCGTGGCATTACTACTTATGGATTATGCTACCAAGGAAGACCAGGATTGGACAAAGTGTTGGACATACATGGATTTGTGGATGCAGACTGGGCTGAAGATCTAGATCGTAAAATATCTATAAGTGGGTATGTGTTTAACCTATTTGGAGGAGCAACCAGTTGGATGAGAAAATTATAGTCTATAGTGGAACTCTCAACTACACAAGTTGAATAAATGGTAGCCACTCATGCAAGAAAGGAACCAATATGGTTACAGAGATTGTGTTTAGGTATTGGGTTGGTACAACAAGTTGTAACGATAGATTGTGACAGTCAAAGTTAACAAAATCAATGAGCACCGAGAAGTTCCCTTGGTGTAGAGGATCTATGGGCATTGTTGCCCTAGATTGTTCACTATGTAACCCTGTAACTCCCTATATGCAAAGAAAACAACAAGTGAGAGAATGTTGGGTATGTGTTATATTCTTTTTATGACTATAGGTCCCCTTAATGGGGGGTTTATTAGCCAAATTATTTTGGATATTCGCCCATTGTTTTTGGCGGTTTTTCGACACATGGTTTTCGCCAATGGTTTTCTAATTATGGTTAAGGAATTATGGTTGTTGACTAATCCAAGTCAATGGATTATGGGTTTGGATGTTGCTGTTAATTATTTGGGTTGGTTGTCATTTATGTCAACCCTTGAAGAAATTCTGGTAGCAAACTCCGGTAGCACAAAGGTTTGGGTAATGGACCCAAGTTTGTTTGATGTATAACGGTATAAGTTTTAATATATTTGAAGGTAATACTATTATGGATGGATATTACATGTCATGTCATTTCCATTGGCATGTGGAACGTCACATAAATCCTCACAGTTAGAGAGTTATGGGCATGTGAAGTTGGAGAACCCTCATGAGTCATCTAGAAGTTCCAAAAGGTCAAAGTAGTCAAAGTGGTTGCAAAGAAGAAATTATTTAAATAATAAAGTGAAGTGATGAGTGTACTATAAGTCAAAGTGGATACAAATGAAATTATTTAAATAATAAAGTTAATGGAGAAATTACTAAGTGGACAAGTGGTTAGAAGTAGGTTAGCCCTAAAATAAGGAAAGTGGTTTAAGGGATTTTAGAAGGTAAATAATAAAGTGAAGTGATGAGTGTACTATAAGTCAAAATGGATACAAAAGAAATTATTTAAATAATAAAGTTAATGGAAAAATTACTAAGTGGACAGATGGTTAGAATTGAGTTAACCCTAAAATAAGGAAAGTGGGTTAAGATGGTTAAAGGGTAACCCCTTGAGGAAGCTACATGAAAGTATAAATAATAGGCAAGGCTCTCTCATTTTAATCACACTTGAGCATATTGAATATCTACAAGTGAATGAGGTAACCAAAGGATATCTAAGTTGAATTTCAGAGGGAAGGTGAAGTAAATAAGGCCGAAATTCAAGGGAGGATAAATTCTTTTGATGATGCTTTCTAAGGTATGTTATTTACAGGTCATATCACCATTTTCGAAATAAATTTTTTTCTAGAATGATTCAGACCGTAAAATTGGGAGGCCGTTGAGGAAACATATCCAAGTAGCTTTGATAAAAAAATTAGCATGTGGGTCGTTTTATTTTTGGAGTTACAGTCCGTGGAAAATAGGGTTTGTAGTTAGTCCTGAAACTAGTCTAAAACAAGTGTTTCGGGTAAAAACTTCATAACATATTCATAACAGATCCAAATTCAGTAAGACAAAATGTATTGGTTAGAGTATATTCTGTTTTATTCTTTATACCATTTTCATATCCATACAACAAATATTATGTGTGGGGCACACTCTACAAGTTCGCTCTCTAGAATAAGCCA
>ML790743.1:204774-220598 GCA_009831015.1 Picea engelmannii | reverse complement strand
GGCCTTAATCTTGTTAGGGTCTACCTTGACACCTTCATGAGATACAATATGACCCAAATACTCTACCTCCTTCACTCCAAAGAAACATTTGGATGGTTTGGCATATAGTTGTTGATCCTTTAGTAGTTGTAGAACCTTGTCAACATGTCGCACATGATCATCCCAAGACTTACTATAGATTAGTATATCATAAAAAAATACTAACACAAATTTTCGAAGGAAGGGCTTGAAAATGGAATTCATCAGCCCTTGGAATGTGGAAGGTGCATTTGTAAGGGGAAAAGGCATGACCAAAAATTCATAATGGCCTTCATGAGTTCAAAATGCTGTTTTTGGGATATCTTCTTCCTTCATTCTAATCTGATGATACCCTGAATGGAGATCCAATTTTTTGAAATAGATTGCTCCATGTAGTTCATCTAACAATTCATCAATGATGGGAATGAGAAACTTATCTTTAATAGTGATCTTATTGAGCTCTCTATAATCTGGACAGATACGCCATGAGCTATCTTTCTTGAATACCATTACCACTGGTGTAGAGTAAGAACTTTGGCTAGGTCTAATAATGCCAGCCTCTAACATTTCTTCAACCATGCGCTCAATTTCACTCTTATGGGCATAAGAGTATCTGTATGGCCTGATGTTAGGAGGAACACTCCCAGAAATTAGGTGAATTTCATGATCATGATTTCGAGTGGGTGGAAGACCTTTGGGAATATCTTCAAATACTTTGGAATGCTTATCAATGATCCCTTGGAGATTTTTAGGAATAGATGGCTTAGATGTTTGAACATCTAGTGAGCATAGTTGTGCAATAACGCCTTGATGCCCCTTTTTCAATAATTTTGTCATGCCATTAGAGCTTATCACCTTACTGGGTTTCCCTGTGATACCTATTAACTCAATTTCTTTTCCTTCCAATGAAAATTTCATGAAAAGTTCTTGAAAATTAAAAGACACTATTCCTAATGATTGTAACCATTGGATTCCTAGTACAACATCCACACCACCCATGGGTATAGCAATCATTGGACTATTCATTACATATTCCTCCATAATAAGATTGATCTTATTGCATTTTCCTGAGCAATTGATAGTTCCTCCATCTGCAATCATTACTTGAAACTCTGGTGCTGGATATACAAAGCAATTGAGAGCTTTGGTTAATTTATACTGAATGAAATTATGAGTACTGCCAGAATCAATTAGGACTATTACCTTTTTCTTTTTTATGTATCCTTCGGTCTTGAGGGTTTGAGGAGTGCTAATTCCAGCCAATGCATTACATGATATCGTGGGAGTCAACTCTTCAAATGAAATTGCTTCTACGTTTTCATCTTGAGATGGTTCTTGTTCTTGTTCTTCTTCCTCTTCACAATCTATGTAGAATAATTTATTCTCACCACACTTATGTCCCTTACTGTACTTGCTGTCACAATTAAAACATAAACCTTTTTCTTTTCTTTCCTCCAATTGTTGAGGTGTTTTAGAAGAAGGAGCATTGTTCTCTCTACAGATGTTAGGATTGGTCCTTCTAGTAGCCATAGCCATACTTTTACTTTCAACATTTCTTGCCACCTTAAATGCATTCTCCAATGATTTGGGTTCCCAAAGTCGAAGCTCATGTTGAATGCTATCCTTTAAAGTTCCTATGAATACATCAATCACGTGCTCATCTGGAATATCTATTACCTTTATATTCAATCTTTGGAAGTTATCAATGTGCTCGGTAACTGAACCCTTTTGCTTGAGATTTATCAATTGACTAAAGAAGGTATTGCTCCCTGTATCCTCATAGTGTGCTATCATTTCTTCCGTGAAAATTGTCCAAGTGACGAGTGATTTGCAAGAACAAAGCCATCGATACCATAAAAATTGATTGGGTTCTAAATATAAAGAAGCAATTCGTACCTTTGGTGTATGTGGCACATTATGTAGATCAAAGAATTCCTCCATCTGAAGTATCCATGTGATTGAGTCCTTGCCATCAAACTTCCTCATATTGATCTTAGGAAAATGGTTGGTCTTCAACCCAAAGTTGGAGTTTCTCCATTCTTGATTCACCTTCCTTGTGTCCTCATCATAAATTTCATGGGATGCATTTTCACTTTTAGGTGTCTTCTCTGTTACAAAATTTTTCAATACTTCCATGATCTCCTCTTTTAAACCATCCATCTTTGCCTCCAACTTAGCTTCCATCTCTTGTAGTTCATCTTTTGTTACTATCTTCTTTTGTAAATCATTTATGTCCCTATGCATTTCTTCACCTTCATCAAGAGTCCAATTAGGATTGTCTGGAGGCTTATTTGGTGTAGAAGTTCCCTTTTTGGGTGGCACGTTGGCCAAGTATCACTTTTGAACCTTGATTTTGAGGTGGTTTTGCTAGACAATCTTTCTTCTGTTGTATCTCCCAAGTTTCGTCCAGTCTGGGTATGAAACTTTATTTTATGTAGTTCTATGATATTTCTTCTCTGCAATGCCATATGTCTGATCAAAATTGGATGTGCCAAGTGGAATTTACGGTAACTTCCCCACAACTTGCCGATTTTGGGCCTTTCCAGGAGATCTCACTTGTATAGCGTTCGCCGCACAAAATGATTGATATAAAATTCTGAAACTTGTACCAAAATACTACAGACTGTCCACTATCCAATGAAACCAGTCTCACTCAATTTTGATACTCTAGGAAGAAGCTATGATTGTTTTACCTGGAACACCTTCTTGGGACTAGTCAATACGACTAGTTAGATACCCTATCTTCCACAGTGTGTATCTACAAATTTAAGATGACCCGGAAGATTAACTTTTTACCAAAGATACCTTACTAATTTATGTGAATATCCTCCAGAGTTCAAGGTCTGAAACGTTACAGAAAACGTTTTATAGCGAAAATTCTGCAATGACTCAGTTCAGGATGATTCCAGAACCCTATCTTGCACAGGCTGTATCTCCTAAATTATAAGGCCTCAGGAGATGCAATTTTAACCCAACTTACCTTGATCCATATGAAAAATATCCTCCAAGTCATTCCTTCTGAAACATTGTATAAAAAAAGTTATAGCGAAAATTCCAAGGTGTCTCAGATGTAGCAGCGAAACCCTAAAACCTTGAGCTCTGATACCATATGTTAAGAACCAAATATCAATATAGCATAGAAAAACCTCAGAATAAGTACTCAACACCTTGAAAAAGAGATAATTTCAGATAATAAGCCTCTTTGAGGGGGAAACCTCCTTTTACCCCACATAAATGTTCAAGTACAATATGATTCCAAATGAAAATGTCTCCTTGGTATATATAGGAGACTAGGAGGTATAATTACAACTAATGGAATAAAGCCAACATAAATAAAATAACATTACTAATGTAATATGCCCCCATTAAGGGGTAATGAGCCAATATTAGGGATTAACACTATATCCACTAGCGCCCACGTACACATACGAGAATTCTATATGAAAATATTTGTACGACACAACTCTTTCCTCTGGCTTCAATAACTTAAACCCACCTGTGATTGTCTTTGTTCTCTCTTCTCCTTGACCTATATGATCTCTAGATGGAATTCCTTCTCCACCTATCCAACATCTTGAATCATAGTCCTTTGTGATACAACCTTCTCTGCATCAACATTTGGATGAAATATCTTCACCCAATCAGTGAGATCTTCCCACTCTAGTGTAAACAAAAGTCCTTCTTTGCTTCTACACTCTCCACCGACTCAACACTAGCAAACATCCTTCTTTGCTTCTCTGTGTCAAAGTCCTACCTTGATCTCTCACCAAAAGTTTCTTCTCCTTTTCCCTAGCCTTGCTTTTATAAGAATCAGTTATAACCTAACCCAAATCTCCATAGTGATTGAGGACTGAGATTAATTCTCACCTCACTTGAGATCAATGGCTATTATTTACATGCTACTTACTTTTAGCATTTTCTTTAAATAAAACTCAACTCACTAATAAAAGAATTTTACTTTAATTATAACTTTTACTAAAGTAAAGTCTCACACTTAGAAGGCTCTCAATGACTTCCACATGCTAGACACATGCCAATGTGGAAGTACCTATCCGATGCTACATGCATCAACATCTGGTTGGAGAAAAATTGGAAGCCTCTCATCAAGGGTTCTTTGAATCACTTCTTTTGCAGAGGGAATTTTTTTTCCTTTCTCTTTGAGCTCAAAGAAGATCGAGATCTAATATTTCATAGTGGATCATATTTTTTAGGAGCAAGGGGGATGTACCTTAATGAATGGACTCCTGATTCCAATCCTGAAAATGATGTCCCCTCCACAGTTCTGGTGTGGGTTCAATTGTCGCACCTCCCTCTTCATTGTTGGAGTGACGATGCTTTGCATTGTATTGGTAACTCCATCAAGAGATATATATATCAAGTTGAGCCAAAAGAGAATATTTTTTCCTTTGTAAAGATTTTTGTCGAAGTAGATCTTGAAAAGGGGATTCTGGAAGCTGTGATTATCTCCCTAGACAAATGGGAGCATGTGCAACAACTTGATTACGAATAACTCCCTTTTAAATGAAAAAATTTCCATGAATATGGTCATTTTGCAAAAAATTGTAAGAAGGTGAAGAACTCCAACACCTTTGGCATGAACAAGGAAGAATAGTGGCAAGCGGTCTCACAAAAAAATAGTACAAGTGGAAATAAGAATCTCATGGAGGCTCGAAACCCCCATAAAAAATCCCTGGAAACCCTAGAAATTCACATCAGATTGAGGATCCGTCACTAAAAATAGTTTCGAAGCTTTGTCTCAAGATGTGGATCACGTTGAGGATGGATCTCTGGTCATTCTTGGCAATAGCTTGTCCAATAAGGAGCCTCCTTCAGTCCAAACAACAGGTGGATCCCCTTCGGTCTATGCTGGTATGTCCATAAAGCAACGTGAAGGTAAGTGGGTTCTCTTTGATGTCCAAGTGAAAGAAATTGTTTCCCTTATAGACTCCAAGATGTAAGTAATGGATTTTTTTTAAGATGTGAAAGTCACTTTTTCAGAAGCAAAATACAACTCAGAAAAAGAGAGTATAGGAGAATAAGAGTTGGAGGATAGGGCATACAAGAAAAACCTTCCTGGATGATCTAGGAGAAAGACATCTAGAACAGTGCGAGAGGAGAAATCCAATAAATACATCTTGTTGGGTTTGCAACAAACAATTCCAAAAATGATGGGAGGATCGAAGTCTTCAAAAAAATATGGAGGGAATGTTGTTCCCAAAGGGGGATCCCATCCAAACCCTCCTAAATAATGATATTGCTCTCTTAAAATTGCAGGGGTTTATGCAATGACCCCAAGCTTATTTCTTCCAGGGATTTAATTTGATCTGAAAAACCTCAAATACTTATGATTCAAGAGACCAAAATGAATGCAGACGAAGTAATAAAATTGGGGAAAATTATTTGTAACTCTAGTGATGCCATAGTTCAAGATTATAGAAGGGCCTCCAATAGTTTGTGCACTAACTGGAATAGAAAAGAGGTAAGTTTAGAATTACTTTCAAAACCTAGCATTGGATTCTAACTAAGTACAGATCCAGATAACTCAATATTTTTTTTGTGGTTATTAATGTTTATATTCCAATTAACCCAATCGGGAAAACCGTATGTTGGAGATCCCTACAAAGTCTAAAAGACAATGTTCAATTCTTTGTGGACTGTATAAAAGCTGGTGGTTTTAATCTCATTAGAAACAACACAGAAAAGAAAGGAGGGTGCTTTTGCAAGGATCCCTTTCATGAAAATATGGAGGAATTAATTGAAGAGTGGTACATGTTATATATTAATCCTCAAAGTGGGAAATATACTTGGTCAAACATGCAATCTGGTCTGGGGCACATTGTTGCTCGCTTATATTGTTTTCTTGTTCACAACAATTTTCTCAATTCAAACTCATATTTAAAATGATATATCCTCCCCTCCCTCATTTCTAATCACAAGCCTATTTCTTTGCATATTCACGAAATCCATGATTATGGGCCGCTTCCTTTTCATTTCAATCCCTTATGGCTCAATCATCAAGAAGTGTATTCTTTGGTTGAAGTGAGTTGGAAAACTTGGGTTCCCGGTACTCCCGTTTTCATATGGGAGAAAAAGTTCATAATGGTGAAGCAAGCTCTCAAACTTTGGTACAAAACATCCTTTAACCCGCCAAATAAGGAGAAAGAAGAACTCAAAGATTAGCTAGACAAATTCCAAAAATAATTAGAGGACAAAGAAATCATTGTACGGCTGCAAAAAGAAGAAATTGACCTCCAAACCCGTTATCAAAGGGCTCGAATATGTGAAGAAGAAATTTGGCACCTAAAATCATGCAACCTTTATCTCAAGGTTGGCGATAGGAATACTAATTTTTTTCATAATCAAGTCAAGGCTAGGCAATCCAGGAACAATGTAGCAAGTATCACCTTAGAAGATGGATCACATGTGAAATTTTTTTTCGATATCAAAACAACTTCTAATAGACATTTTTTTGCTATGTATTCTCAACAAGAAGAGGTGGACCCCTCTAGTGTGGATTCTATGCTTGATTACATTCCCTGCCTTATTATTAATGAAGACAATATGGAACTTACCCAACTAATTATTGAAGTTAAAATATTCACTGCCATTTGGAGTTTGGGGCTAGATAAAGCCCTGGGGTCAGATGGATTTTCAATCTCCTTTTACATACATTTTTTGGACTTGATCAAGCATGATTTGAAACAAATGTTTCATATACTCATCAATCTTTAACATTAGGAGGGAATAATAAATCTTCATTTCTTTCCTTGGTTCCTAAAGAAGCTAATCCTACTTCCGTTGCTAGATTTAGGCCCATTTCTTTGTGTAACTCATCATATAAAATTCTCACCAAAATCATAGCTTCCCGGCTAAAAAAATCCTTCCCAAAGCCATCTCCCCTAATCAAGGAGGCTTCATGCATGACATGAAAATCAAGGATAATATAGTGTTGGTTCAAGAAACTATTCATTCAAGTGTTAAGGAAAAAGCAAAAGGTATGGTCATTAAACTGGATATGGCTAACACATTTGAATGTGTTTGACATACTTCTATTTTTCAAGTTTTAAAGTATTTTGATTTCAACTCCAATTTTATAAAATGGGTGTCTTCTTGCATAAGTGGTCCATGGATAACATATTTAGTGAATGGGTTCCCATTAGAATTCTTCCAAATCAATAGGGGACTTCGCCAAAGATGTCCACTCTCTCCTCTCCTCTTCATTATTTTGGCTAAATCTTTAAGCAAGAAATTAGACCATGAAAGATTGGTTGGGAATCTTCTGGGTCTACAAATAGCCCATGGAGTAAAAAATATGAACCACTCACAATTAATTGTGTAGATGATACCCTCTTTCTAGGTGGTGCATATATTATCATTACCACTCACTTTAAGGTTCTCATGGACTCTTTCCTTGATGCTTTCCGGGGATCAATTAATAATAGAAAATGTCAGATTATTGGCTAGAACTATCCGACTCAAAAGTTCCGTGCAATATCTAGATTTTTCCAATTTCATGTTACTGACAAATGAACCTCTTTTTGATATCTTGGCATCACTATTTCTTTGAAAGAATCCACATCATAGGATTGGCTGCCAATTGTTGAAAGAATCAATATGAAGTTTATCCAATGGGGAAATCAATGGCTAAATGCAATCGATAGAGTTAATCTCATTAAGGCAGTTTTGTCGGCTCTCTCACTTTATCAATGTTCTACCTTATTAGCTTCATGTGGGACAACCAATCAGATTTATATGAAAATAAGAGAGTTTATATGGAAAGGAAGAAAATCCAATCAAAATAGTTTCATCTTGTGAATTGGAATCAAGTTATCACTCACAAGGATAGGGGAGGACTGGGTATCTGAAATCCCGAATTTATGAATAAAGGGGGGAGAAATTATTGTGGAGATTTGTCACAAGGAAACTAACATGGTGGAAAATGGTTATATTAAAAAAATATTTTTATGATTCTAGGTAGTGGTGCTTAGAGAATCCTCCAAAATTCACCTAAGTCTCTCCCATTTTCAAACTCCTCTTTGCAGAAAAACCCATTATTTGTAAAAAAATGTCTGGGATCCTAGGAATGGAAGGTGTATAAATATTTGGGAAGACATAATTATGGGTAAGAAATCCTTTCTTCGCATCTGGAATTGACCCCTTTAAGGTCATGGATGAATGAATGTGGGTTAAATTCTCTCTTTGACATATCCACATTCTGCGAAATCTCTAGGATTTGGCTGAGTTGAAAGATGCTCTCTCTTCCTACTCCCTTGGACCCCTTATATAAGTTTCTACTCTTCTCTTTGCAAGGACGTGCCCCTTGGAATATAAATCGTGTTGATGCTCATGGATGGAGCGATTCAAATTTATTAGTGAAAAAAGGATATCATGCATTGTTAGAGGCTTCCATCTCCCTCCCTTGATTTGGAATATGGAAGAACATTTGGCATAGCGACGGGTTTCCTAAAATAAAAAATTTATGTTGGTTTCTTGCTCATAGAAAAGTTATTACTTCTAAATATTTATGTAAATGTGGAATTGCAGGTCTTTCTCACTGCGCCCTCTTCTTTAATAGGGAGGAAAAAATTCAGCACTTGTTTGTGAAATGTTGTTATGCGAAGGAAGTTTTGTCCCTGGATTTAGATGGTTTGATGCATAGGTTTGTTTGGAACCACTCATTCTCAGATTTGTTTGTACAATGGTGGAAAAAATATAGAAGAAGCTTCAAGAAAAAATACCATTTCAAACGTATTTGGGAAACTCTTCCTAAGTATGTTTGTTGGATTATTTGGATATCACGTAATAAAAAATTTCCAAGATGACCTAGACAAACATTGGTTAAGGTCCTCTCCTTACTCTCAGATTATATGCAATATTGTTTAAATCGGAAAGACCAGGATTTAGATGACTGTGAGCAACATTGGATGGGCAAGTTCAAGTTGGGAGATATTCAATCCATACCTAAAAGTATGGGCAACCATTTACCTAAATAGAATATTAGGATTCTTGAACAAGAATTCAAGGAGTGGCTCTCCCTTCAACAATTTTGTATTTTTTTTTTCAATGGGGCTTCTTAGAACAAACCAAGGGTGGAAAGTGTAGGGGGGATAATTTGTGATCCCGTAGGAATCATTGTTTCTCATCATTACGTTTGGGGCTTAGGAAATGTCTCAAACAACACAACTGAGGCCTATGCCCTTTGGGAAGGCATCAAATTTGCTAAAGTAATGGGAATTAGGAAGATAAATATCATGGGTGACTCTATGTTAGTGATCAGGGCTATTATCAAACTAAATTTCAGTGGGAATAATGTCTTCATTCGTGTAATATCACGCTCCCTATCCCTTCTTGTTGAGTTTGAGAATTAAAATATGTTCCATAGTAAGCGTGAGTTTAATATTGAAGCGTATCATTGGGAAAAGGTTGAATCTAGCTTAGAAGAAGGTAAAATGTTAATAAATGGAGGAAAAGTGAGATATTATATACCTTAATACCCATGAGGAGTTAATTTAAATGGAAGGACAAGTGGCAGTGCGCTAGATTCTATAGCCATGTGATCGAGCGTCTTGCACACTTGTGTAGTTCTATAGTTAATGGGAGCATTCATTTTGGTTTGTGTAAACATTGGTGATCTTAGGAGTTGGCTCTGACCATGAGATTCATGCCATCCTACATAAATGAATTCGAGTGTGGTGTGTCGTGGGATCTCAGTTGCAAAGGTGTATGGATTTTGGGTAACCTATGTTCAATGTTGGTTACCAATCATGATCCAGGTGAACATCAGTGGCCACCCACCTATTCCACTGGCTCAAAATACAGTTTCCATCTTGGCATTTTTTCTACAGTTTTTTCTGGTCCTGAACTTCCAGGGACGTTTTGAGGCCCTAAACAACTTTTTTTGGCACAAAATCACCTAGTAGATAGCCAAATGCATGTATTAGGCCATTCGAAATGTGTACTCCTTGAGTATACCTTTTCAATGGGATACCAAGCGCCCAAAACAAAGATCACATGCAAAAGTAATGCCCCTAGGAAGTTGATGTATAAACTAACCACATAAGGGCCCACACAAATTTTGGTGTTTCATCTTCTGGGGTTAAGATTTTTGATGTTTAGGGTCTTCTCATTGATGCTTTATGTTAAAAGGCCTTTTCGGTCTCATTGTAATCATCTTCTTGTGAATACATGTACTTGTCACATCTCTTCTCAGAGATAACTACCACCATTCTAGCGATTTCATTTCACTCTGCATTTTTACAATTCATGGATATTTCGTTCATTAATAGAAATTGAGTATTACTGTATCTCTATGTTTCTATCATATTTATGTCTTTTATTTGTCCCCTCATAAATTCAGATCAATAATATTAGAGTTGTCTTCTCTTTAATTGTTTTTTTGTGCATGTCCCCAATGAGGTTAGGGTATAAGGAGTTGGGACTCGAACTACTTGAGCCTATGAATGACTGCCCTTGCCGACCCTGATGACCTCCCATGTCAGAAGAAAAGAGAGACGCGGGAGCATAAAATCATGTTCAGTTGTTGTTCGAGGAATCCCTCATGTGATAAAGGGAAGAGATGATGGAAAATTTTTCCCAAATCCTTTGACAATTGTCGACAACAATAGACGCATATTTGTCAAGCGACCACTTTGGAGGCGTCACCCCTTTCAAGGTACGAGTTAATTTTGATATTCCTATATTTTAAGGTCAAATATATGTGGATGTTATGGAAAAATGGTTAAATTTTCTAGAAGTTTATTTCTTTGTCCATAATTTCTTTGATAGGGAAAAGATCACCTTTGCGCTCCTTAAGGTTTTCCCCCATGTCAAAAATTGGTGGGAGACTTACCATGAGGAAAATTCCATAGAGGAGTCTGGAATGTTTGATGTCGAACCCACTAGGGACTCTTTTATAGACATTGTTAAGGAACAATATTACCCAGTTGGAAATTATGATGACCGCTACACGAGAAGGACCACACTGTGTCAAGAGAGGGACCAAACTATTTCAAAGTTCATAAATACCTTCCATACCTTGTGCACCAAGCTGGGTGTCAAATAATCCGAACGTCATCTAGTTATAAAATACTGTGGGGTTCTACATAGGTACATCCAAATAGAAATGGAGTTTATGGACATCTTGTCACTGGGAGTCGGTTATCGATATGTTGTCAAAATCGAGAAATTTTTTTAAGCATAGGAATAAACAGGAGTTTGGATCTACGAATACATCACAATAGAATTAGGGTAAAGGTGTCCCTAGCCTACAAAATAAAGGACATAGAAAGGATGGACAACCTCAGGACAACCAACCTAAGCTGCAAACAAAGAAGGGTAATGTGAAGACAAAGAAAGACACTGGGAAGTGGTGCACGTTCCAAAAAATCCCCTGGCACAACACTGATGAATGTCACATGAAGAAGTCATTGGTGGTCAAGTTGAACGCCTCAGATTCATATCTAGGCACTGAATCTGATTCAGAGCTAGAAAAGAGGAAGTGGATCATTGATGCAGAACCTAGTGCCACAGTTTCTACCACTAAGTTCCAACCAAATGAACCAGAAGAGCTAGAGGAAGGTGAATTCCTTTTTCACTCACAGATGTGGGTGAAGGGTGCTCCGCTACATTTCATTATTGGAAACAAAATCCAAAAGAACCTAATATCAACAGAGGTTGTCAAGCGGTTGGATTTGCCGACAACACCACATCCACAACCATAAAAAATCATGTGGATCAACCAAGGATGAGATCTCTACGTCAACCAACAATGTCGCTTGCCCTATGTCATCAAGCCCTTCAAGGATGAGGTATTGTGTGATGTTGCCCCACTTGAAGTTTGTGATGTTCTTTTAGGCCAACCATATATGTGGAAATTCCATGTTTTATATGAATCCAAAACCCGTAGTGTCATTGTTACTTTGGGTAGACAATTGTATAGGATACCAGAGATAGCTCCACCTACCACAATTTCTTTGGTCTCTACTAAGCAGTGAAGGAAGGTCATTCTCCCTGATTGGGAAATTTGTCATTTTCATGATTTTCTCTCAAGGTGAATGGAAGGTTGCGGCCACATCCATGGCCTCCGCACAAGGCTTCTCTACATAGTAGAAGCAAGTGGAAAAAGTTGTGGAAGAATATTGATACATCTTCACCTTTCCTACTGAGGTGCCTCTGCATTGTCAGGTCAAGCATTCAATCGATCTGACCCATGGTACGCCTTTACCTAATGGGATGGTATATCAACACTCTCTCCTAGAAAATGAGAAAATCAAGCACTGGATTCAATATCTGCTCCAAAAAGGGCACATTCAACCAAACCCCTAACCCTATAGAAGCCCAATCATGCTCATGTAGAAGAAATATGAGACCTGACAACTCTGTATTAATTACAGAATTTGAACAAAATCACAGTTAAGAACCGATACCCAATTCCCTGAATTAACAACCTTCTTGACTAAATCAAGGGATCCAAGTACTTTAGTAAGATTTATTTGAAGTTCAACTACGACTAGATCCCAATATAGTCCATTGATATATGGAAGATAGATTTCAAGTCTAAACAAGGTAATTTAGAGTGGTTGGTCATGCATTTTTGCTTGTTGAATGTCAAAACAACTTTCATGAGTTTGATGGATGACATCTTGTGGCCTTTCACCAATTCCTTTGTGGTTGTATATCTGGATGACATTCTCATCTTCAACAAGACTTGGGAAAAACACTTTTAGTACATTCAACAGGTCCTACACACCCTACATCAACACAAGATATATGCTAACTTAGATAAATGATCCTTCGGCAAGAAAAAGGTCCAATACCTCAAATACATTGTAGACAAGCATGGTGTGCATATAGATCTAGCCAAGATCTAAGTCATTCATGAATAAACAAGCCCGACAACTCTAACTGAGACTTAGAACTTCTTTGGCCTTTCCAACTTCTATCACAGATTCGTGTTGGGGTTCTCTCATATTGCATGGCCCCTTAGTTAGGTGACCAAGGGTGGATACATGGCCCAATTTGTGTGGGCCAGTTCACAACTGAAATAATTTGACGATCTAAAACATCGTCTATGCTCGGACCTGGTGCTCGCCTTACCCAATCTACAACAACCTTTTAAGATTGAGACATATGTTTTAGACTACGCTGTTAGTGTCGTTCTCACTTAGCATGGTCATCCGATGTCCTATCATAGTGAGACACTCTAATATGTCATTAGTAAGTACCCCACCTTTGAAAAAGAGATGAATTTCATTGTACAAGCCTACTGCCAATAGAAGCATTACATTCCAAGGAAGGAGATGTTCATCCATATAGATCAAAAGAATCTACAATTCATGCAGACACAAGACAAATTACAGAATGACCAACATAAAAAGTGGTCCACATACTTGTAGAAGTTTCACCTCAACATTAAATATAATAAAGGGACCACCAATCATGTCATTGAATACATCAGTCGACCTCTAGTTGCAAAACTAACCACGGTGCTAGACTCTTGCGGGCATGAGACCTTTGGGTGGTGCCAACTCTATGACAACAATATTGACTTCGCTATGACCTACCAGATGTTGGGAACATGCATGACCATTGCCGACTTTCATCTTCAAGATGGAATGTTATGCCATCTGGCTCATCTCTTTGTTCCTTTAAGCGAGCATGCAAATTTGATTTGGGAAGCCCACTACAGTTGGGTGGCAGGACAATTTGGTATGGAGAAGACATTGGTAGTGCTACATAAGTATTTCTATTGACCAAAGCTTTGTTAGGATGTTAGTAAGTATATCAGATCCCGCACTACCTGCTCCATTGCCAAGAAAACCATTAAAAAAAAAGGACTATACACCCCTCTGCCTACTTCTGACAGGCCTTGGGAATCCATCTCGATGGACTACATGTCAAGTCTCTCCTCAACCAAGCACACCAATGATTTTGTATTCGTGGTTGTTGATCGATTCTTTAAGATGGCCATACTGACAGCTTGCAAGAAGAGTATCATAGCTGAGGCCCCTACCAATATCTTCTTCGAGTGAGTGTGGGTACACTTTTTACTACCCTAGACCATCATATAATATTAGGACAACAGGTTCTTGAGTACATTCTGGTTGAGCCTCTGGTCATTGCTGGACACCAAGCTCACCAAATTCATTTCCTTCCACCCCCAAAATGATGGATAGATATAGGTCGTCAATAGGATGATCGTGCATATCTTATGCATGTAAAAATCCAAGAATCCACACACAAGGGATTTTATCCTTCCTTATGTTCAACACAACTACAACATATCCCTCCATAGCTCGACCGACCATAGCCCTTTTTAGGTGGGCCTGAGATTTTAGCCATTGGGCCCCATTAATGTAGCACTCCCCGTTGTGTCCACACAGGAAAAATATTCCCATGCTCAATATAAGGCCAACAAAGCCACCAAATTCATTGAACGGATCCAACACATCCACTTATAGGTCCATGATATTTTACAAAAATCGAATGCTAAGTACAAGAAACACCATGGTCAACACTGAGTTCAACACAAGTTTCAAGTGGGAGACAAGGTTTGGTCGCATTCGCAGAAAGAACGCCTTACGTGACCCAATCAAAAGCTACATCCACTTCTCTATGGCCCTCACACCATCACTAAGGCTATGTGCAACACTTCTTTTGAGTTAAGTATTCCCCCCTTCATTGGCTTGCACCCAATATTCAATGTGAATCTCCTTCGGCCATATTTTCCACCACTACTGGACACATCGAAAGTGGAAAAGTAGTTGACACCTACAAAGATCAACCTTGAGTACATGGAACATGAAACCATTGATAAAATCATAGACACATAGGTTAAGGGAACCCACCAATTTAATATCCAACTCTATCAGGTTGTCAATCAGGGCAGCTACTGCACCAAAGCAAGCGGCTCACCAAGCGTCAATTTTAGAAAAAGTTTCCCCATTTGACGGGGAAATAAAAGCAATGGAGACCATTGCTTCCTAAGGGGGGAGGAATAATCTAGGTCGATATCGATGGCCACCCACCTATTCCATTATCTCAAAATATAGTTTCGATATTGGCAGTTTTTCTACGTTTTTTTCGGGTCCTAAACTTTTGGGGCCATTTTGAAGCCCTAAACAACCTTTTTTTGTCTCGGAATTTCCTAGTGGATAGTGAAAGGCATGTAGTGGGACATTAAGAATGTGTACTCCCCAACTATGCCTTTATGAAAGGCTACCGAGCGCCCCAAATGGAGATCATATGCAAAAGTAATTCCCCTGAGAAGTTGACGTATCAACTAACCACATCGGGGACCACAAACCTTTTAGTGTTTCATCTTCTAGGGTTATGGTTTTGGATGTTTAGGGTTTTCTCATTGATGCTTCATGTTAAAAGGACTTTTTAGCCTCATTGTAATCATGTTCTTGCAAATGCACGTAGATGTCACATCTCTTCTTAGAGATAACCTACCACCACTCTAGCGAGTTCATTTCACTCTGCATTTTTACAGTTCATGCATATTTCGATTATTAATATAAATTGAGTATTATTGTATCTCTATGTTTAAGTCATATTTTCGTGTTTTATTACGTCCCCTCATAAATCTGGATCAATTCATCATCGAACCATAATTTCTCTGGTCTCCGAATGTCTCTTTTTTAATTCCTTTCATTTTATCTCTTTGGATACTACCATTTTGTTCCTTGAACTTGAAGACTTTCTTTTCCTCTTTGGTTATATCAACTTCGACAGTGGGTTTTATTTTGGGTATGGCAATTCATAATGCTTTATAATTGCACATGTTTATAATTTGGGAAGTGAGT
>ML790743.1:158960-183761 GCA_009831015.1 Picea engelmannii | reverse complement strand
TATATATATATATATATTCTTAAACTTTATTTTCTTTAATATTTTCTTTTAATTTCAATATTAACTTCATATTTAAATATATTTTATTTTGAGCGGCTCCTTTATTATTTTAATCATTTTCACAATAGATGTTTCAAAATTTTATACACAGTTTATCTCCAAACTATGAAAACCTAGACACTTATAAACCAGAGAAATAAATAAGTGGGAAGATGCATAGGAGGGAATATATATATCTTATTTATCACACAAAGTGAAAATAAGTGATTTATGTAGATTTGTGGTGAAACCTGCACAAATAATCTAGATAACAACAATTCAAACAAAGCTTACAAATTGAGAGAAGGAGAGAAGAGTTGAGATAAAAGAATCAATATAATTATATTCAATAATGAGAGAATGATTAATTACACATGATATACTCTACATGGCTAATTAAAGTCACCATAGTAGTGATCTAGAGATATCTAGACACTCACTGACATAAACTGAAGTAATCTGCCACATAGTCCTAGTTAACTAATCCATGCAATCATTATTTAAGTGAGTCAAACGTGTGGAAGTGAGAGAAACACATGCAACTATTGGTGATAAAACTGAGGTTGTCATGCATGCGTGACTTCCACTAGTCTAACTAACTCTAAACTTAAGAGGAGAGCCCTATTTTGTAGGGGAATATTCTCATCTAAGGAAGCGTTCTCAAGATTGGACTATCAACCTTAGGAAAATAATTACTTTGGTGAATGTGAAAAATATCCAACACCCCCTGAACACTACTAAGGTGTACATGATGAATGGGTCCCGAGAACCAAGGACATGTTAGGTACCCATTGTACAATGCATCTAAGAATGAAACACTAAAAAATAGAGGAAAGAGGGAAAACCTCATGGGAACCCCCCCTTCAAAGTACAATGAAAAAAATGAAGAAGGAACAAAAGCAGTTGCTAAGCAACTATGTCCTTCACTCCAAGATGATCGCGTAGGAAATGAAACTTCTGCTCAGTAAATGTATTGGTGAAGATGTCTGCAGTCTATTTGGCAGATGGAGAGTACTTCAAATCAATGATCCTGGCATATTCCATCTCTTTGATGTAATGCATATGGATCTTGATGTGTTTGGTCTATTGTTGCTGCACTGGCTCTCTGCAAAACTTGAGAGTACTATGATTGTCACAACAAATGATAGTTGTTGTCACAGGGGCAGACCCAGGGTTCAAATCTAACAATGCACCAACAAGACCTAGCTACTGGAAATTTTGGCAACACCTGCGAAGAAGATGAAGTCTCACTCGAAGTAGCAATAGGGGGTTGCAGGACACAAGTGTCTACAACCAGAGGAAATGAAGAGTGGATTCAAAGCAACTACACACAACAACCTAGTGTTCTTTATCTTCCTTAGGCCTACTGCGCAAGCTATATCTCAGATATAACACAATATCACATTAGCAACATATCAAATGACAAAGAACCCAACATCAATCACACATAACACAAGATATACGTGGTTCACCCTCTCACTAGGGCTATGTCCACAAAACTGTGCTTTATAATATATTAAGATGAAAGCATACAGTTCTAATCCACGCTCTTAGCTAATAGATCTTCTCTCTCTTCCTCTTCTTCTCTATCTCCCTTCCCTGCGCACTCAACTGCAGGGTCGATCTTCACACCTAGCTGAAGATCTTACAATACTGACTACTCTCACAACACAATACTCTTTTCTCAACAACAATCACTTATCATAACCTAATCTCTTCTAACCCATCCCGGGTCCTCTTGACCTTTATTTATACATTACAATAGCTCACTAACAACCTTAGGCCGAAACTTAGGTGTTTGAAACCCTAAATGCTAAAACCCTAGGTGTCTAAAACCCTAGGTCAACTTGACCCGCGTTTTCAGAGCTTCTCCAGCCTATCTTTCCTTCCTTCACGCGAGGTGCTCCAAAGAATCCAACAGTGGCTTTTTCTGCTTGCTGATTTGTCCACGATCCATCTTCCTTTCTGATATGTCATCCTCTATCTCCTCATCAAATGACTTTCTTTCTCTTACTTCGCTGCGTCTTTTCTGCTCTTTTGCTCACTTCGACCCACTATTAGTCACTGTGTCTTCCACGCAGTTCACATTTCGCCTTTTATTCCTTAATGTTCGTTTGCTTCCATAACCAAGGGCCAACATGCCCCCAACACTCACCTGTGACTCATCCCGAGGCACTTTAGGTTTGAACTTTCTGTTTCATTTTGACTTCAAACTACACAGGGCAGCCTATGCTTTCTTCTCTGTCCCTCCCTTCTGTGTGCAGACTGTCTTTTCTATGTCTGGTACCCAGTTTCAACTGCACCTGGTACCTAGAACCTTTTCCTTATGATTTTACTAAGAGTTGCGAGGCTGCTGGTTGTCATAATATAATTTCAACCGGCTCCCATTCACCAATCCTTCCTTCCATTCTCCATTCAAAGTCTTCAACTGCGCAACTCCTCCTTCTGTGACATAGACAACCTCATATGGCCCAAGCCAATGCATCCTGAACTTCCCTGTATGCTTCATGAACTTACGGTCATATACCAATACCAAATCTCCTTTGTTGAAGGCTTTCTTCTTGATGTGTCTGTCATGGTAGGCCTTTTCTCTTTCCTTCTGTACCTGTTGATGGAATCCTGGAATAAATCTGTCTTCTTCTAGTTCAACCAACTACACGAGCCTCTCTTTAACAATGCTAGTGTCATCCATATCTGTAAATGTTGCAATTCTTAGGCTAGGGACCAAATATTCCATGGGGACAACTGCTTCTAGGCCATAAACCAACTTAAAGGGGGTCTACATTGTTAGCTTCTTGCAAGTGGTTCTATAGGCCCATAACACCACTGGTACTCTCAAATCCCAGTCATCCCTGTTCACACTGCAAATATTCATCAACATTGTCTCCAAGATCTTATTGAATGCTTCAACTATCCCATTCATTTGTGGGTGGTAGGGTGTTCTCTTCTGATGATGGACTATAAATTCCTTGGTCAAGGATTTAATGGTCTTATTAATAAAATGTGTGCCTTGATCACTCATAAGGATCTTCGGGCATCCAAACCTAGTTATGATGTCATCGAATATGAAGCACGCAGCTGTAGTTGCACTACAATCTTTAACTTCTCTTGCTTCTGCCCATCTAGTCAAGTACTCTGTCATAGTGATTATGTATATGGCTCCTGTGCATTTCCCTGGTCCATTTCACAAATGGCCCATTTCGCAAATGCTTGTAGGTTTAGCTGCGGTGCTAAAGGCATTTGATCTCTTCTGGACGATTTCCCAACTCTTTGACATACATCACAGGCTCTATAATAGTCCTTAGGATCTTTATGTAAGGTAGGCCACCAAAGGCCAGCTCTAAGAACCTTCTGCGCTGTTTCTTTTCCTGCGTAGTGTCCTCCCAACAAGTAGTGGCGAAATTTTTGCAGTGCATACACCATGGCTAACCCTTCTCTCTTACTCATAGTATAATTTATATCAGTCATGGCTAACCCTTATCTAACAAAGGCTAACGGGTGGTCAATGTCTCCAACTCTCGGTTGTGCTAACACAACTCCTAGTGCAATAGAATATGCATCGACATGAACGTGAAATTCCTTGCTCCAATCTGGGAAAACCAGAATGGGCGTAGTAATCATTTTCTATTTCAGTGTGTCGAAGCTCTGCTAGCATTCTTCTGTCCATTGAAATTGACAGTATTTATTCAAAATCTTCTCCATGGGTGTTGTGATCTATGCATAGCCTTTAATGAACTTCCTGTAGTATCCAGTATGTCCCAGCATAGTGAGCAGTTGTTTGACTGACCTAGGAGGGGGAAAATCAACTATAACGACAATCTTAGATGGGTCTACCAGCAATCCCTGCTTACACACAATATGGCCTAGCAACACTCCAAAGGGTGAAAATAAGATGCACTTCTTCAGGTTCAAGGAAATCTGACATTGCCTGCACTTAACCAACATTAGTCTTAAACATTCAATATGATTTTGCAAAATGTTGAAAACAGTCCAATCGTCAAAATATGCTTCCAAAAATTTGTGTAAAAACTCTTTGAATGCTTCGACCACCACCCTGGAAAATATGGTTGGTGCATTCTTCAATCCAAATGGCATCACTGTATATTGGTAGGATCCCCATTCTGTTGCAAATGTGGTCTTGTGGCGATCTTCCTCGGCAATCCAGATCTGATGGTATCCTGAAAATCCATTTGTAAAATAATACACCTCCTGTCCTCCTACATTATCTAACACTTCATCAGTAAATGGTGTAGGGAATGGGTCATGCAAATAGACATCATTCTGCTTCTTTATATCTACACATATCGTGATTTCTCCAATCTTCTTATCCTGCACCACCATAGGGATTATACATTCTGACTCTTCAACAGGTTTTATGATTCCTGCTTCTAACATTCTATCTAGCTCAATCTTTACTTTCTCCTTATATTTAGGATTCAATCTGTAGGGTCCCTGCTTGACTGACCTTGCATATGGATTCAAGGGGATTTTCATCTCTCCCATGGGTCCTTTAATGCCCTTCATATCAGTGAACTTGGTTGGAAACAAGTTCTGGTATTCATGCAGTAATTCTGTGATCTTGTCAATAGTGGCAACATCCCAATAATCTCCAACATTTGCAAGCTTCGGTGTTTGCTCTGTTCCAATGTTAACTTTTTTTATTTTAACTGGTTGTCCAACAAAAGGTAGTTCGACTCCTGGTCCTTCTACATCTCTCTGTCCTTCTATTTCCGCGATTTTCACATTCCTAGGATCACCATCTTCATCAGCATTGATATTGTAACAACCTTGCAATTTCTGAAGAGGCGAAGTCCATTAATCCTCTTCTTGCTCCAAATGGAGGCTAGGTGCCTCTTTGAACACTTTCTGTCTTACAACCTGTAATGCTTGATCCACTATAGGGTATTGGCTTTCAAATAAAAAGGCAGTTACACAGTTCTGGGTCATACCTTCCCAATCGACAGTGATGAGGCACAATTCTGCTTGAAGGTACCAATTGATAGGGGTTGTGTCCAGCGTGTTAATGAATTTGTATACCTACTGCTCTTGAGGAATGCTGCTCCAGGATTCCTCACAACTTCGCACATGGTATTTCAGGCAACTTTGACTTTTGTATCTAAATTCACATCCTTCGATGTTGTTTGAAAATCACGCTATCATCAAAGTGCGGCATTGCACCCATTCTGCGATGTTCTTCTTATGTGTTCCCCACCATCTCGCTGGAGTTTCTTTCAATGCCTCATCTAGTGCCAACAACCTTTGTTGTGCTAGTACAACTTCTTCAAATCCCGACAAGACATTTTCTAAATGATTTAAACCATCAAACATGGGCAAGTTACTTACTTCTGTTATGATCCAACGAACTTCTCTGGTCAATCTAGCACATCTTCTCGTAGATACTTCTGTTGATTAAGGTTGGTTGTCATTTATGTCAACCCTTGTAGAAAGCCCCATAGCACAGAGGTTTGGGTAATGAAATCAAGTTTTTTTAATGTAAATATGACTCATTATTGTCTTGTCATGGTTGATAAGAAGTAAAGATGGATGAACTCCAAAGTGGTCCCCTTATGGTGAAAGCCCTCACGGGAAGATGCTTTGCGGAGTGAGAGAACCCATGATTAATGGTGGAATAATGAGATGAAGGACATTGAATTTTTCAGTGAAACTATCCTATATGCATAGTGCTTATCACGCCATTTCCGTTGGTATGTGGAACGTCACATAACTACTCACGGTTAGAGAGTTATGGCCATGTGAAGTTGGAGAACCCAGGTTTGTTTGATGGATAACAGTATGAGTTTTGATATATTTGCAGGTAATACTATTCTATATGAATAGTACATGTCATTCAATTTTTGGTGGTATGTGGAACATCACATGACTCCTCATGGTTTGAGATTTATGGCCTTACGAAGTTGGAGGACCCTCATATGTTGGCTTGAAGCCCCAAAAGGTCAAAGTAGTCAAAGTGGTTTAAGAGATTTTAGAAGGTAAATAATAAAGTGAAGTGACGAGTGTACTATAATTCAACTTGAATACAAAATAAATTATTTAAATAATAAATTTAATGGAGAAATTAGAAGTGGGTTAACCCTAAAATAAGGAAAGATGTTTTTAAGGAAGCTACTTGGAGAGTATAAATAAGAGGCAAGGCTCTCTCATTTGAATCAAACTTGAGAATATTGAATACCTATAGGTTTCTGAGGTAATCAAAGTATATCTAAGCCAAATTTCTGAGGAAAGTGAAGAAAATAAGGCCGGAATTCAAGGAAGAATAAATTCTTTTGATTATGCTTTCTAAGGTATGTTTTTTTCACGTCATCTCACCATTTTCGCAATAATTTTTTTTTCTAGAATGATTCAGAACCTAAAATTGATATTCCATTGAGAAAACATATCCAAGTATCTGTTTTAAAACATTCATCTTGTGGGTCATTTTATTTTTGGAGTTACACTCCATGGAAAATAGGGTTTGTGGCTAGTCCTGAAACTAGTCAAAAATAAGTGTTTCGGGTAAAAATGTCATAACTTTTTCATAACAGATCCAAATTCAGTAAGAAAAACTCTGTTGGTTATAGTACAGTCTTTAGTATTCTTTGTAACATTTTCAGATCAATTCAACAAATATTCCGTGCAGGGCACGCTCTACAAGGTTGCTCTCTAGAATAAGCCAGAATTCAACAAGGATTGCCATTGTTGCCATAACTCCTTTTTTGAGAGGTTCCAAGTAGTGAAACCTAGAGGAATTGCATAAAACACATTGAAGAACATTGTATATCAGTTTCATATCTTTATTCATTACAGGTACAAAGTTATGATTATTTCAAGTTAGGGTTGTTGACTAATCCAAAACTACTCTTGTGAGACTAAAGAAACGTTTGATGAAAATGCTAGTCTCTTATTGTTAAAGTTAAGGAAGGTTTGCAGGTATGTGATCATATACACTAGGTCTATTACAGAGTTACAAATCATATTTGGATGATGAAATTGATGATGGATTTTGGTTGAGGTACAAGTTGGGTTCATGCTTGAGATAAGTAGTTGATGAGTTGGCACATACATGAGGTGTATAATTGATGATGTTGGTACATATTGATGAGTCATAGTTGATGAGTAGTTGATACATGATTAGTACATACTTGGTACATGGTTGGAGGCACATGTTAGTAGTATTGTTGACACATGGTTTATGGATGGTGTAGCATACTTGTATTATTAGAAGCACATATTGATATTGGTGATGATTATGAGTTGTTATGTTATACTTGGTTGATGCACATCTTTGAGAGTTGTCTTGGTGAGTAAATCTGATTTGGTTGATAAAATTGATGAGACAAGTTGTTGTGATAGGTTGTTTGGACAAGTTGTTGTGACAGGTTATTTGTACAGGTTTGGTGCATGGTTGATGCACTTGTTCATGGTACAAGTTGAGGTACAAGTTGGTGCATGGTTGATGCACTTGTTTATGGTATAGGTTGATTACAGGTTGGTGCATGGTTGATGCACTTGTTTATGGTACAGGTTGATTATAGGTTGAAGTACAGGTTGATGCATGGTTGATGCACTTGTTTTTGGTACAGGTTGGTGCATGGTTGATTCACTTGTTCATGGTACAGGTTGATTACAGGTTGAGGTACAGGTTGATGCATGGTTGATTCATGGTTCAGGTTTATTGGTACATTTTTACAGTGGTATATCTCACAGTGATAGTGTGACAGTGGTTCCATCATTCTACTTTTACTTCAGGGCGGTTGGACGGGGCAAGGACAGGTGGTTGTAGCTGGATAACTTAGGGGGTTGTAGCCTCCTTCTGGTTGTAGCCAGAGAATTGGGGAGTTGGATATTCCCTTAGGTTGTAGCCTGAGAAACTAGGGGGTTGGAGCCTCCTTCCAGTTTCAGCTAGAAAACAAAGGAATTTGGTGCTTCCAATGAATGTAATTCTTCAAGACATATAAGAAAAATCATTCCGTGGTTTTCTCTTGATTTGGGTTTCCATGTAAAACACTGGTGTACTATGTATGTATGTGATTGTTCATTTCTTATTGCTCATTATTGGATAATAATTCTACATTGATATAACACTTGGATTATTTGGAGAAAAATGATTATAATTACGCTATTAATGATTCAGCGCCCCTCTCAATAATCCAACAATTGGTATCAGAGCAGGTTCCTTCAGAAATTAGTTTAACCACTGAAAGGTAGATCATGGAGAGCAACAACTTGTACACAAATGGAATACCACAGTTTGATGGACATACGTATGCTTTTTGGAGCATAAGGATGAAGACATATATACAGGCATAGGGATTTTAAGTTTGGCAATCAATTGTAGATGGATAAATAACACCAGCAGTTCCATTAACAAATGACAAAGTAGTGAAACTTGGTGAGAATAATTCCAAAGCCAAACATGCACTTTTGAATGGTCTTAATGATACGATATTCACCAAAGTTGCACATTGTAAATCCTCTAAAGAGATTTGGGACAAGCTTCGAAATATTTATGAAGGAGATACAAAGGTCAAAGAAGCAAAGCTTCAAAATTACAGAGGTTAGTTCGAACAACTAAAAATGAAGGAAGATGAAAATATTGCAGCCTACTTCTTACGAGTCGATGAAACAGTGAATGAAATCATAGGATTGGGAGAATAAATCGAAGAATCTGTAATTGTTCAAAAGGTACTAAGATCTCTTCCTATGAGATTCAACCCTAAGATATCAACACTAGAAGAAAGATCAGATCTAAACTCAATAAGCATGGATGAACTGGATGGAATCTTCATAGCATATGAAATGAGAACTGAACAGGAAAATCCAGATGTTAAAGAAGCATCCTTCAAAGCATCCAAACGATCAAAGCAAAGGAAACAACAACAAGAAGAATATAGAAGCAACAATGATGTCTCGGAAGATGATGAAGAAGTGGCCAACTTCATTAAAAGACTGAACAAGGGAACCAATGGTAGGTATAGAGGTAAGCTTCTTTTAATTTGTTTTAATTGTGATGGTATTGGTCATTTTGCTAACAAATGTCCTCATAAGAAAAAGAGAAATGATGAAGGTTACTCAAAAGGAAAACACACATATAAAGGCAAAATAACTACAAAGAAAGTTTTCAAGAAAATCTTATGCACCAAAGAAGACAACTCATCATCAGATGAAGATGAAGTCAATGACAGTGAGACAAGAAGAGTTTTATTCATGGCAGTAAAAGACTCTGACAAAGAAGACTCCGAAGAAGAATATGAAGAAGTCGAAGAATGATATGAAGAAGTCGAAGAAGAATTTGAAGAGGCATAAGTTGACTATTGAGAAGAATTAATGTGTGCCATAGAAGTTATCAGAAGAGAAAATAAGACAAACAAGAAAATACAAGCAAAACTAGACAATAAAAAGGACACTCGAGAACTAGAACAAATGATCAAAAAATTGAAGGTTCAAATAGAAGAAGATAAAAGAATTGAAGAAGCACTCAAAGAACAGCTAGAAGAAAAGGACAAGATCATTGGAAACTTGGAAGTAGAGATTGTCACACTAAGAAAGGATATTCAAAAGAAAAATATGCAGAATAGCTCAAAAGTTATGGATGACATTATCAGCAGTCAAAAATCTCATCTTGACAAGTCTGGACTTGGATACAATTAGACAGAAAAGGGATCAAGCTCCAAAACAACAGAGCAAGAAACAAATCCAAAAATCTATACAGCAACCATCAAAGGGGATAGGAAGATATACAATGAAGATTACATGGACACTCCTCCACCGAGAAGATTCAGATGTCAGAATCAACAATAGACAGATGGGCCCTAAGAAGAAGAAGGATTCATAAGAGCACCTCCTTTCAGAATATCTTCAACTCCGAGGTATCAAACTATATTTTTTGGTTTATGTTATGCATGTAATAATTTTGGACACAAAGCTATGAATTGCAGAGCTAACAACAGGAACAAAAACAACTTTGAGATTCATACACAAAGGGGTTATTCAAGAAGACCTAGTGAAACACAAAGAAGAAGTTACAATAGGTTTGAATCTTTGAGAACTGAAGTGGAATGTTACAAATGTAAAATTTTTGGACACGTGGCCAAATATTTCAGAATGACAGTCCCTCCTAAAGAACCTCAACAGAATAACAATAGTCACAGACAAGAACCTCAGAAAACGACATGGATAAGAAAGCAAGATCAATATAGCAATGAAGAATGCGCAGTCGCTCTACAATCTAAGTAGAAGAAAAACGGTTGGTATGTTGACAATGGGTGTTCAAAACACATGAAAGATGATAGAGACAAATTTCTTACATTGCGAAAGGAAAGAAATGGACCAGTCTCCTTCGGAAAGATAATTAAGCCAAAATCATTGGAGAAGGAACAATCTGAATTGGGAACAAGAATGAAAAGGCACAAAATGTTCTACTGGTAGAATATATGAAACATAATCTTCTAAGTGTGAGTCAAATGTGTGACCAAGGTCATAAAGTTACTTTCGATTCACAAAAGTATGAGATAAGAAGAGAAGGTTCAGGGAAATTGGTTGGTACATCTGCAAGAACTTCAAACAAGATATATGTGCTAAGTGAAATTGGAAATGAAAAGTGTTGTCTAGGAAAGGAAGATGAAAGTTGGCTATGGCATAGAAGACTGGGTCACATGCATTTTGATAACCTTATCAAATTCAACAAAAGAGAAGTAGTCAGATAAATTCCCCAGATCACGAAACCAACCAACACTTTATGCAAGCATTGTCAACAAGGAAAGCAAACAAAGACCAGGTTCAAATCAAAGGAATATTCAACAACAAGATCATTGAAAATTGTGCATATTGATCTAGTTGGACCAACTACAACAAAGGGATTAAAAGGTGAGAGATACTTTATGTTATTAGTTGATGATTATACATGAATGACTGCAGTTTTCTTTCTGAAGAACAAGTCAGAAGCTTTTGAAAACTTCAAGATCTACAAGGAAATGGTTGAAAATGAGATGGATTCAAGAATCAAATTCTTGAGATCTGATAATGGAGGAGAGTTCACTTCAAAGGAATTTATGGACTACTGTAACAGTCATGGAATAAAAAGGCAATTCTCCGTTGCTAGGACACCTCAAGAGAATGGAGTTGTTGAAACAAATAACATGATAGTACAGGAAATGGCTCGAACAATGCTAATGGATTCCAAATTGATAGATATATTTTGGACACAGGTAGTGCATACAACAGTTCACATTCAAAACAGAGTAATGCTCAGAAACAACACTGATAAAACTCCCTACGAGCTATGGAAAGGAAGACCAGCAAATGTGAAGCACTTCAGAGTTTTTGGAAGCAAATGCTACATCAAAAGGGAAGATGGGAGAATGAGAAAGTTTGACTCTCGTGTGGACAAATGAGTACTTGTTGGTTACTCAAGTACAAGGAAAGCATACAAGTGTTACAATCTAATATTGAACAAAGTTGTGGAAAGCATCAACGTAACAATTGATGAAATATGCAGACCATAGTCAAAGGAAGAAGAAAACAAATCAATGGAACAACTTTTCGAAGAAGAAGCAGAAGATGAAGTAGAAGAGGAAGATGAAGAGAATCCGACAGAAACAAAAGAGAAAGTTCAACAAGTATCTCCAAAGACACTTAGAAAATGAGTACAGAAGAATCATCCTTCAGATTAGATTATTGGAAACAAAGATGCAGGAGTTGAGACTAGAAGAAAAATCCGTTCACTAGGACAAACACACCTAACACTCTTATCTACAATTGAACCAAACTGTTTTGAAGAATTCAACAAGGATGAATTTTGGAATAAGGCCATGAATGAAGAATTGGATCAAATAGAGAAAAATGACACTTGGGAACCGGTTCCAAGAGCAAAGAATAAGAATGTGATCGACATAAAGTGGGTCTTCAGGAATAAATTGGATGAAGATGGACAGGTTACAAGGAACAAAGCTAGATTGGTATGTAAAGGATATGCACAGATTGAAGGAATCAACTTTGAATAGACATTTTCCCTAGTTGCCATAATGACAACAATCTGTTTGCTTTTAGCTAATGCATGCTCCAAAAATATTAAAGTGTATCAGATGGACGCAAATCAAATTTTATAAATGGGGAACTTGAAGAAGAAGTCTACATTGAACAACTAGAAGGATTTCAACTGTCAAAGAACAAAAATTATGTGTGTAAATTAAACAAGGCCTTGTATGGTCTAAAACAGACTCCTAGAGCATGGTACTCTAGACTGGATAAGTATCCACAACAGGCAGGGTTGAGAAAATGAAGTGCAGACAACAACTTCTACATCAAGGTAAGTCAAGGTAATATTTTATTAGTTGAAGTTTATGTTGATGATATTATTTTTGTTAGTGATGATGATAGGTTAAGCCATAAATTTGAAAAAGATATGCATAATGAATTTGAAATGTCGATACTTGGAGAACTATATTTCTTTCTGGGACTTTAGATACGTCAAAGCAACCAAGGAATTTTTATTTCTCAAACAAAGTATTTCATAGAAATGCTAAAGAGGTTCGGAATGGAAGATTGCAAACCAGTTATCACTCCCATGCAAACAAGTTGCAAGTTGAGCAAAGATGATGATTCAAAGTCTATAGATCAGAGGCAATATAGGTCAATGATTGGTAGCCTACTATATGTTACAACATCCAGACTAGATGTAATGCAAGCAGTTGGACAGGTGGCACGATTTCAAGCAACACCAAAGGAATCACATGTATTAGCAGTAAAGAGGATTTTCAGATATCTCAAAGGAACATAAGAGTTTGGATTATGGTATCCAAAAGGAAAAGATCTATCACTTATTGCCTACACAAATGCAGATTGGGCAAGTTGTATTGATGACCGATGAAGCACCAATGGAGCAACGTTCTACTTAGGTGAGTGTTTGGTATCATGGATAAGCAAGAAACAATCATCAATATCTTTATCTACAGCCAAGGCAGAGTATATTGAAACAACATCATGTTGTACACAAGTTCTTTGGATGAAACAAACTATGACATATATACAGGTTGAGTATGATGAGCCCATTCCAATCTATTGTGATAATACAAGCACCATCAGTATCTCGAAGAACCCCATGATGCACTCCAAGACGAAGCACATTCCAATCAAGTATCACTTTCTACGGGAGCAGGTTGCAGAAAAGAACATCAGAGTTGAGTATGTGGGCAAAAAAGAACAAGTGGCATACATCTTCACAAAACCACTTCCACGGGAAGCCTTTGAATATATTCGCCATAGACTTGGAGTTATTTCTACTCCAAAATGAATGTTTTTTGAATGCTTATCTTATATGTCTTAGATTTACACGAGGAAGCACCATAAGAGGACAATTTAGTTAGGGGGAGCAACCCCAGATGGAAAGATATCTTTTCCATTGATTACAAAGGGGGAGAGATTTATTAGATGCAGAGGACAAAGGAAGAGGACAGAGGCATGGTTCTAGGGGGAGCATGAGTGATATGATTTTAGTGTTTCATCAGAGTGTTTCCATCAATGCCAAAGGGGGAGATTGTTGATTAAGGTTGGTTGTCATTGATGTCAACCCTTGAAGAAAGCCCCATAGCACAGAGGTTTGGGTAATAAACCCAAGTTTGTTTAATGTAAATATGACTCATTATTGTCTTGTCATGGTTTATAATAAGTAAAGATGGATGAACTCCAAAGTGGTCCCCTTATGGTGAAAGCCCTCACGGGAAGACGCTTTGCGCAGTGAGAGAACCCATGATTAATGGTGGAATAATGAGATGAAGGACAATGAATTTTTCAGTGAAAATATCCTATATGCATAGTATTTATCACACCATTTTTGGTGGTATGTGGAACGTCACATAACTCCTCACGGTTAGAGAGTTATGGCCATGTGAAGTTGGAGAACCCAGGTTTGGGTAATGGACCCAAGTTTGTTTGATGGATAACCGTATGATTTTTTTTTATATATTTTCAGGTAATAATATTCTATATGAATAGTACATGTCATGACATTTATGGTGGTATGTGGAATGTCACATAACTCCTCACGGTTTGAGAGTTATGGCCTTACGAAGTTGGAGGACCCTCATATGTTGGCTTGAAGCCTGAAAAGGTCAAAGTAGTCAAAGTGGTTTAAGAGATTTTAGAAGGTAAATAATAAAGTGAAGTGATGCATGTACTATAATTAAAATTGAATACAAAATAAATTATTTAAATAATAAATTTAATGGAGAAATTAGAAGTGGGCTAACCCTAAAATACGGAAAGTGGGTAAAGTGACCTAGAAGATGTTTTTAAAGAAGCTACTTGGATAGTATAAATAAGAGACAAGGCTCTCTCATTTGAATCACACTTGAGAATATTGAATACCTATAGGTTTTTGAGGTAACCAAAGTATATCTAAGCCAATTTTTTGAGGAAATTGAAGAAAAGAAGACCAAAATTCAAGGAAGGATAAATTCTTTTGATGATGCTTTCTAAGGTATGTTTTTTTTTAGGTCATCTCACCATTTTCACAATAATTTTTTTTCTAGAATGATTAAGACTGTGAAATTCATATTCCATTGAGGAAACATATCCAAGTATATGTGGTAAAAAATTAATCTTGTGGGTCATTGGATTTTTGGAGTTACACTTCGTGGAAAATAGGGTTTGTGGCTAGTCCCGAAACTAGTCAAAAACATGTCTTTCGGATAATAACATCATAACTTCTTCATAACAGATCCAAATTAATTAATACCAAATGTGTTGCTTAGAGTATAGTCTTTAGTATTCTTTGTAACAGTTTCATATCAATTCAAAAAATATTATGTGCAGGGCACGCTCTACAAGGTCTCTCTCTAGAATAAGCCGAAATTCAACAAGGTGTACCATTTTTGCCATAACTCCCTTTCTGAGAGGTTCCAAGTAGTGACACCTGGAGGAATTGCATAAAACACACTGAAGAACATTGTGTATCAATTTAATATATTTATTCATTACAGGTACAAAGTTATGATTATTTCAAGTTAGGGTTGTTGACTAATCCAAAAATAGTCATGTGAGACTAAATAAACATTTGATGAAAATGATAGTATCTTGTTGTTAAAGTTAAGGAAGGTTTGCAGTTATGTGATCATATACACCAGGTCTATTACAGAGTTACAAATCATATTTGGATGATGAAATTGATGAGAGATTTTGGTTGAGGTACAAGTTGGGTACATGCTTGAGACAAGTAGTTGATGAGTAGGCACATACATGAGGTGTATAGCTGATGATGTTGGTACATATAGATGAGTCATTGTTGATGAGTAGTTGATACATGATTGGTACATACTTGGTACATGGTTGGAGGCACTTGTTAGTAGTATTGTTGACACATGGTTTATGGATGATGTAGCATACTTGTATTATTAGAAGCACATATTGATCTTGGTGATGATTATGAGTTGTTATGTTATACTTGGTTGATGCACATCTTTGAGAGTTGTCTTGGTGATTGATCTTGGTGAGTAGATCTGATTTGGTTGATAAAATTGATGAGACAGGTTGTTGTGATAGGTTGTTTGGACAAGTTGTTGTGACAGGTTATTTGTACAGTTTTGGTGCATGGTTGATGCACTTGTTCAGGGTATAGGTTGAGGTACAAGTTGGTGCATGGTTGATGCACTTGTTTATGGTACATGTTGATTACAGGTTGGTTGGTACAGGTTGGTGCATGGTTGATGCACTTGTTTATGGTACATGTTGATTACAGGTTGAGGTATAGGTTGATGCATGGTTGATGCACTTGTTTATGGTACAGGTTGATTATAGATTGTTTGGTATAGGTTGGTGCACTTGTTTATGGTACAGGTTGAGGTACAGGTTGATGCATGGTTCAGGTTTATTGGTACATGTTTACAATGTTATATGTCATAGTGACAGTGTGACAATGGTTCCATCATTCTACTTTTACTTCAGGGCGGTTGGATGGGGCAAGGACATGTGGTTGTAGCCACCTTCCAGTTGTAGCTGGATAACTTAGGGGGTTGTAGCCTCTTTCTGGTTGTAGCCAGCGAATTGGGGAGTTGGATCTTCCCTCAGGTTGTAGCCTGAGAAACTAGGGGGTTGGAGCCTCCTTCTAATTGCAGCTAGAAAACAAAGGAAGTTGGTGCTTCCAATGAATGTAATTCTGTAAGACATAGAAGAAAAAACATTCTGTGGTTTTCTCCCAATTTGGGTTTCCATGTAAAACACTGGTGTACTGTGTATGTATGTGATTGTTCATTTCTTATTGCTCATTATTGGATAATAATTCTACATTGATATAGCACTTGGATTATTTGGAGAAAAAAGATTATAATTACGCTATTACTAATTCACCCCCCCTCTCAGTAATCCAACAACTTCATACATCTTATTCTGCCAATTCTCTAGTGATTCCTCTGAGTCTGATGAACATGCATTGTCACTTCGCCAACTTAAATTCCCATCTGCTGTAGTATTAATGTAATCCTGCTATCTTTCTGTCAATTTATATATATTCTCAAGTTCATATGCTCGGTCTTCTTCTCTAATGGGTTCTGTGTATCTTCGACCTTCATCAATATCCAAAGGTACGATGAACCTAAGGCCGTCACCTTCAAATGTCATTCTTATTTTCTTCAAGTCAAGAACAGTGGAATTGTTGAAAGCCCAGTCAATTCCTAACAGTGCAGGATAAGGACAACTATCGTCAACTATCTCAATTACTTCAAAATCTGCAAATGTCCTTACCCCGTCGATGTCCATAGGGACACACTCCAGTCTCCCAAAGGGACTTACCACCTGTTGATTAGCCATCCTAAGCCTGATAGGGGAATAGATCAACTTAGATTTTCCCATCAGTGCCTAGGTCTGCTTCGTCATGACGTTGACTTTTGACCCTAAGTCGAGGACCACATAATCTATATCATAATCTCTAATCTGAGAATTAAGGTGTAGTTATTTATTTTTCCTTATCTTCTTGGATAGTTGATGTACTACTTTATTCAACAAAGGATATACCCTTCCTATCTCATACTGTCTGACCAAATTTTGTAGTTCTTGTATGTCTTTTTCATCTTTAATCAACTCAATAAACGTATACAAGAAAATGACAAGTTTACTCACCTCTTTTCCATCTCCGGGCGAAGCAGACTGATCAAATTCCAGGGGCATTCCACACTCTCTTACTTCTGGTTGAACCTTTGATGAAGAAGCCTGATCTCTCCTGAATTCTTTTCTTGCTTCCTGAAATGTCTGTTTCTCTTTCCTCGGATCAAACTCTTGTGTCTTCTCTGCGGATTTTTTGACTCCTGATTGTTCTGTAGCCTTCCCTTGGGTCATTCTATCTTCTCCTATAGCAGCACCTCCTCTAGTGATAACACTGAATCTGGGATCCACTCCATGAGGTTCTACTATGATTAGTTGTACTTGTTGGTTTCCTCCTCGTCTTTCCTGAAGTTTGGCTAACAACGCAGGACAATCTTCTATGACATGTTCAAATGAGTTACAATAACTGCATGTGATAAAAGGGTTCTGGTAGTCCCTTGCTAAATGTCCTAGTTGTGCACAATTATAACAAATGATCTGGCCTCTACCTCGACCCATACCTCCTCCTCCTCCTCTTCCTCTGAATCCATTATGAGGGTTGAAGTTTCCTCTTACTGGGGAATTATACTATGTACTATTTTCTTCTTGCTGTACTTTGACTTGAATATTGTATATATCCCTTGACCTTTCATGCATGAAGTCATAGGCCCTACAATCCATATCATCATGCCCCACCAACTTACAGAACTTGCAATACAGATTTGCGGGTGTCTGAACATATTTTTGCATGTGATAGCATTCACCGGGGTGATGTCTATTCCTACATACCTCACACCAAGATAGATTAAATTGCTTCAAAGGGCTCAGATCTCCAGATTCCAAGTACTCGTGAAATAGGGGACAATTCTCCTTATCATGGCCTTCTGATTTGCATCTGATACACCAAATGTCTTCTCTTTTATATTTTCCCTTGTATTTCTTCATATCTTCGAACTACAATGATAAGCTAGTTAGCTGACTCAAGATTGACTCGTACTCGAGCTGGATTATCCCATAGGGGTTTATTCTAACTTCATGGCAATCTCTAGTGCCTCAACCTGCGAAGCGATCTTCAGTTGCATCAGAGGAACTCTTATGTGTGGTAAGAGGGCAGCAATGAACCATTCCATGTTCTTCTCATCTGGGATCTGAAATGTCAAACGACCCATTAAGGTCTTAAACCTATGATCAAATTCCCACACAAGTTCAACTACTCGTTGCTTGATTTATTTCAGTTTTGTAATGCATTATGACTCCGACTTGGGTTTCTTGAATTCTGCAACCAACACATTCTTGATCCCATTCAACGGTTTAGGTTGTGCAATTCCCTTGACAAGTTTCATGTACCATCTTAGTGCGCGGTCTCTTAGGGTAGTACTAAACTGAGCTCTCTTAACTGCTTCATAAGTAACATTCTTAATACTCCATATGACTTCACATAAAAACCAGTGATGATCAGGATCTTCAGATCCATCTCCTCTAAAGATAGGTAGCCTCATTTCATCTTCCATAGATCTTCCTAGGTTTCTCGGCTGAATAGGTATTGAACTTCTTGTACTAGTGCTCTGAGTGTTCTTATGACTTAGGTTACTCTGGTTACTTAACACTACTGAAACAACATGAGGATTAATAGTACTTACTTCAATAGTCGACGCAGTTCCTGAAGTTTATGGATCTTCTTGATGAGGTTCCTCTATCCTAGTGGATTTTGAATGCTCTTTGTCTGTCAGATTTTCCTCTTCTCCACTGTAGAACCCTTCGTCTCCGTTGTTCTTCTTAAATAGGTTCGCGAGATGAACTTCTATGAACACTCTCCCACTGCATGTATGTCCAATCCTTGTGTTGTTGTCGCTGTCTGAATTCTTGAACATTAGCTTTTCAATCTGAACCACTACTGTATCTTCAAGATGTTATTCTCATGCAATAACATCTTGATCTTCAACTTCATAAATTGTAAAAATTTTCCTCTAGCCCCCTTAAAGAAATATCTCTCTGCTTGGATATATGACTCTACTCTGTCAATAGCAAACTCAGTGATATACCCTCCGATGGTACTATCAAACCAGTGATCTATTGCTCTTGATACAATGTTATCAACTCTCTTAACCTTCTTGATCAACGCCGACGTCCAAACCACAGGTGGCTTAGATCTGATTTCGAACTGGGTATCTGCTAGTCTGGCTAACCACTCATATAGCTCCTTATGAATCCCTCCAAATAAAATCTCATGTATGTTGGTAAAGATATACCTTCCCAACCAACCTTCTGTGCTAATATTAGGGTTCTTATTCTGGGCTTCTGCGAAGTCCTTTTCTTGTTCTTCTATCCACTTCTGAATCTCTGTCTTCGATGGAAACCACCTTGACATTCCCTCAAGAAGATCTCGGTCCTGACAACAGAACCATTTTTTGGCACAGGGGCAAACCCAAGGTTCAACTCTAACAACACACCAACAAGCCCTAACTACTGGCCCTTTCGGCAACACCTGCGAAGCAGATGAAGTCTCACCTGAAGTAGCAATAGGGGGTTGCAGGACACATGTGTCTACAACTAGAGGAAATGAAGAGTGGATTCAAAGAAACTACACACAACAACCTAGTGTTCTTTATCTTCCTTAGGCCTACTGCGCAAGATATATCTCAGATATAACACAATATCACATTAGTATCATATCAAATGAAAAAGAACCCAACATCAATCACACATAACACAATATATACGTGGTTCACCCTCTCTCTAGGGCTACATCCACAAAACTGTTCTTTATAATATATTAAGATGAAAGAATATAGTTCTAATTTGCGCTCTTAGCTAGCATATATTCTCTCTCTTTCTCTTCTTCTCTATCTCCCTTCCCTATGCACCCAACTGCAGGGTCGATCTTCGCACCCAACTGAAGATCTTACAATATTGACTGCTCTCACAGCACAATACTCCTCTCTCTACAACAATCACTTATCATAACATAATCTCTTCTAGCCCATCCTAGTTCCTCTTGACCTTTATTTATACATTACAATAACTCACCGACAACTTTAGTTCAAAACCTAGGTGTCTGAAACCCTAAATGATAAAACCCTAGGTCAAGTTGACCCATGTTTTCAGGGCTTCGCCAGCCTGTCTTTCCTTCCTTCACGCGCGGTGCTCCAAAGCATCAAACGATAGATTTTTCTGCTTGCTGAGTTGTCCATGATCTATCTTCCTTTCTAGTCTATCATCCTTGATCTCCTCATCCAATGACTTGCTTTCTCTTACTTCGCTCCGTATTTTCTACTCTTTTGCTCACTTCGACCCAATATCAGTCACTGTGTCTTCCACATAGTTCACATTTTGTCTTTTCTTCCTTGATCTTCGCTTGCTTCCATAACCAAGGGAAAACAATAGTTAAACGATGTAACTGGATGCCAAGCTTGGTGAGGAAGTTCTAAAGACAAATTTCCTAAATAGTGACATTGATCACTCCTCTGTACTCAACGTCTACTGAAAATAGAGAAATAGCTAACTTATTTTTTCTTGACCAATAGATGAGACCAAAACCCAAACTAAGAGCATACCCAGATGTGGACTTGAGATCTGTGCTATCTCCAACCCAATCAAAATCGATGAAGCCCATGAGATCCAATGCACAACCTGTTACATATATGATCCCATAACTTGTGGTGCCTAGCACATATTTAAGGATGCACTTGGCATCCTTCCAGTGTAGCTCATGCGGATCTTGCATATACTTGGAAACTGCCCCTACTACATATGAGATATTTGGACGAGGGTGGTGTGATAGTGAAGGCTCGCCATAAGCTGTCGATACAAGGTGTTGTCCACCATTGGTGTATCCTCTCCATGCACAAGATGTACCCCAAACAGAAAGGGTGTGGTTGTCAACTTTTAGTCGGTCATGTGGAATCTATCCAAGAGATCTCGAGCATACTTAGTATGAGATAGATTTATTCCTGAAGCATCCTGAATGATCTCGAGACCAAGGAAATATTTCAATGGACCCATGTCCATCATAGAGAACCTGTCATGCAGAATGTCTTTGACCATATCAATTGTTGATGCGAAACTTCCTGTGATGAAGATGTCATCAACATAAAGAACTAAGATAAGAAAGGATTCTGAGGTTCTCAGCATGTATATGTTTGGATTTTATTTTCATCTGAAAAAATGTTGAGAAAGCAAGTAGGAATCCATCTTTGTGTACCATGCTCTAGGCCCTTGCTTGAGGCCATAAAAGGAATTTTTCAATTGACACACTGAGGATGAGTTCTGAACAAACCCCTGCAGTGGCTCCATGTAAATCTCCTTTGAGATATCCCCATGAAGAAAATAATTCTTCACATCCATTTGGTGAACTTCCCACCCCATGGCTGCTGTAATGGAAAGGGCCAATCATATGGAGTCCATATTTTCTATGGGAGCAAAGGTCTCATCATAGTCTATCTTGTGGATATGCTAAAATGATTTGGCAACCAGTCTTTCCTTATACCTTCTCACCTATTCATTTGTTGCATTCTTGGTCCTATAGACCCATCTGTATCTAACAAGCTTCTCATCTAAAGGAAGCAGAACTAGATCCCAAGTCTAGTTCTCAAGGAGAGAGTTGTAGTCCTCCTACATAAAAACTTCCCAGAAAGGATTCCCTGCAACCTCTGCACAGTTTTTCGGGTCCGACGCTAGAACCATATAGCAATGCATGGGCATCACTGGTTCTATAAATGTGAGTGCATGAGGAGGATCCTCAAACTGATACCTTGTCCTCCTTTGATCTGATGGATCCCCCACAAGGTCTCCTGCTACCTACAAGGTCATCTATACCCACTTGGGAATCTGTGGAAGATCAACATTTGCATGCTCATCATTGACATGCTCATTATATTTTGAATTAGATTTGAAGCTCAGATATGAACCATGATATGAGCGAGTGGATTCATCATCACCGATGTCTGGTGGAGGAAATGGTATAAAGGTATCTACATGTGGCTCTGACGATGCATGCAAGGGAGTTTCCTCAAACTAAATACTGAACTCAATGATGATCCTGTCAGTAGAGGGATCAAACAACCTGTTACCCTTCACACCATCTGGATATCCCATGAATATGCATGCGATACTTTGTGAATCTAATGCCTTTGCAGCATCCCTGGCCCCAAGTTGGACCATGCCACACCAAAATTCCAACTCTGATACCATTTAATTTATTGGTGATGCTTTGCATAAGAACAAAATTATGCAAACTGACAACAAATATATACATGCCGCATATACATGAAAAAACCATAACAGAAAATACATAAATAATCACACAATAATTAAACCAAACCTAGGAAAGACACTTACCTTTTGTAAAAGAGTCACCATCTTCTTGCAAACCCCATACTTTCCTCCCATCCATAGACTCTGCTGCTCATAAACTCTCTGTTGGTAAATATGTAACAGACAACGAATGGCATGAAGAATGTATAGGCATTGTCTACTTGTCATTGATGGCAAGTACATTTGTGGTTGTGGTGATTGCATGAGTACAACAACAATGAATAGCAGTGCAACAATAATCGGGAGGAGAAGAGTCAGTAACCGTTGGATCCCATTCAAATTTCCCGAAAGAATGAGGGCCGTCAGATATGAATGAAGACAAGATGAGCGCACTGAAGAGGAGGATAGAGTTCAATCGTTAGATCCAAGCACAAGACCCGACCATCGTCGGATCGAGGACAACCTGCACGCTCTGTAAAGTACAAGGAGAAGTGGGCGTAATCACAATATGCAAAATCGCGATGAAAACTGAGCCGTCAGATCAAGCTTTGATCTGGACCGTTAATTCTAGTCAGTATCGGGGATCGGGACTTTGAAGTGACAAGAACACTTGACATCAAGAACCTTGATTTCACGATATGCGATATCGTGATTCAATCACAACCATTGAATTGAGAATGAGATCTGGACCGTTGATTTTCTTCATGGAGTATCGGGGATCGGGACTTTGAAATGTCAAAATCACTTGACGACAAGAACCTCAAAATCGCGATGTGCGATTTCACAATTTAATCGCAGCCGTTAAGATAAGAATTAATCGGGACCGTTGATCTCACACCATTTCGGGGTATCAGGGATCACGACTTGGAGAGTCGAGATGCCTCATCTCTAGACTCGCGAAATGAAAAATCGCGAAAGCGCCTTATGCATAAGGCTATGGTCACAACCCTTGGTCACATTAGCGAGATATGGACAGATGTCAGAGGACAAGGAGGAGCCGATACTTGTCGCACGGTCAGGTGGAGAACAATACAGAAGGTGGCATGACATGAGTGGGGCCCTTCGTCAATACTCCACCATTCCAGACCCCCCCTCGTATTAAAGATAGAAAGGCAAGGGGGGTCCAGAATCACTTGAGCGTCGTTGATCTAGGTGCTTTAATCCTGACCGCTCGAGATATGCGTGCCCAATTCCGGACCCCCCCCTCCGCTTAAAGATAGAATGGCAAGGGGACTCTTGAATCAAATCCCGACCGTAGATCTAGGAGAACAGATACTGACCGTCTAGATTTTCTCATCACATATCCAACAATGTAGATGAATTTAAACAAGATCAGAGGGTTACTGTTTGTTTCTCACAAATTAACTTTTTAGCTACAAATCCGTTAGTGAAATGGACTCATGATTGACAATCAGTTGGCGTTTTAGTTACTTAGACATTTGTCATCATTTTGCCTAAGGTGTTGGGAAGTTGAATGGTCGTGTTTGAGTGTATAAAGGAAGATGAAGCAGACTGTGTCCAGTTGGTTGTTCCGAAAGTGAAAAAGAATGAAACTGTAAGAATAGAGGAGGTGAGCATGCGCAGGAGGAGATTGAGGATATGTGAAGTATGAGATGAAATGCAGAGCATAATAATAGAATGAGTTGAAGAAGAGAAGGAGGAAATCACGAGTTGATGTAGAGCAAGCCTGCTGAACAGACAGAGGAAGAGAAGAGCAACAGAACAGTCTGTAGAAGACCAGATTTACAGAACAAAGAAAGATTGGTAAGAACTGATTTATCTATAAAAGTTGAATGTTTATTTATCCATTTATATTTTAGGGAGGTTGGGAGGTGATCGGGAGGACTGTTGTCCTCAAAGGTTCAAGTGGGAGCTTGAACACAGGAAGTTGTAGCTTCCATCTGGTTGTAGCCAGAGAAACTAGGGAGGTTGGGAGGTGCTCGAGAGGACTGTTGTCCTCAAAGGTTCAAATGGGAGCTTGAACACAGGAAGTTGTAGCTTCCATCTGGTTGTAGCCAGAGAAACCAGGGTGGCATGGTGGTGCTAGGGAGAACAAGTGTTCTCTGTTATACAGGTTGGAGCCTGTGTAATTGGAAGTTGGTGATTCCATCCAGTTGGTGCTGGAACATTTAGGGAGTTGGTGCTTCCTTCTAGTGGGTGCTAGAGAAACCAGAGAGTTGGTGCTCTCAAACAAGTTGCAGCTTGTAAAACAGAGGTATCAGCCTCACATTGAGTTGGTGCTCAATTGTAAATGATGTACAAAACTGAAAAAGACTGCCTATCATTTTGAAGAAGAAGAGGTTTTCTCCCTTTATGGGTTTCCTCGTGAAAATATGTCTCTGTGTGTACTTTATGTGTGACTGATGGTCTTTACTTTTACTGTCCATATGATGTATATTGTTGATGATCACTTGAAGGAATATTAACAATATTTAAAAGGTA
>ML790743.1:89532-129665 GCA_009831015.1 Picea engelmannii | reverse complement strand
TGTTGACTATATAATCCCCTGGACCCCTGGATGCAAAGAAAACAACAAGTGGGAGAATGTTGGGTATGTGTTATATTCTTTGCATGTGTGTGTGTGTGGGTGCGTCAGATACGACGACTGCGTCTGACGATCCCTTCACAGAGGGTTCTGCTGTTGCGCCGGGCGCTTCCTAGGGGGGTCCCAGGGGGGGGCAGGTATGCCCCCCCCTGGTTACGCACAGCGTTCGGGGCAACGCCCCGAATTTTTTTTTTTTGGGCGGTTTTTGCTATTTTTAGCGGATTTTGCTATTTTTAGCTGATTTGTAAATTAATCCCGGATTAACGGATTAGGGTTTTGGTATCTACGGAATACCTAAAAACATTGTATATATTGTATGGCGAATGGTGAAATTCGATATAATGAAAAAGGAAGGTTTTCCCGGTTGAGGGTTTCCGGTAAAGATCTCTGTGTATTCTGTGTATGAGCCATTGATTAATTTCTGTATTGCTTAAGAATATATATGCATTGCTTTACTTCGCAGGTTTAAAACTTACAATCTGGTACAAGCCTCTGCATCTTATATGATGTAAATTTTTTAGCTTCCACTCGAACTAGTTATGAGGAGTGAGAAGTATTGTCGGCAAATAATCCATCTTTTCTTACTGCATATTCCTTCTAGACCCGCAAATAAGATACTTGTGCACCTTGCTCCTAGCAACCTGTGGGCTCTAATACCATGTAGAATTGTGGTGAAACTTGTACATAGAATCTAGCTAACAATAATTCGTACAAAGCTTACAAATTGAGAGAAGGAGAGAAGAGATGAGAGAAAATAATCATTAGAATTGTATTCACTAATGAGAGAATGATTAATTACACATGATATACTCTACATGGCTAAGTAAATTTGCCATAGTAGTGATATAGAGAGATCTAGACACTCACTGATAGAAATTGAAGTAATCTGCCACGTAGTCCTAGTTAACAGATCCACACAATCATCAGTTCACTGAGTCACGCGTGTGGAAGTGAGAGAAACACATGCAATTGTTGGTGATAAAACCGAAGTTTCCATGCATGGGTGACTTCCACTAGTCTAACTGACTCTGAACTGAAGAGGAGAGCCCTATTTTGTAAAGGAATATTCTCTAGAGAGAATATTTTCATCCAAGGAAGCGTTCTCAACATTGTACTATCAACCTTAGGAAAATAATTACCTAAGTGAGTGTGTAATATCTCTAACAATTTTAAAAAGTGTTTTAAATTATTTGAAACTATCATAAATAAAGTAGTAACAAAAATCTTCATAATTATTAATTATGATGTAAGTAATGAGGTAACATAATTATTAATTACAATGTAAGTAATGAGGTGTACTTACAATTTAGGTAAAAGATATGTCGTTTCTAACTCTAATAATTATTTTGAAAAAATATTAAGGAGTTGAGACTGATATGGATGGAGTCGCGTTATTTTTAAGATAAGTGGGAAGATGCATATAAGGGAATTAATGGGTTTTTACTATTAATAGATTAAAAAAAAGTTATAGTCTTAATTTATAGAGTAAATTGTGTTTATTATCAAAGTGGGAAGAAGTGTTTTGAAAAATGTTTTAAGTTATTTGAAACTAGAATAGCGTTATTTTTTAAAGATAATTTTAACATGAGTAGGAAGATGGGCGAGGGGTCTTACTTTATACAATGAATCTTATTTATTACACATAATGGGAAGAGGTGATTTGAAAAAGGTTGAAAAGTGTTTTGGTTATTTGAAATTATTTTAATTAATATTGTAATAATTATCATTTTAATTAATAATTATATAGAAAGTAATGAGATGTATTTATAATTTGGTTAAAAGATATGAGAAATTAATAAATTAAATTGAAAAAATATTTAGATAAAAGTGTTTTTATTTTTTTTATAAGTTATTATAATAATAAAATAAATTTTAAAAAGAGATCATGTAATTATAAATAAATCAATATAAATTTATCTTAACTCTAATCTTTCAGTATAAATAAATTCGTGTTTTGATTTTTTTTTTATCCTTTTTATGTTTATTAGATTTTCACTTAAAATGAATATATGCTAGTTTATTTTAAAATGGATATATGTTAGTTGATTTTTTTTATCCTTCTTTATGTTTATTTATCTATTTGAATCCCAGCTTTGCCACCTCAAAAAATTAATGATACAATAAAAACAAATTAAACAAATTGAGATTTATCCACCTTTAATATAAAAAAAACTATAACATAAATCATTAAATTATAATATTAAATAATTTATTTTAATAATATAAATTATTAAAATATAAATTATTTTATATTATAAATCTACCTCAGGTAAGTGCTCTTCAAACCCCGAGATTGGCACCCGTGTAATTTTGTTTTATCCCCACATTGTACATTTAATAAATCCATTCTTTTGTAACATATCAATGGATTGTTTTTTAGCAATGAAGAATGGTAGTGGGTTAGGCTATTCCCTAATGTTTTAGGGATGACAATAAAAAATATTTAAGATAGATATATACTAGTTTATTTTAAGCACTAGATTTATCTATTTGAATCCAAGCTTTACCACCTCAAAAAATTAATGATGCAATAAAAACAAATTGAGATTTATCCACCTTTAATATAAAAAAAATCTATAACATAAATTATTAAATTATAATATTAAATAATTTATATTTTAATAATATAAATTATTTTATATTATAAATCTACACGAAGTAAGTGCTCTCCAAACCTTGAGATTGGCACCAGTGTAATTTTGCTTTATATCCACATTTTACATTTAATATATCCAATCTTTTGTAACATTATTAATGGATTGTGTTTTAGCAATGAAGAATGGTGGTGGGTTAGGCTATTCCCTAATGTTTGATTCTAGTCGAAATATGAATAAACAATTTGGGAAAATTTAAGGGAGTGTTTTTATTTAATTTTACCTAATATAGGTATGTCGAAATATGAATAAACAATTTGGGAAAATTCAAGGGAGTATTTTTATTTAATTTTAGTAATATATAAGTATGGCTATTTAACAAAAGCTATGGAGGAAGATTTCGCAGATTATTCCTCATATCCACTAGAAATCTTATCAAATGATACTACTTTTATCTTTCAATAGGAATTCCTTTAGAAATGAGAAGTTATGATCGATGGTGCCCTAAGAAGTGAGAGGGATAAGGTTTCATGAAAATTATAAGGGTGGAACTACACCATGGAAGGAATTAGTGCAAGGCTATAAGGATGCCTAAATCTGATTTGGATTATTTTCGGAATGAAACGAAAGAAAATATATTACAATGAAATACACATAAATATTGTCAGAAACAAAGAAGTACAACAATAAATGATTTCTATAATGAAAGGAAGGTACAAAGACTATAAAAAATACAGAGTGCAAGACTCATTAGAATGGTGACAACTTTATCTCTGAGAAGAGATGTGACAACTACGCTCATTCGCAAGAATATGATTACAATGAGGCTTTGAAGGCCTTTTTTTTTTATAATAAACATGAATGCCAAAACCCTAGACATCCAAAAACCTAACCATAGGAGATGAAACACCAAAATTCATGTGGGCCCTGTTGGGGTAAGTTAGTACATCAACTTCCCAGAGTTGTAACTTTTGCATACGATCTCCGTTTTAGGCGTGTGATAGCCCATTCAAAAGGTCTTTTCAAGAAATACACATTACGCCATCAAACTCTGACTTCGTCTACCATTTGACTATGGAAAGCCAAGAAAACATTGTTTAGGTCCCTAAATGGCCCTGGAAGTACAAAAAGATGCACTGATATGAAAACTTAAAAAAATAAGCCAATTGGAATAGGTGGGAGGTCACCATTATCCACCTGGATGTTATGTAGGGCTTCAGGACATTCCCGGAAGTGCATAACCCATAATTACAAAGAAAAGTCCCCATTACAGAGAAACACGCTGAACTGAAAAACTCTCAACATGAGCCAGTTGGAATTTGGAATAGGTGGGTGGCCACCAATATCCACTTGGATCAGTCCTTCCCCCTTAGGAAGAAACAGTCTCCATTGCATTGAGTGCCCAGGGAAGAGGAGAGAGCGTTTGCTGAATCTGAATCTTGATGATCTACGTGCATTACTGGAGAAGTTGCACTGCTTGGTCTGTTGAAGGTTGTCATGAACCTGTTGTTGGAGTGGTTGAATCTGTTCCACCAACCTGTTGTCTCTGGAATTGACAGGGCATTATGTAGGCACCATCGTAGGTGAAGAAACACTATCTTCTTTCTCTTCTTCAATCTACTTCTGTTGGATAGAAGGTGTTGAGGCTGCAGTGGTTGCAATGGCCTTCTGTGTATCCTTTGAACATACTATGAAGAGGTTGACTTTTGTAGTATGAGAGATTACCTTGCGACACTGTTTTGGTGGAACAATACTCGGAACTACCTCTGATATCCTGTAAAGCTGACCCCCCAGAGTAATAATGACACTACGGGGTTGAGACTCATAAATAACATGGCGTTTCCACATATATGGTTGGCCCAAAACAACATCACAGACATCAAGAGGGGCAACATCATAAACTACCTCATCCTTGAAGGGTTGGATTCCATAGGACATGCGACACTATTGGCTAACACTGAGATCTCATCCATAGTGAAGCCACCCGATGTTGTATGGTTGCGGGTGTTGTGTTGTCGACAACCCCAATTGTTTGACGACCTCAGATGAGATGAAGTTCTTCTGGCTACCGCTATCAACAATGAAATGCAATAGGGTCCCCTTCACCCACATCTATGAATGGAAGAGACACTCCCCCTCTTCAGGATCTATTGGTTCTTCTGGTTGAATTGTTGTGGTCACGATAGTAGTAGTGGGGTCTGCGTCGATGATCTGTCTTTTTTCATTATTTTCTGGATCAGATTCTGAATTAGAGTTTGGATCCTTGTCTGTGACCTTGACCACCAATGACTGTTTCGAGTGACATTCATTGATGTTGTGCTAGGGGATTTTGTGGAAGTCGCACCACTTCCCAGTGTCATTCTTCGTCTTTCCTTTACCCTTATTTTCTTATGTCTTGGAGTGGTTGTCAGGAGGCTATTGGTTAGGGATGTCTTTATCATTCTTTGGTTGCTGCGGATTTTCAGACCTGAACTCCCATTTGTTCTGGTGCCTAAATTTCTACTCGATTTTGACAACATATCGATAGGAAAATCCCAATGATGAGATGTTTAGGAAATCCATTTCGGTTTGGATGTGCTTATGTAGAGCCCCATGGTATTTCAGAACTAGATGTCGCTCAGAGTCTTTGATACCTATCTTGGTGCGCATGATATGGAAAGTATTGGTGAACTCAGACATTGTTTGGCTCTTCTCTTTCCATAGTGTGGTCCATCTCATGTACTGGTCTTCATAGTTATCAACATGGTAATACTGTTCCTTGACCGCATCCACAAAAAAATCCCAAGTGGGCTCGACCCCATATATTCCAGATTCCTCTATGGAACTTTTCTTCCAGTAAGTTTCCCACCAATGTTTGACATGGGGGAGAGCCTTGAGGAGTGCGAAGGTGATCTTTTCCCTGTCAGAAAAATCGTGAATAGAGAAATAACCTTCTAGCACATTTAACCATTTTTCTAAGGCATCCACATCTATCTGACCTTCAAATATGAGAACATCAATATTAACTTTTACCTTGAAGGGAGTTCCTCCAAAGTGGTTGCTTGATGAAGATGTGTCTGTTGCTAACGAAAGGCATTGAAGGATGCAAGCAAATTTTTCCATCATTTCATCCCTCTGTCGTGCGAGAGCTTGCTCAAGAAACAAGTTAATATAATCTTCTGCTTCGCCATTTTTCTTTTCTTCCACCATGGAGGGTTTCTTGGGCATGCAAGAGCGATTGTCCTCAAGAGACAAGATTGATACCCAAATTGCTATACTCGGACCTCGTCGGTGACATGCACTGAAAAACAATCAAGAGTAGCTTTCTATGATACCACTGATCCATATTATTTTCAGAATGAAACAAAAGCAGAGATATTACAATGAAATACACATAAATATTGCTAGAAACAAATAAATACAACAATAAATGATTTCTATTAATGAAAGAAAGGTACATAGACTGTAAAAAATACAGAGTGTAAGACTCACTAGAATGGTGGCAACTTTAACTCTGAGAAGAGATGTGACGATTGTTGACACCCAAAAGCGCAACATGGAATCCCTGCCTGCAAATGGGTTGCAATGCCTTATTACTTATATATATTTAATAATATACTAAATACGTGGGACCCCATTATGTGAATAATAATGAAAGACACTTTTATTTGATTGCGCTCATTACTACCTTGCAAAGATGACTCTATAGTTTGAAATTCAAAATTGCTTTCTAGATGAATGATGGGGTTTATTGGAAATTTAATTTAAAAAGGAAAGGGGAAAAATGTTGTTTTAATGAGCATCTTGGTTTATTCTTGTTACACATATATTTTGACTTGTTGATTCAAACTCCAAGCATGGGCCATATATGGTTATGGCATATTGCACTTATGATATTTTTGTTATTATCATGGATAATTGTTAAGTTTTATAAGGAGGCAATCCTTCCCTAGAAAATAATGTGGGACATGAGATGTAATTGGTGCTAAGTGTCGAGTATGCATATAAAACTTATGAGCTTAATGAAAAAAGGCAAATTCGATTTTTGTATTGAAATATTATGTGGAAAACATAGTGGAGTATGCACTGGAGGTATTGGATGCACTCGTACTTGGCTATAGTTGATGGAATTAATGTGAGAAACAATGCACAATTAATGCACGTTGCTCTAACCGTACCTCGAGGTTGCCACCCTCACTTGGTTCACATCTGTGTTGGTTTCTTTGGCTGGTGCTACCTCTATTTTTCTTGGCCTTGGAAAGACTAGTCGTGCTTGTTGGTTTTCTGGCATTCTTCATACAGGTATGATGGCTTTTACCTCTCCATTCATGAAATATAGCTCTGCTCAGAATAAAATCATGATGTTGGATCTTAGATTTGCTTACAGACTGTGATTGCTTCCAAAGTGTAAATGGATATATGTGGGTATCACGACTATGAAAATTGCATTTAAGTGGAAGTTCCTCCCTATTGGCATTTAAATATTTCAAGCTCAGAATAGTGTTTGAAACTCCTTTCTGTTTGGATTATGTGATTGCGTTATGCCCATAATGAATACTGCTTCTGTGCTATGACTATTGGCAAATAATAATGGCAAGTTTTTTTGGTTTCACTCATCTCTGGTCATTAAAATTCAAGGGTTTCTTTTTCTTTGTGAAACAAAAGAATAGTTGTTTTTCTTAACGCTAGTACCCAGTCTTTGGAAGACTTGTAGCTCCTTCAAATTACCTTTCGATTGTTTGTGAATATTTGGGAGTATTTTCCTTGTGACCACCATGAGAGGTTTGTGGAAATTATGTTGTGATAAGTGTTATCACTGAAATTTCATCCGCAACATTGCATGCAAATGGTTACAGGAATACAACATCTCCAAACACCTATTAGTTCACCTGCAACACCAAATATGCATTTCCAAGGGGAAAAAACTATACAATTGGGTCAAAAATTGAAGTGTGCAAATTCACCAAAGGAAGCACACACACTATGCGTGGAATGTGTGACTTTCTCAGTCAAACCCACACATTGTGCGTGAAATGCGCAACTTTATACAGGAAAACCCGCGCACAATGCACAATATGTGCGACTGTGTACGAGAAAAGCTGAGCACTGCTGTAAATGACACATTTATGGTTCTTTTCAGCCCCTCAACCACTTATGGACCAGTTCCCAACTTGATTTGACCCTCAAATCCAAGATGAATCCGAATGGGGGATTGGTCAAAGACCAAAGGGTTCCCTAAAGGGCCCCTTATTCACACTAAGAACCAGCTGGATATTGCCTCAAAGACATGCTATAAATGGAGGCCATGGGTGCACTAAGAATATAAGAATCTCATAGTATTGTTATGCTGCCTCTATCCTCCCTCAAGAAACCTCTTTTATTCTTGGAGTATTCTAGCAACATCTCAATAAGCTATTCACCTCACCTCTTGAGGGAATAGGTTTGGATTTCTTCACCATTTGCTTTCTAGTTTATCATTGTAAGAAGAGCTCTCAAATAGGGGACTCAAGAGCCCTCCCAAGGAGGAAGAGGGGATCCATAAGTCCTCCTTTCTCTACAGTGTTTTCCAACTAATATAGTTATCCATTGGTGGCATAATCATTGGTCATTTGGTTGTTTGATTTTGGTTCAAAGTTTCTTATGCATTTTAGCTTTATTTCCTTAGTTTTTTGTTTATTTCATGTTCTTGGATTGTTTAATTCATACACTAACTTATGTCTCTTCTAGCAGGCCCAACTAGAATTGTAAGTGCCCTTGTTTTTATCACCCAAGTGATGAAACAAACACAACAAATTGACGACCATACCGAGGACAAGGTATCTATTTCCTCCCTATTTGGGTTGTTTGAGCACTTCTTTTTGACCTATTTGCCTTGTAGGAACCATAACCAGCCTAGACTTACTTGTCAAGAGCTAAGTTTGGAGCCGGAAGAGGAGAATTCCACTTAAAATCCCCCCCCTGACATGTATCAAAACGTGCGCGGGTGTTCCATCCCACAGATGCGCAATTCGAGCATTGTGCGCCAACAACACTTCGTTCCTATGTGCAATATGTGCCAAAAGGTCCTTGGTTCTCTGTGCATTGTGCGCCTACTGCGCCTCTGTCTGAACTGTAACCCGTGCATCTGTCCAAAATTTCAACATTGTAAGAGTTTTTGTGATAATTTGAAGGCCCATAGTCAAAACATAGGCACTTAGGGGTTTAAAAGGAACCACATTTCTCCTCTTTTTCTTTAGTTGCCACATGGATGGCTTGTTTTGATTGTAAAAGTTAAGTTAAGAGTTTTTGCTATCACATATAAAAACACTTGCATTGGGACCAGAAATCAAACTTTAATCATTGGGTATGCTCTTCTCTCGCACCATAGAGCGATCTCGAGAATCAAAAAAGTGATTAAAGAGACATTTCATCTCCCTTAACAAAATATTTGGGAGAGGACAAAGCCCCCCTAGGGCTCCTCTTAGTTTCTTTTCAAACATCTTAAATTTGTAAGGGCCCATACATGCCCACATGCTACAAAATTAGGATAGTTTTTGAAGCTACTTTCTTAGTTTACATCACTAGGAAAGTTTAAATATTAAAGTAACAAGCCCATACATGCCCACATGCTTGCAATCTAGGATAGTTTTTCAAAATATTTCTTAGATTAAATCACATTAGAGAGTTTAAAGGATTGGTAAGGACCCATATGTCCACATGCTAGTTCTTTAGGGATTTTAAAATTCCGCAAGGTTGTACCAATGACATGTAACAAGATTTGTAAGGACCACAGGAAGTCCACATGTTACAAATTGACATCTAACTTATTAAAAATTTGGCACATTTGTTCACTTGCTCACACACAAAGTCACTCCCCACTCACATAATTTCATCTCGAATTGTGGAGGTTAAAGTAGGTTTCTTCCAAAGGTATTATGAAACATCACACTATTTCTTGAAGAAGATTATCCACACTCATTTAATTCAAACGAGATTGGTTCACACCCCCAATCTCTCAAACCAACCACATCTAAAAAAAATTCTAACAAAATCACTAAGTTTTCCTCCACAGGAGGTGCCAAAAGAAATTTTTAGTCTAGGTAGGATCTTGGGGGTAGGCATCCAAATAAAACCCCGTTATCTAGTTCTCACATCTTCAAACATTAGGAGTTGACAAATAGGGAAATTTTAAATCCCCCAAGTCAAGTGTTCCTAACACCATAAGGAAGGGAGATATCCGTGAAGGGTCGAAGGCCAAGATCCGGTTGTTCTGTGTGTCCCCCCTTGAGTCACCCAACTCTTGGAAGGGATCCAACCCATGACCCATTTATGAGGCCAAAAATATAAATGTCACACTTTGAACAAGGTACCTAGTGGCCAAATTTAGGACATCTACCCAGGTGGAAATTGTGGGCTGCAATTGCACCTTGTTCAGATTTTGTGTGGCTATTGGGAAATATCGCCAACTCTTTCGGGATATGCACCCTCTAGCCCTCATTATAACTAATTGTTTCATCCTTCACTAGTTCCTCTTCCAGTGGCTTCAGATCCCACTGTTGAGTGCTATTGGAAGGTCCAGTGCTATTTGAGAGAAAGGACGTTACATCTTTATAGGACACGAACATTTGTTTTCTTTGTTCTCCCATGCAGACAAAATCCACCTACCTACATGTGTTCTTCTTTTCAATTGATTTATGTATGATGCTCATTTGATTACATGGGATTGTGAGATATATTGTGAAGGTCCAAATTATACAAGTCTCTTGTTCATTTATTGCTCTCATCACCATTTTCAAACATTCACTTTTCTAGTCGAACATCATAGGGGACCCACAAAATCCCCATCGTTCCAGATGCTTGCAAAACCTCCCTCCTATCCTAGGAGGAGTTCCTAGTCTCGCCAACTCACCAGATCAACCATCTCACACCCCTGTGAGTGCCACTATTTTGGGATCAACTTTTGTTGGTTCCAACTTACTTGGGTCTACTTCCCAAGGTCATCCATCCACTATCTCTCCTTCACAAGGAGGTGGGGGGGGGGGGGGGGGGACTTCTTCTCAAGGGAGAAGAACAACCCCACCAAACCCACCTCAAGGGTCAGGTCCACTACCTACTCACACCATGGCTGGAACTAACCCTCCACCACCACCCCCCATGCCATATTTGGCATCCCTCAAAATTCATGATTTGAGTAAACTCACGAATGAATCTATATTGCATTACCCTACATGGCCCAATATGCCTACCAAACTACCTTCAAACATTCCCAAATTTGAAGGTAAATCGAGAGAAGATCCCGCCAACCATGTCATGACCTTCCACTTATGGTGCTCTTTGAACAACATCATGGATGACTTCGTTCGCTTAAGGTTATTTCAACACACACTCACTGGTCCATCAACCAAATGGTATGTGGATGAAAAATTAGGGTCCCATGTGAATTTTGAATCCTTGGCCTTCTTCCAACTACTAGTTTGTCACGATACTAGTCTAGAACTGCTTTCGGAGTGAAAACAAACCTCATCTACACATATCATCGACCACATTCGCAACTGGCGTCGTCGACGTAGTTTATGCAAAGCATAAACTACCAAAGAATAACGTCTTGATTGGTTTCTCAAATCACTCATCTCTATCCTTGACAAAGATGTGGCATCCACCTTCCCCCAAACCAAAGAAGAATCCATCACCAAGGCTCAACATTACGACCTCATTTATGCTCAGTCGAGTTAATTATACACAGTAATACTTGACGCCATGAGACCCATACCATTCGGCCAGGAAAAACCTGGGATGTCTCACGCGACAAATGGATTGATTGGTACCACCACACACCACAATCCATACATCCAACCACCACCTATGTACGGTACACCCAAATATCCACCAATGTATGGAGGTTCGTCTTATTACCCTCCTCCCCTTTACCAATAACCATATCATGTTGCCCTTCCTCCACCCATGAGTGGACCCTTGCCGACACCCATGATATGCCCGACCTCTCAACCAATTTCAGGTGCCCCCTCTACCTCAGCTTATAACCCAGGGACTAGTGAAAGTGCTACATCTTCCTATGCACCCTATGGATCATTCCCACAAAATAATCCGTATTTTCCATTTCCTGGTCCTCCACAACTTATTTCTCCTCCACAAGGACAACTACACACCGGAGTTAATGTTGTTCAACCCTCTCTCATTCAACAATTTCAAAATTTTGAACAACTAAATACAACAAATCCGGCCCATCAGTCGAATAATTCCAAGAAGAAAGGAAAAAACCGAAACAATAATAACCCAGGACTAGGGGGATAAAACCCCCACCAAAACCATCTGTTAGCAACATTTCTTGTATAGGGGTATTCTCCTCTCTGATTTTAAGCCTCTGGTGTAAACGCATAGAAGTGGGGTTTGAAAACCGGTCGGATGTGTTTTATTCAAGGGCCATAGCCATAAGCGCCGAGCACAGCTCATAGAAGAAGTCCATTTCGGGCTTAAAATCAAGTGAGCAAGCAGTCTGATTTCAACGGTCTGGATCCATCCATATGAGCATATCAACGATTGGCGGGAAATCGTGAATAGAAAGGTGCGTTGAAGATAATGCATGGATGGCGCCCATATTGTGTACAGGGAAAGAATAGCAGCCATCCATCCAAAGGACGCGTGGCACAAGATCTAGTCGCGTCGGCTTTTCAGCAGTCGCGAGCTCAAAGGGTGGAGGTTTCATGTCATTGTACATCTCAAAACCCCGAACCCCGAAGTGCCGAAAGCACCCAAAGGCAGGCCCACAATATCGAGGAGCAGTCTCAGCTGTCCATCTAAAGGGGACACCTGGTGCGTGATTAGGCTCCCCGTCTTCTCGCCCATTGCGATTTCAAGAAGCATGGATCAGCCCCTTCATATCCGCGAACGCCGAAAACACCTTTGGGAGTAAGCACAGGGTCATAGCCCGTGGTCACTTGGAAGACAAAGAGAGATGTGCAAGAGGGGTCCTGTGTACCATTTTTTCCAAAGAAGCCATGCCGAAGTCTTCGAAGAGACAGAGAAGTCTGCACACGCTAGCTCGACACTTAATGGCTCAGCTACCCTCCTTACAGGAGCCATGCGTAGTTAAGGTGGCGCGTGAAGAAGGATTTCAGTACGAATTTGACTGAAAAGACACCGAGCCCTGGGTGACTGGGCACGCCTCTGTTAGGCAAATTTTCCTGAGTATATAGGCTCATTTTTTGTATTTTGTAAGCATCGATGGTAGAGCGAAGCTCCCGATTGTAAAGTTTTAGCATAGACTCTAGTTCTCTAGTTATGCATTGGTGTGTAAGATTTCTTGTTTAATGACAGACAGTCTTCCCACTCCATCTGGTTTTCATCTTATGCTAAGAGAGTTCGTGATCGACTGATTCGCACTGATTATGGCAATTATGTTGTGATAAAGGATTTATTGTGGCATTGCTGTTTTCTCTGGTTTTTTGCGTTTGAATGTAAGAAGATCTCGCGTTTAGATGCCTTCTTCTACAGTCTGTTAGGAACCTGATGTTTACGACAGAACTCTGCTTTTCTCTTATACAAGTCTTCCCCCCTACTCACCCTTACTACAACTCACTGTCTGAAGTTATCTAAGACCTCACTTGCCCATGCATGCCTGGCCTAGTTTTGGATTTAGAACCACATTGTTTTGAGTTAACTTCCATTTGATTACCCCATTAAACAAATCGTGACAATAAACTGATGGGAGACGGGCTCTGCTCCTGCTGCAATCCAAGAGTGGCTTCCGACGCTAACATTTCTGCCACCGTTGCTGGGGACGAAGTTGAAAATCTTCCCTGGGATTGAATGACATCGAGCTTATGATTCTGAAGGTGCATCAGACATCAGAACCATCGAAGATTGCACTTGCACCTGGTGACTCCTCTGAGGTCATTCCACCTGGTAACTCCTCTGTTGCAGTGCCTTTGGCTACACCCGGTAGATCTTGGGAGACACGAAGCTTAGTTCTGGTCTTTGATGGTGAACGCGGACCGAACACACTCATTCTGCATAGCATTCACCTGGCGACTCCACATTTAAAGACTCCACTGGAAGGGATTATGTTGACAGAAGGAAGTCCATGTCGAAGGGAAAGACCAGGTATCAGTTTATGAGCTTATTGCATGAAGTTCTGTATTTCCTTGTCATCTCATTCTTCTCTTTCCCTTCATTTATAGAGAATTTTTTCCTCTCCTTTGTACATTCTGATGTCCTTGAGCCTCCCCTTATCCACTAAGAAGAAGAAAGCATAGAATCTTCTTGTGTTGCAGATATTAATCTTGTACCTTCACCTCTGCCTATCCATGAAGATGAGATCTGCATCACACCTCCTCTTGGAGTTGAGTGCCCTTGTAGTCCTGAGGAGGTTGAGGATCATTCACAGTCTTCCCAGACCTCGTTACCCCCTGTTTTTCCTACTAAGCATCCCCAGCCTCTTATTGAATCCCATGATCATCCCACTGCTTTTCAAATCAAAATCAGAAATAAGTTGTTTAAACCTCTGAGGCTGCCATATCACCTTAACCCTTATCCTCATGATTTCTTCGAGTATCTTCCTCAATTTTCTGGGGAAGGCCATGTTACAGCTGAGAGGCATATGGAGGCCTTTGAGACCCTTATTGATCAATTTGAGATCCTTCACGAAGATGTTGTCATGAGGATGTTCTCACACTTCTTGTCTGGAGATGTTGCAGTGTGGTTTAGGTGTCTGGAGGCTGGTTCTATTGGTTCCTGGATTGAACTATACCATACATTTTTAAAAGGTTGGGGTGAGAACAAGTCCCTTGATCAATACTGGTCCGAGTTTAATGCCTTGAGGAGAGGGGAAGATGAAGCCTTGGTTGTTTTCAATAGAATATTTTTCACTGTTTATCATAGCATGCCTGTAGAGATCAGACCCACAGAGACTTCTGCTATGGTGTACTATATCATGGCTCAACAACTAGAGCTAGTCTTCCTCCTGAGAGAGAGGAAATCCTCATCATTGATACATCTGTTTGAGGATGCTATAGAGGTTGAGGAAAACATCAGAGCTAGCAGGTGGACTCGTAAGCAAGCAGTTTTGAATATACAGGAGGAAGAAGACTGTCAGTCTATTTCAAAATCTAAGCAAGGATATAGCAATTATGGATCAGATCTGGAACAAGAACCAAGAAATAGTCATTATGACCTATATCCTGCTGCTCCTTTATTTGAATATCATCTTTCTGGGGTAAAAGCTACAGTTGTAGAAGATCCAAAGTGGTTTTCCCATGAGGGGGAGGGACATTCTTTTGTGAGTAGAGAGTTTTTTGCAGAAGAACATCCTGGTCTTCCGAAGCGGCCATGATTCTATCATACTCCCCATGATCTTGTGTCCATATACATGGAGTCTTACATTTCATATTTCTTGAAATGTTCTAATAACATTAGTCCACCAATACTCACAAGTGAGTATTGTGTTATGAAAGATTTCCAAGACCACATTATAGAGCATGTTCCTTTATTAATTAAGGAAAGGCCATGGGTAGAAATCAACTCTACTAGGCTTGCAGGAAGCACATAGCAACATAAAGAGGAAGGGATTAGTAGACAACTCATCTCCTATCCAGAGCCTGTTTGTGGGCAGGTGTCATCTGACATTGGCCAACCTGCATCTATCCTCCGCCCACTTGTGCACTTTAAAGACATCATGCCACAGGTGAACAAACACAGAGGACAATAGATGTTTTCTGACCAACTAAACTCCCATGGCATTGGATATGGTGACCCTGCGGGGTCTTATATGGAGTTGTTCTTTCCAAAGGCTTTGGAGCCTATAAATTTATTCCCCTTCTCAAAATTTGGGGGTATGGACAACATGGTTAACCTCATCTTCATCTGCCTATCATACCTCCCTACCATTTTATGGAGCATCTGCAGTAAAGAGAAGGGACGAATCACCAAGCAGTATGGGTGGCTATGGTGGAAATTTGCTTTCCCCTAGCCCATGTATATACAATTTTACTAGTTTAGGACTATACATAAATAAGCTCCCTTGAGCATGTATGTTTATTTTGTTTTGCATTTACTTTTACTTTTCGGCCTGTATTTTCGGCAAGGTGTTTCGAGCTTGACTCCATATCCCAACAATAGGCACTAAAACTGCAAAATGAGTTCTTAGAGCATCACAGGGACGACTCTATCCCCCATGGAGCCTAATGTTAGCAACATTTCTTGTATAGGGGTATTCTCCTCTATGATTTTAGGCCTCTGGTGTAAACGCATAGAAGTGGGGTTTGAAAATCAGTCGGATGTGTTTTATTCAAGGGCCGTAGCCATAAGCGTTGAGCGTAGCTCACATAATAAGTCCATTTCGGGCTTAAAATCAAGCGAGCGAGCAGTCTGATTTCAACGGTCTGGATCCATCCATATGAGCATATCAACGGTTGGCAGGAAATCATGAATAGAAAGGTGCATCGAAGATAATGCATGGATGGCGCCCATATTGTGTGCATGGAAAGAATAGTAGCCATCCGTCCAAAGGACGCATGGCGTGAGATCTAGTCGCGTCGGCTTTTCGGCAGTGACGAGTTCAAAGGGTGGAGGTTTCATGTCGTTGTACATCTCGAAACCTCGAACCCCGAAGCACCAAAAGCGCCCAAAGGTGGGCCCACAATATCGAGGAGCAGTCTCAGCCGTCCATCTAAAGGGGACACCTGGTGTGTGATTAGGCTCCCCGCCTTCTCGCCCATCGTGATTTCAAGAAGCATGGATCAACCCCTTCATATCCACAAACGCTGAAAACACCTTTGGGAGTAAGCACAGGGTCATAGCCCGTGGTCACTTGGAAGATAAAGAGAGTTGTGCAAGAGGGGTCTTGTGTACCATTTTTTCCAAAGAAGCCATACCGAAGTCTTCGAAGAGACAGAGAAGTCTGCACATGCTAGCTCGGCACTTAATGGCTCAACTACCCTCCTTACAGAAGCCATGCACAGTTAAGGTGGCGCGTGAAGAAGGATTTCAGTACGAATTTGATTGAAAAGACACCGAGCCCTGGGTGACTGGGCACGCCTCTGTTAGGCAAATTTTCCTGAGTATATAGGCTCAGTTTTTGTATTTTGTAAGCATCGATGGTAGAGCCAAGCTCCTGATTGTAAAGTTTTAGCATAGACTCTAGTTCTCTGGTTATGCATTGGTGTGTAAGATTTCTTGTTTAATGACAGACAGTCTTCCCACTCCATCTGGTTTTCATCTTATGCTAAGAGAGTTTGTGATCGACTGATTCGCACAGATTATGGAAATCATGTTGTGATAAAGGATTTATTGTGGCATTGTTGTTTTCTCTGGTTTTCTGCATTTGAATGTAAGAAGATCTCGCGTTTAGATGCCTTCTTCTACAGTCTGTTAGGAACCTGATGTTTACGACATACCTCTGCTTTTCTCTTATACAAGTCTTCCCCCCTAATCACCCTTACTACAACTCACTGTCTGAAGTTATCTAAGACCTCACTTACCCATGCATGCCTGGCCTAGTTTCAGAGTTAGAACCACATCGTTTTGAGTTAACTTCCATTTGATCACCCCATTAAACAAACCATGACAATAAACTGATGGGCGACGGGCTTTGATCCTGTTGCAATCCAGGAGTGACTTTTAACGCTAACACCACCCTGCTGGGGGAAACCAGAATTAGGGAAACTAGAACCCCCAAGGGGACAATGAAAAAAAATGCCAAGGGAGGAACAACAATAACAACCTCCGGACGAACTTCCCTTGTGATTTTTGTGGTGAGCATGGCCATTACACTCACCGTTGCCCCCAAATATTTGAATTCAAATGGATGAAAGACTCCATGAATGCGCCACGTCCTCCAGCGCCACCTGCCCCTCAACAGGCTCCACAATAGTATTTGCAAAAACCACCCCCGACTATGTTGCAAAACCCTAGTCCACACCAAGGTTTGATGAATACCCAACAAGAGATGCATCCTATCCCACCACCAATAGGACAGTATCAAAATCCTGGAAACCCAACGGATCACAATATCCTCCTAAATAGCGAAGAAGAAATTCTTTTGCAAATGCGCAATCGCCAATATAGAACACCCCCTGAAGCTACTCCCACCACTTCAGAAGCAACTCTAGCTACAACTAGAAAACCCTTGATGATTCCACACCCTAACAATGAACCCACCATTTGTATCCCTTACATCTTGTTACAATGGAATGTCAACAACCCTCAGGCTATGGCGACACACAATTACAGTCTGGTCGATGACTTGGCGCAATCTCCTACAGCCATGTCGGTATTGGAGGTCCTCCAAACCTGTCCAACTCAATGGAAATCCTTAGTTTCTGCCTTGGGGGCAGTATACCCAGCTGATGCTAGACTCATCACATTTGATCTAGATTGCGGGGAAACTCGTCTCCCCGATTTGGTAGCTTTCCAAATACCAGTCAAGATTCGAAACATCACGGTTCATCGATGTATCATTGATGAAGGTGCATCCACATGCATCATGTCTAGGATTGTATGGTAGAAACTTGGCTCCCCTAAGCTAATACCATCCACCATCACATTAAGAGCTTATGATGGTTGACCATCTTCCCTTGAAGGGCTCTTTCAAAATGTCCCCGTTGAACTCGGGGGAAAAACCATCCTTATCGACATTGAGGTTATCGATGCCCCGCTCGATTACAACATCTTGTTTGGATGTAGCTACATGTACGCTATGAAGGAAACAACCTCTTTTGTGTTTCAAACGATGATGTTCCCCACAACGGGAAAATCATCACCATTGAATAAGTTTCACATTACGAGCCTAACCACTCCTCCAACATTGATAACATCTTACCTCTCGTTCGTACTAGTTCCGACGCATATCCATTCATGGATATGGCCTCCAGAATTTTCAAAGACCCATCTTTGCTGGGGGCATACCATGGAGCACCATCGCTCATACACCCCTCAGCACAAGTGTGCGTCATATCTTCTAATGGAACTGAACCCGGAGATACCATTCCTCCCACTGAGGCCTCTCCACTCCTCGATGTCCCACCAGTTGAAGAAATTCTACCTCAGGAATTACCTGAGAACCCTACGACACCACTTATCCCTGATTTCACCCTCCCCGAGGGTCAAATCCTGGTTTGGGAGAAAATTCCCCAAGCCATCACTCAAATCCCCTTCTTCTACCCTCCACCTGGCGTACAAGTTTTTCATGTAGCCGCAACGCTTACCCTTCCCAAAATGGTACTCGCCATTCCAGTATGGTATCTACACCCACCCGCGATGGTTCCTAAACCATCCCTCCCTTCCCAATTAGAGGGAATCTTGATGCAGATTCCAGTACTAACTCCAACCACACCACCATCACCCCCACTGACTGACACTACTGCTATGGTTGGGGGTAGGTGGAAGAAGAAAGAGCCCACCGCTCCACTTCCTCCCCGATTTCAACCTCCTTGCGCACTCTACGAGAGAGAGGGAAACCCCACAAATAGATGTCCCTCTCTCCCCAAATTACACAATATGATATAACTCCCTCGAGCAACCACATCGCTCACCACTTCACCAAGAACACTTAGTACTACCACAACATCCCCTACTACAGGAAGTAAAGGGCTACAAACCAAATTCTCGTGTGCCACCTGTTCAGAGTATGGCCACTACACTCATCATTGCCTCACTCTACCTTAGTTTCGACAAATGCTAACGGAAGTACGCCAAATCTTTCAACAAGATCCATCTCCACCCACGTCGTCGGGTACCCATGTCACTAACATCCATTATGTCTCGACTTCAGTCAATGAACGGATGAGATTCCCTTGCTCTCTTTGTGACTCACTTGATCATTTCACATACCAGTATCCTTTGATCATTGAATACAGGCGTTGTCAAATGACCCTTATTCAAAATCCTCCAAACACCTCACCTCTTGTGATGCAAGTGATCCCCCCTATTCCTTCTCCAAACCTCCCCTAAACCTGAGTCACTTCTCATCCCTCCATGGTTCATGGATAGACTATCTGAGGATGTTCCCCCAAATCCTCCCAATTCTTCGGTTCATTTCCCCCAAAAAATATTACCCCCTACCACAGTTTACCCCCCACAGTGTCTGGACATCTGGTTTATGTCAAGTGAGCCATCACCCCATGGTTGCAATATCCCCTCTACGTCTTCACCACTGGAGGACAATATTACTATGACAGTCACCCATGTCACCTCCACGGATCCCTTGTATTCTCACATTTATCACTATGACAAAGATATCCTGGAGGAACTAACTACCCCCTATTTCCCATGGAATGCGCTCCATCATCAAGCACTTTTCCTCTCACAAGAGGTCTTTCACCTGCCTGATCGATATCCCCAAGCTCCCGTAATATTCCAAATAACCTCACAACACTCTCTCCATATCACCAATTGTGTCAGTGCAAATGAGATGGCATTGTGGGCCCACCACCCATATATAGGAGCCTTCTTCTCACATCACGTCCAGGTACGCATGCTCATGTTCAAAATTATCAAATAACTGTTATATGTTCTGTATCTTTAGATATTGTTCACGTCAGGTATTCGGTTTTAATGTATGTAGGTACTTGGTCATCACACACCAGTGCGGCCCCTTTAGGTATATGATCGACACTGGCATGTAATCATTCCCTATGAATCTCAATTGCATCTCTAGTCACACCCTCTGACATTTTCCTTTAGGGTACCTATATCCGACTTTGCAGTACTATCACCTCCGCTGCAGTTTTTTACTGTCACCCGATAACACTCTCCCCCACATGAGTTGTCCCATTCATAGTCCCCCTTGGCACTTTGACACTCATGTTGCTTTCACCCCTTAGGGATGGGAGTCTCGATAGTCTTTCACATTTCCTTGAATCAACCACATACTCATTCTCATCATTTTTCTACCTTTCCCAATGGACTCCCAAGTTATCTAATCACGGTTCTATTTTTGACTGTGCCTCCACAGTATCATTAACCGTCCATTTCATCCACACTTAGTTTTCCCATCTGCAAATTTCCTTCCATTCATTTCCCTCATGCAGAAAGCCACCAATGCCCCCCCCCACCAATTTTCCACGCAACTTGCGCCCTCACAGGCCAAGCCATCTTGCACTGGGGCACCCATTTCTGTATCTGTACACTCATCCCAAATTATTCTTTATTTATTTGGTAATTGTAAAAAGCCTTTGTTTCCAGCATTTACTTAGCTTTTTGTTGTCACCCTTGACGACCTTCTTTTTCTGGCAAAGCAACCCATGTCTCCCTTGGTTGAGGCATTCACTATCCTCTACTCATGTTGACATTGTCCATAAACCCCGAGTATCCCCCAGTCCATGTACCCTTGATCTCTGAGTTTATCCACTTTGTCATGCCTCTGGCACAATTTAATCCCATGACTAGTCGTCCCCCTGACGCTAGATACAGTTTCACGGTTGCTGCCAATCATCCTTCAAACATACCCCCAACCAAGGGCAGTCTTGAGTCTCACCGCATTTTGACTTCGTTCATGTTCCCTATTAGTTCCTGATCTTATCTAGTGGATTTCATGAAGCCCTTTGCTTCTTGGAGTTGCGTCTCCCTTTCTGTCAACATCAACACAATTTCCAGAAGGGAGACAATATCTTGACTCTCATTAACTTTACAACGTCGAGTCTCGGAAAACACAGAGAGAACCATCATTGCCCTCTGATGTCGTTGACCCCCATAACATTTGAATTCAACAAAATCTCATGTTACGGTGGGTCTTACTAAGTGACTATTGCAGTTGTTTTATACTAGCCGAAGACCTCTGAATTGCTTAGGCCATCAATGCCTATGAGTCATCGACACTTCTTACAGGCATCCTTGACTCTTTTCAGAGTATGTTCACCATCAAAATTGTCATCTTCCATTATCAAATCGCCCTGAAGTGTGTTGCAATTATCTACATCAGCATACAACTTCAATTAATGTCTTACATTTTTGAGTTACACGACACGAGCATGGGGCATGCCCGCCTCATTTGTATACGAATTTTATTTTTCTCTCCCTAGAGAAAAATTTGGGTCTCATAGTTTCCCCTCTCCCTCTGACAGGATCACTCTTGCAGTTCTTATCCACACTCTTCCTTACAATGGTACTCTCAATAGAAGAAACATTGATGTATTTCGACTATACGTGTGCTCCTAACCTCACACATAAGGGGGCATTTGTTATCACTGAAATTTTTTTCCGCAACATTTCATGCAAATGGTTACAAGAATACGACATATCCAAACACCTATTAGTTCACCTGCATCACAAAATATGCATTTCCAAGGGGAAAAAACTATAAAATTGGGTAAAAAATTGAAGTGCGTTAATTCACTAAAGGAAGCACACACACTATGCGCGACTTTATCAGTTAAACCCACACATTGTGTGCAAATTTATACATGAAAACCCGCACACAATGCGCAATATACGCAACTATGTACGAGAAAAGCCACACACTCCTGTAAACGACACATTTATGGTTCTTGTCGGCCCCTCAACCACTTATGGATCAGTTTCCAACTTGATTTGACCCTCAAATCCGAGATGAATCCAAATGGGGGGCTGGTCAAAGACCAAAGGGTGCCCTAAAGGGCCCCTTGTTCACACTAAGAACCAATTGGATATTGCCTCAAAGACATGATATAAATGGAGGCCATGGGTGCACTAAGAATTTAAGAATCTTCTCAATAGCCCTACCACTCCCCATTCAAATGGAAATTGATTGTTGATTTTTAAGATTTTGATAGATGGATTGCATGTGCTTTTGTGGTGAATAATAGAGCCAACCTTTTGATTTTATTTAGGTAGAGTATTGATGCATGGATTGTTAAGATTTTTTCATAACATGTTTGGAATATTTCTCCAGGATGAGTTTCTTTAGCAGAGGAAACAATGTCAGAGGTGTTAATAGAGGTTCTAATAGAGGTGCTAATAGAGGCGGAGGAAATTGGAAAAAGGGGCCATAAAAGGCCACAATTTTTGATACAATTTGATATTGATCCACAAGAACTGAAATAGATTTTTCAAGATGGGTTCTTCAACCTAGTTTTCCATGGGATTATCCATCCCCGACCTGAGAGGCCTCCCTTCCAACCACATCAAAACTTTTCATGTATCCTTGTTCCCCCCCATGTTTCTATGCAACCAGAACCACCTGCCAATGATGGTTGGCAAGAGATTTTCCATAAACCAGCTCCTCATCACCATGGTTGGCCTACTATGTCTTTTCCATTACCCCCTCCTCCACCGCCAATAAATCCAAATTCCCAAGCTGATCGTGTTGTCTCACCTGTACAGTCTTCTCATGCAAGTAAGAGGCTAAAAACTGATGTCCCCAAGCCAGATCCAAATAAAGGAAAAGGAGTGGCCACTCCCTCTAAGTCATCCAAAGATTCCTCTGGATCTGTGTACTCTTGTCTTCGTCTCAAAGAAAATTTCTCCCATGTCATCAACGAGATCCACCCTCAAGGTTCTGATCAGCCTAAGACTACAAAAGAAAGATCAAAAGAGGGCACCAGTGAAAAGAGGCCAAATGCATCTCACAACAAATATGGGTTTTAATGATGATTAATATTATTTTCTATTGAAGACAATATTTTTGTTTTGACAATGATTTGGACAAAAAATACATCCTTATACAGTGTTTGGATATAGTCATGTTATATTTTGATGGTATTAAAATATTTGATCATTAATATGAGAATGGGAGTTACAAGGAGGATGTTTGAATCAAATGTTTGGGGTTTTATACTTCATGTTTTGATGACTATTAAAAGAAATTGAAACAAGAGTCACAAGGGGTCCTACCTATTTAGTTATTATTTAATTAGACCCTTATATATATATTATTTATTTGTTTGAATTAATTAGTTAAGCTAATTAAGATCAACTAAAGAAAGGTAGTTGAACTACCATAACTTATTGAGAAGGAATAAAATCTCAATCAAATGAAGAGACATGGAGGAGAGAATAAAAGGAGAACTTCAGCCATAAGGTTTTCTCTATACTAGTGAGATGATTTCATTTTTATTCATTCTGAGTTTAATAGAAGGCTTAACCATCTTGATGACAACATGGTCTTATTGAAGGAAACATAATTCAAAATTGAATCATATATTTCAATAGCTTGTGTTAAAGGTGTATGATTTATCTTTGGCAGTCTACATGTTCTTATCTGTTTATGAATTATATTTCATGATTGATAAAGAATATTTTACAGAGCCAAGTGAAAAAAATTTGTGGCAAGTTGATCCAGATCTTTAGCTTCAGTTTTCTTTTGTTGTTAAAGTCTTTTTGTATGGTGCCCATCGAAGACTTCTAAATCTGACTTTGGTCCCTACCCTCGCAAAGGTTTGTAAAGAGAATTCATCTTTGTATCTCAGAATGAAATCAATATAAAAATCCGACTTCTGATTTTAGTCTCACATATGTATTTTGATGATTTGGTTCATATTTTGCTTTTATCTCCATGTACATACTCATGTAATTTTTGTTTAAGTTTATTTCTTTTGCACAGTTACATATAATATATGAAAAACCCAGCCTTGGTCCCTCGTACTTAATACCTGCGGATTAAGTCATTGTTTCTTCTATTTTTAGGCTATAAAACCCGGGTAACATTCCCAACTATATTTCCTTAGCCCAACAAAATATGAAAATGCTTGAGTAAGGTTCCTCATACCCTTTCCTTAACATTTATTTGGCGACCATACTAGGGAGATCTTCCATATCTCTCTAGTTGATTGTATCACAATTGTATTTTATTTTTCTATTTTATCAGATTACTCTTTGACTGATTTTCCTATGATAGTACCTGTTACAAGACAACCCAATATTGGAAACAGTCTTGATGACCAAACCAACATTGCATTGACCTTATTCAACACTATTTTAGAAACTGCTAGTACTATTGCTGAACTTGAGTGCTCTTGGGAAGTAATTGAAAGGGACATAATATTCGTGAATGTTGGGAAGGCAGGAAAAGGCAGCCCAAAAATCCACAGTAACCTCCCTTTTCCTACCTCTTTGGTCTTTCATTTCATGTCATCTAATTCTCGCATCTCTTGAAGGAGAAGAGGTTTGTCCCCTGAAGCTACCCCTATTTTTGAAATAGGAAGGAGGAAAGTGGTCTTATCAACATAAGAAAGTGCTCTTAGGTGAACTTTATCTGATTATGCCAATTCACCTTTATCACCCATACATATCACTTTCAACATAACATCTGTGGGTAGTGGCAGTGGTACCAGAGATGCCTCCTCCTCGCAACCTTCGACTTCATCAATAATTGGTAGTATCTACAGTCATCAAATCCCTGTTCAATCTACTACCAATCCTTCTACAGTCATAAAGAAATATGGAATTTTCTAATTTGAAGAAGATGCTACAAACACCTTGTGGCACGTATCTTCTCCCTTGAATCTTGCACCAACCACTCGCCCATTACCAAAATTAAAGACCATTTGCCTAGGTTTTTGGGAAATGGCACTGTTAATACAAATGAACACCTAGTAGCATTTTCTAATGCTTTTTATAACATAGGGGATAACGATAATGACACTTGCATGCATTTATTTGTCAATTCTCTCGAAGGGAAAGCTGCAGCAGAATATTTTGACCTCCCTCCCCAAATCCTTTACACTTGGGAAGAATTGGTTTATTGGTTCAAGTCCACTTATGGACAGCCCCAGAGTCCACCTGAGCAATTAAGGGAATACAACAATATTTTCTATAAGGATGGTGATACCATTAAATATTTTAATCTTCGTTTCACCAAATTATATAATCAAATCCCTGAACTAATCCATCCTCAAAATCAGGTTGTTTTCATGCATTATTATAATGCATCACCTTCTCCTTATCGTCATAGAATTGAAGAGAATGTTATTGACAATCTTGGTTCCTCTCTTCATACATGCCTAGAATATGAGGAGAAAATTGAAAGAACGGGTCTCCCTAAGGGAGACTTGGTCAAGCAAACAAATATGTCTACCCTCCTACAACTCATGCAAGATATGAATAACAGGATGATAGCCTACGAGCGAAAAGGAAATGCCTCTTCCCCCACCTCTGGGGCATCTTCTTCTTCCTTAGCACCTTTTAGGAATACTAATGAAAACACTTTTCAGCCAAAGTCCATAATGGTTCGCAGCTGGTGTAAATTTTGTGAAGAAAATCATGAAGAAATTACTTGCGAAGTTAAGAAAAATGCTAGAGATAAGATCTTTGGAAAAAGGACTGATACCACAATCGTTGTTTCAGATTGGGTTGAAAAAGAATATGTTATGGTAATCAATAACAAGAATAAATCTTATGTTTCCAAGGGAAAATATGACCTTCCCCACACTTCTTCCACCGCTAGCTCATCTTCTCAAAGTGTTGATCCACAAGCTGTCAGAATTTCAGATAATCAAGGAGTTTCTTCTCCTCTCCCCTCTTCTAAGTATAATATTTTTAATCAATTGGCTAATATCAAAGCCGATGTTACTGTTTTGGACATGGTTTCCGTCCCAGAACAACATAAGCATCTTAAAGACTTTATGGAAGGTAAGATTTCTACCATAACCAATCAATTTGAAGAATCAAAGGAAGAGGATTCAACTGTAAATAAGATAGGTGTAACTAATTTTAGGAACCCTGTAAAAAACTCCCCTTTCTATATCTCTATAAAAATCATGGATAAAATAGCTCATTGTTGCCTAATTGATGGCAGGTCTAGTCCAAGTGTAATGTAAAAAATTATCATGGAAGAGCTTGGCTTATCATGCACTAACGAAAATTCTAAAAGCATGCTCTCTTATAATAGTTTGCAACAATCAACTATAGGTGAAATCAATAATGTAACCTTAGTTTTGTGTGCACATCTCGAGATAAGAACAACCCTCAAAATCCAAGTAATTGATATGCCGGTGAGTAAATATTCAATTATTTTAGGAAGAGATTGGCAAGCCTTAACTGGTGGATACCTTTCACTTGATGGAACACACTTGTCTGTCCCTTAGAACGGAAAGAACATTATAGTCCTTAGGGAAGGAATAATTTCACTATATATAGAGAGCGTTCCCCAACCTAATGTAAATTATCTCGAAGAAGATTGGGGGTGTACTCTATCTTTGCTGATGAGGGTGACACTATGCTTGAGCCAATTCATTTTGATGATGGCATGTGGCACATGCATTTCGATGGCTCATGTTCAAATGAAGGTAATGGAACCGACATCATTCTATATTCTCCTATAGGTAAAATCCACAATTTTTCTTATATGTTGGAATTTTCTTGCACAAACAATGTCACTGAGTTTGAGGCCTTATTATTAGGCATAAAAAATGCATATAACCTTGGTTGTGGCCACCTTACAGTTTTTGGTGATTCTGAACTTGTTGTGAATCTTGTACGTAAGATTTATTCACCAAGAAACAAGTTACTTAAACATTATACTCAAGCTGTTTGTATTCTCACTTCAAATCTGTTATCGTTCAACATCACTCATGTTAAGAGAGAACTTAATTCAATGGCTGATAGGTTAGCCATTTTTGTAGCATCCCCTACCTGATATATTTTACCCCAAATACCTGATTGTATGTTTCAATATCTATATCATCCTCACATCCCTGATAACATAGAATCATGGCAGGTTTTCCTGAGTAATGAAGGCATTTTCACTTTCATACAAAATGAATCGTTTAAGCCCAAAGAAATTATATCTATTGAAGATGACAAATTTCCTAAAGGCTTGACTCCTCTCGAAATTTCATTTTCGTCAAGTGATGTAGGCAACAAAGAAACACATAAGGAAGAGGAGTCGAAAAGGAAAGTGGGTGATACCTTTTCCTTGAATATTGGGATATCCAAATCTCCAAGGATCATTAAATTAGGGGCACAATGTTTTGATGAAGAAAAAAAAAATTTCATAGAATCACTTTGTGAATTTCAAGATGTTTTTGCATGGTCATACACATATCTTCGTGGTTTTGATCCTACTCTCATACAACATGCCATTCATATCAAGGAAGGGGTAAAAACAGTTAGGCAAAAACAAATACCTGTTAACCCTGTGCTCGAAGCCACTATTAGAAAGGAATTGGAAAAATTGTTGAAAGCTAATATAATATTTCCAGTTAATTATTCCGAGTGGGTTTCAAATCTGGTCCCTGTTCAGAAAAATACTGGCCAGATCCGATTATGTGTCGATTTCCACGCATTGAACATAGCAAGTGTCAAAGACCATTTTCTGCTTCCTAATATGGAAATGATTTTACAACAGGTTGCACGGTCTCAAATGATGTCCTTACTTGACGGTTTTTCCGAGTTTAATCAAATCAAGGTAAAAAGGACTAATAGGTATAAAAACACATTTACCACATGTTGGACACATTTTCTTATGAACACATGCCTTTTGGATTGTCTAATGCAAGTGCCACTTTTCAAAGAGCTATGCAAAATAGATTTTGATGATCTAATCAGTAAGATCATCCAAGTTTATCTTGATGATTTGATTGTTTATTCTAAGAGTTGGTTGGATCATTTTGGTCATCTTAGAAAAGTTCTCATGCGCTGCCGAAAATTTGGCATTTCTTTAAATACTTCCAAATCTATTTTAGGTGTTATGAAGGGAAAAATCCTCGATCATATTGTTTCCAATTCAGGGATAAGCATAGATGCTGAGAGGATTACCGCCATTCTAAACCTTCATGCCCCCACCTCCAAGAAATAAGTTCAAGCTGTCATGGCCATTATTAATTTTGTCTGTAGGTTTGTTTCTGATTTTGTTGTCATGGTTAAACCAATACATAATATTTTGAAACATGATCATTCTTTTTCTTGGACATATGATGTTGAGAATGCTTTCCTTAGGATTAATAAAACAATAAGCTTTGCACCGGTTCTTGCGAAACCGGAAATGACTTTATCATATATACCAATGCCACTGAGGAAGAAATTTATGCTATCCTCTTACAAAGTGAGGACCAAAACAATGAAAAAAACTGTAACTTACATGATCCAAAGTTTATCAGATGATGAAATCAAATACTCTTATATTGAGAAACATTCTTTTTCTCTTGTCAAGGATATAGAAAAAATTTTCCATTTTATTTTGGGAAAACATACGCAGGTAAAAGTCCCTTTGCCTATTGCCAAGTTTATGCTTTCAAAAACTTATCTTTCAGGAAAACTTGCACACTAGCTTGCCAAAATCTAGGAGCATGATTTGACGATCATGAATTCAAAGACAATCAAAGGATGAGACTTAACCCTTCACTTAGCTCAACACCCTGAACCAAGTGAAGAACTTGACAATCAAGATAACCCTCTTTCATCTCTATTTTATATTGAAAATCAAAATCTTGCTATGTTCAAACATCCTTGGTATAAAAATATGGTGTATTATTTGCAGTATCAAAAATGTCCAAATGAGATGGATCCTCACCAGAGAAGGAGACTCCTCCTTGAAGCTTCCAAGTATATCATTCTAGGAGACTTTTTGTTTAGGATGCCTGCTGATGGTTTGTTACTTCGATGTGTAAATGATAAAGAATAACATAAGTTATTATTCACAGTCCATGGATCATCAATTTATGTCATTCACATCAGTGGCCATTTTTCAGCTAAGGCTACTTCTTTTAGGATCATAAGAAATGGTTACTACTAGCCTTCGATATTCCACGATTCATATAAATTCGCAAGATCTTGTGATAAGTGCCAAAAATTCGCTGGGAAAGAACACCTTTCTGCCATGCCTTTAAAACCTGTCCCTGGACTTCCATTTTTCTAAATGGGGTCTATATTTTATTGGCCCTATCAATCCTCCATCTTCTTCAAGGCATATCTTTATTTTGACATCCACTAATTACTTTACTAAGTGGACTGAGGCTGTCCCTCTTAGAAATGCACAACATGAGAAGTTAATTTCTTTCCTATAATCTAACATCTTTTCTAGATTCAACATCTCATTAGAGATCATTACGGAAAAAGGCCCAGCCTTCATTTTTGCAAAATTGACCCAATTTTTGGCTAAGTTAGGTGTCAAACATTTTACTTAATTTTCTTATTACCCTCAGGGAAATGGGTAAGCAGAGTCCACTAATAAGAATCTGGTTAGGATCATAAAGATAATCATAGAATACAAACCTCGCCATTGGAACACACTTCTCACTTATGCTCTCTGGGCAGACCATACAACCACCAAAAAAAGTACATGCTTTACTCCCTTTCATCTCGTATATGGCCAATAGGCTATTTTTCCTACTTAATTATATCTTTCCTCCTTACGGATAATGTTACAGTCTGAAGAATTAAATTCTTCTAATGTTCCCCAGAGGATAAATGCATTGTTAGCCCTGGAAGAACAAAGAAACTTTTCCTTGGAGAACCTAAAAACAAGGCAACAAACAATGAAAAAATATTTTAACAAACGATAAAAGGTTGTTGAATTCAAGATTGATGACAAATTCTTACTATGGGACTCATCCCATGCTGAAAGAGGGAGACATTCTAAGTTCCAAAAATTATGGCTAGGTCCTTTCAAAATTGCTTTTATCCTAGGCGCAAACTCATACCTTCTAAAGGATTTGGAGGAGCGATTGTTCTCTTACAGTACTAATGGTTCCCACTTGAAACATTATGTGGAACCAACTTGAGCATTAACTCTTTTGTAAACATGGCTGCTGTATATAGTCTTTTGTTGAGTTTTTAATTTTTGTTGCTTGTTTCTCGTAATCATCAGAAATAAAGTCTGGATCAGTTTTTCCATAACAATGTCATTCTGTAAGTATTGTTGATCAATGAAAAATAAGATACACACAGGTGTCACAATGTCCTCCTTTCAGACAATGTTGGAATATATTTTTTCTTTCAATACTGTTGTAGTATAGTTGGTTTGGTCTTCTTCCTTGTTTCTGATATCCCTTTCTTCCCTCCATCCTAAGATTCAAGAGCATATCAGAAGCATTCTCTTGAAAGTATAAAAAAAATTATCTGTTATTTCTTATTTGATTTTATGCATACAGGACCAACTCCCCTCATACATACCAGTTTCCATAAGTTATTCCTCGAAGTCTCGTCTCATTATTTCCCTTAACCATCTTTTTCCCCCTGTTGCATAACTATTTTTTTTTCAGCAGTTTTTGATCACCTACTTCTATTGGTATATAAAACCAAACATTCTGAGTTCTAAATCTGTTGGGAACAAATTTCCCCGTGGAGTCGCCAGTTTGTTGACGAATGAAATCCCAATGTGGAGTCTTTGCCCGCAAATGGGTTGCAATGCCTTATTACTTATATATATTTAATACTATACTAAATAGGTGGGACCCCGTTATGTGAATAATACTGAAAGGCACTTTTATTTAACTGCGCTCATTACTACCTTGCAAACATGACTCTACAATTTGAAATTCACAACCGCTTTTTGGATGAATGATGGGGTTTATTGGAAATTTAATCTAAAAAGGAAAGGGGAAAAATATTGTTTTAATGAGCATCTTGGTTTATTCTTGCTACACATATATTTAGACTTGTTGATTCAAACTCCAAGCATGGGCCATATATGGTTATGGGATATTGCACTTATGATATTTTTGTTATTATCATGGACAATTGTTAAGTTTTATAAGGAGGTAATCCTTCCCTAGAAAAGAATGTGGGACATGAGATGTATTTGGTGCTAAGTGTCAAGTATGCATATAAAAATTATGATATTAATGAAAATAGGAAAATTCTATTTTTGTATTGAAATGTTATGGCAAACATAGTGGACTATGCGTTGGAGGTATTAGGTGCGCTCGTACTTGGCTATAGTTGTTGGAATTAATGTGAGAAACAACGTGCAATTAATGCATGTTGATATAACCCTACCTCGAGGTTTTTGCTCTCACTTGGTTCACATTTGTGTTGGTTTCTTTGGCTAGTGTTGCCTCAGTTTTTCTTGGCCTCAGAAAGAATAGTCGTGCTTGTTGGTTTTCTGGGATTCTCCATACAAGTATGATGGCTCTTACCTCTCCATTCATGAAATATATCTTCGTTCAGAATAAAATCAGGATGTTGGCTCTTAGATTTACTTACAGACCGTGTTTGATTTCAAAGTGTAAATGGATGTATGTGGGTATCACGACTGTGAAAATTGCATTTAAGTGGAGGGGTATCATGCCTGCGAAAATTGCATTTAAGTGGAGGTTCCTCCCTGTTGGCATTACAATTTTTCAAGATGAGAATAATGTTCAAAACTCCTTTCTGTTTGGATTATGTGATTGTGTTATGCCCAGAATGAATACTGCTTCTGTGCTATGACTGCTGGAAAATAATTATGGAAGTTTTTTGGTTTCACTCATCTCTAGTCATTAAAATTCAAGGGTTTCTTTTTCTCTGTGAAACAAAAGAACAATTATTTTTCTTAACACCAGTACCCAATCTTTGGAAGACTTGTATCTCCTTCAAATTACCTTCCAATTGTTTGTGAATATTTGGGTGTATTTTCCTTGCGGCCACCATGAGAAGTCTATGGAAATTTTGTTGTGATAAGAGATGGTTAAATGGTTTTTACAAAACCCTTGTAAAGGTTTCTCCTTTGTGTTCACCTAGACCTCGATTCTTTCATTGATGTATGACAACTAAGAGATTCGAACTCTAGTCTTGATGTATGTTATAAGTGATTAACCCGACAATGGGAAGATTGGTTATTTGCGTTAAGTCTTGTCTCACTTGTTATTTATCCATGGGGGTTTTGTCGATTTTGAATTTGTATGATGTTAAAATAAATGATGAGCACTAGTTTCTAATGGGGTTTCAAAACCCAGTTTGTTTATACAACAAGTATTAAAGTTGTGATGATGGATTTAGGTGGTGTTCTCAACCTCCCATGCATGCTTGATGTAGTATGGTTTTAATTGTTGGAATAACTCTGCTAACAGTCTTTTATAAAAACTCTACTAATAAAAAGAAAATGAAGGGGAAATTAAAGTTGTATAGTTTGACAGTCTTGGAACTTTCCTAGGGTTTTATATTGGATAATATGAAAACAATTGTGTGTTGGATTTGAGTGATGGAACAGAGAAAGGTTTTGGAAAATGATGGCGATGATGGTTTTTTTTAATAAATACTATTGTATATAATAGAACATTAATCATATTTTTCCCTTCCATGATCTCACTTTTCTCTCATTATATGCCCCTCGCCTTCCCAAATACATTTTAAACATTCCCTGTTCTATTATTATGAATTTCATTTTTTTTGAAAAGAGGAAGGATTAATAACAAACGAAAGGCTAGCTGATGACTGGTGTTGGAAGTTTGGATATGGATACATTTTCTGTTACTTATTTATTTGCTTGAACAATATTCGTTGGTCATTTCCCATACATGCTACCAATTTTTGCACATTATAAGCCCCTCATCTTCCCAATAGCTCTACCACTCCTTGTTCAAATGGAAATTGATTATTGAGTTTTAAGATGTTGATGGATGGATTGCATGTGCTTCTGTGGTGAATAATAGAGCCAACCTTTTATTTATTTATTTAGGTAGAGTATTGATGCATGGATTTTTAAGAGTTTTTCATAACATGTTTGGAATATTTCTTTAGGATGAGTTTCTTTAGCAGAGGCAACAATGGCAGAGGTGTTAATAGAGGTGCTAATAAAGGTAGAGGAAATTGGAAAAGGGGCCATAGAAGGCCATGGTTTTCGATACATTTTGATGTTGATCCACATGAAATAAATCATCTCTTTCAAGATGGGATCTTCAACATATTTTTCCATGGGATTCTCCAACCCTGACCTGAGAGGCCTCCCTTCCAACCACATCAAAACTTTTCTGGTATTTGTGTTCCCCCCCATGTTTCTATGCAACCAAAACCACCTGCTAATGATGGTTGGAAATATGTTGTCCATCATCAAGCTCCTCATCACCATGGTTGGCCTACTGTGTCTTTTCCAATACCCCCTCCTCCACCGCTAATAAATCCAAATTCCCAAGATTATCATGTTGTCTCACCTATATAGTCTTCTCATGCAAGTAAGAGGCTAAAAATTGATGTCCCCAAGCTAGATCCAGATAAACAAAAAGAAGTGACCACTCCCTCTAATTCATACAAAGATTCCTCTGGATCTGTGTCCTCTCGTCTTCGTCTCAAAGACAATTTCTCCCATGTAATAAGTGAGATCCACCCTCAAGGTTTCGATCATCTTAAGGCTGTAACAAAAAGATCGAAAGACGACATCAGTGAAAAGAGGCCAAATGCCTCTCACAACAAATATGGGATTTAATGATGATTAATATTATTTTCTATAAAAAGGAGTCTCTATAGTAAGGGACCCGTTCAAGGAACATATGGAAGATATGATCTCAGAGATGGATCTTTTTGATGTCCAACCTTCTAAAGGGAAATACACTTGGAGCAATAAACATTTAGGGGTGGGACACATTTCATCTAGATTAGATCGCTTTCTCATCCATAGTTCTCTCCTCCTTCTTCCTCTCAACATTTCCTCCCAAATTTTTCCTTGGGGAATCTCAGATAATCACCCAATAGCTCTCTCCTTTGAAAAATAAAAAAACCTAGGCCCCATTCCCTTCAAATTCAATCCCCTTTGGATGGATTCACCAAACTTCCTCCCCCTAATCACATTTGTTTGGTCAATCTGGGTGAATGGAACCCCGGTCTATATCTATGAACAAAATCTCAAAAAGACCAAGCAAGCAATCAAGGAGTGGGTAAAATCCTCCCCCCACAATACAAGAGAAGAAATTGAAAGGTGAAAAAAGTAGCTAGAGGATACTCAAGAAGAAATGGAATAAAAAATCATTCACAACAAACATTTATTACAAGAGAAAGAAAATTTTCAAAATTATATGAGAGTGCTCCACAAAGAAGAAAAGGAGTGGAAACTCAAATATCGAGCCCTGTGGCTTCAAGCAGGGGATAAAAATACCTCTTTCTTTCATAAGCAAGCCAAATCTAGATAACATAGAAAAACAGTGGAGGAAATAAAAAGCAACCTCAGGAACAAGAATCAAATCCTTTGAGGAGATTAAAAAAGTAGCTTCCTCCTACTTCGGAAAAATTTACACACAGGAAGGTGAAGACAACAAAGAGCAGAGCTTACAATTCATAGAACACATCTCACAAATGGTAAAGGAAGAAGATAATAAATAGTTAAACAAGGTGGTTATAGGGGAGGAAGTCAAATCAGTTCTACATCAGTTTGATCCTGACAAAGCCCCTAGGCTTGATGGTTTCACATTACACTTTTACAGGAAGTATTGGGAAATAATAAAAAAAGACCTAATCCTTATGATAAGATATGTCAAAACAACCTGCAAGATAGGAGGTGCAACCAACACCTCCTTTTTAGCCTTGATTCCTAAGGGAAAAAATGCTAGCTCCTTTGATCACTTTCGCCCAATCTCTCTTTGTAATGTCTCTTACAAAATTTTAGCAAAAATCATAGCAAACAGATTAAAACATCTACTGCCACGTCTCATAATTTCCAATCAGGGGGGATTCATGGGAAAAAGACAAATTTAGGATAATATAATCCTAGTGCAGGAAGCAATCCACGCTAGTGTCAACAACAAAGAAAAAGGGATGATAATCAAAATTGATATGGAAAATGCCTTTGATTGGGTAAATCATGAGTTTCTCTACGAAGTTTTAAAGAGATTTGGTTTCAATCACTCCTTCATCCCTTGGATTTGGGAATTCATATCAACCCCCTGGATAGCCCCCCTGATAAATGGGTTCCCAACACCATTCTTCCAAGCCACAAGAGGACTATGACAAAGATGACCGCTTTCTCCAATGTTGTATGTTATTACGGAAGAAATGATAAAAAAAAGACTTGAGCATGAAAGAACTACTGGAAACATCTCATGATTGAAAATAGCAAGGGGAGTAAGAAGAATAAACAACTCTGAGTTTGCTGATGACACCCTTGCGATTGGAGGATCCTCTCAAACTATGGCTAGCAGATTCAAACTGGTTCTTGACTAGTATGAAGTAGCTTCCGGGGGAGTCATAAACAAGCACAAAAGTCAAATTTACACTTGGAACATGAAAGCAAGTATAATGGTTAGAATTGCAAATATCCTAAAGTTATCCTTTTCTATAGATTGAAAATACTTCAAGTATCTTGGCACTCCTATCAGTATAAAGGCCCTACCTATGGAGGCTTGGAAAGTGATCCTCCAAAAGCTCAAGGATCAATTAGAAGTATGGGGAACAACCTAGTTGAATCCAACTGGCAGGGTGGTCCTAATAAAATTATTCTTAGCTTTGTATCCAATCTTTCAATTCTCATCCCTCCATGATCCGGTGGGAATTAAAAAGGAAATGGACAAACTAATCAGAAAATTCTTTGGCAAGGGGGGAAAGACAACGTGAAAAACTCTGTATGGTCAACTGGTCTACTGTATGTGCCCCAAAATAAAATGGAGTATTAGGAATTCATGATCCAAAAAATATGAACATAGCCTTGGGGGAAAAACTAATATGGCGCTTAATCACCAGAGGTAAAGAATGGTGGAAAAAGGCAATCTGCTACAAACATCTGTCAAAAAATTGAAGGAGGTGCATGAAAACAATCACATTCAATCACATAGGATCCCCTATTTGGAAGCTCATCTGAGCCTCTATGCCACTCATACAAAATCACCTCAGATAGAGTCCAGGGAATGGTAAATAAATCAAAATTTGGGAAGACCAATTCTCAGATAGAGGAAAATTGTCCTCTATCTCCTCTCTAGAGCCCTTTAGAATTTGGCTAAACTCCAAGGGGAAAAACACTCTCTATGATATCTCCGAATGGAATAGGAATGGAACTTGGAAAGACTGGAACTTGGGAGAGGTCCCTCCTTTTCTTCTAAATCAGTCTCCTCAATTCCTCATGATTGTAAATGGATTTGCTCCATTTTACCTGAGTCAGAATGATAGTAGGGACTCAGGAGAAACATGTTACTATGTAAGGATGGGATATAAAAATCTCCTCCATGACAATGCCCTCCCAGAAAAATCAACAATCTGGAAATAAATTTGGAATCCAGACGGATTACCTAAGATCAATACTTTTGGTTGGAAATTAGGTCATAACAAGCTCCTAACATGGGAAAATATGCTCAAAAGAGGTTTTATGGGACCCTGTAGATGTTCTCTTTGCAATCAAGACTTTGAAAGCACTAATCATCTTTTCCTCAATTGCAATTTCGCCAAACAAGTGATGCACATTGTCTACTCATAACTAACAACCCAAATCTCTTGGTCGACAAGCTGTAGAAGTCTGATCGGAAAATGGAGTAAATCCTACAAAGGCTCCCTCAACAAAAAACTAATATTTCGCCGCAACTGGAAGGCCTTGATAAAATATGTGTGCTGGAAAATCTGGCTGGAAAGAAATAAAATCATCTTCAAGGAGAAGCCAATTCCCCCCCCATAGTCGCAACCCATGCGATCGACCAACTAGGTGAGTTCCTCTCTTCTCGAAATATCAAAGCTCAAGTAGGTCACCCTTTGATAGAAGAAGAAGAAAAGTGGTTGGAAAAAATAAACATTCCCCCCTTTCATCCCTCAATTTTGCCACAAAAATCATGCTGGTAGCTTCAGTATTCTCAGCAAGACTTCAATAAATGGCTAAAATCTCTAGACAGTCATGTTCTTTGTTTTGATGGTGCTTCAAAAGGAAACCCAGGGGAAGCAGGTGTGGGAGGGGTATTGTACAACCATAGAAGAAAAAGGATGTTAAAATACTCATGGAATCTGGGTGTAACCACCAACAACATGGCAGAGGCCTACACAATGTATCAAGGAGTGCTCCTAGTTCAAGAACAAAAACTTAGCAACATCATCGTAATAGGGGACTCAAAAAACACAATTCGACACTTCATCAAAGCGACTACTTGAAAGAAATCCAAGCTGAAAAGAATCATAGAGAGGATCAAATCACTCTTATTCTCATTTCAAACCTCCTTCTATCATGTCCCCCACGCAAACAACAAAAAAATGGATGAACAGGTGAAATCAACAATTGGAAAAGCCCCAGGTGATATGGAAATGCTAGGGAGGCACCTTTTTTCAACCCCTCCCTAATGAAGCAACCCCCTTTCACTATCACTCCACCTGGCATCAGTCTACCCTCGATGCAACAATTGGAAGAGGCATGCAATAAGCAGAGTTTCATATATGGGGAGGCGATGTACCCCTGTATCACTTGGCCCATGGGAAGCTGCAATCAACAAGATGACAACATGGATAATTTGGGACACTCTATGTTCCTCCTTTGTGGGAACTCGCCGTATCCGACCCTCCACGCTCGCACATCAGGCTGCAACATATCCTCCTCCATAACTACACATGAGGTGAGGGTAATCAAAGGGAATTCCATCATGATTCAGTGCAATGGAAAACATGCAATACATGTCGCTCCAAAGCTTGAAATACATCCAATTCATGAGATTTCATGACAATGGTGGCATTCATGCATCACGACTTTAGCCTGCGGAGATAAATTGGAAGGAAATCTCTTGACCCACCGCCATAGCCAGCTGGAATTTCATAAGGAAAGAGGAATATCAACGCCCAAGAATTACATGAGTTAGAAATTTCCCCAAAATAAGAGGGAAAGCTCCAGACAAAGTTGTAAGCACCAACAACAAAGGAAGAAGCAGTAATAGAGGAATCATCCATGACAAAGGCAACACCAGAGGAAGCATCAACGATAGAGGAAACATTAGAGGAAACATCAATGATAGAGGAATAATCAAGCGTGATTGGATTGGAGGTAATTTCCTAACAATCTCAATCAATTTATTTGAAGGAATGTCTCATCGTCCAGCCCATGAAAGACAGGAGGAAGAGATGGTGGATGATAATTTCTCCACCACCCAACAACTAGCACTATGTCTTGACTCTCATAGTTCCTCTCTCACCTTCACACTGGACACTCTATCCCAACACCGCATGTTAATAAATCAATTACAGGATGAAGTAGAATTTCTCAGGCGCCAAGGGGAAAACATGGAAGCAAAATTGGAAGCCAAGCCACCAAATTCACCAGCACAAAACCAAAATGAGGAAACTGAAAGCATAGCAGAACCCACGCTGCGTGACTTGAACGTAGCGCTAGAGCACCCTCCATAGGAAGACCGAGTCTAAAGAAGAACAATAAGGATTTCCTTAGTTTTGTAAAAATGGCTTAATTAAATCTCTCGCGGGATAGTATTAGGACATAAATGAAAAGCTTTGTTAATAGTGAAATAGAACTAATTATAGACTCAATTACGTAACCCTTTTTGTAGAAATTTTGTAGCTGGTATCTCTTCCACCAATACCCTCCTATGTAATATGTGACCTCGGTCGTGCCTTATATATATTAAAAAATTTCAGTTTCTGTAAAAAAAAATATAATTTTCTATTGAAGTCAGTCTTTTTGTTTTGACAATGTTTTGGACAACAAATACATGTTTAGACAGTGTTTTGGATAGCATGGATATAATGCCATTTTTTGGATAAAGTCATGTTATATTTTGCTGATATTAAAATATTTTATCATTAATATGAGAATAGGAGTTACAAGGAGGATGTTTGAATCAAATGTTTGGGGTTTTATACTTCATGTTTTGATGACTATTAAAAGAAATTGAAACGAGAGTCAAAAGGGGTTCCACCTATTTAGTTATTATTTAATTAGACCCTTATTTATATATATTGTTATTTATTTGTCTCAACTAATTAGTTAAGCTAATTAAGCTCAACTAAAGAAAGGTATTTGAACCACCATAACTTATTGAGAAGGAATAAAAGCTCAATCAAATGAAGAGACATGGAGGAGAGAATAAAAGGAGAACTTTAGCCATACGATTTTATCTATACCAGTGAGATACTTTCATTTTTCATTCATTTTGAGTTTACTAGAAGGCTTAACCACCTTGATGACAACATGGTCTTATTGAAGGCAACAAGATTCAAAACTAAATCATATATTTCAGTAGCTTGTTTTAAAGGTGTATGGTTTATCTTTGACAATCTGTGTGTTCTTATCTGCTTATGAATTAAATTTCATGGATGATAAAGAATATTTTACAGAGTCAAGTGACAACATTTTGTGGCAAGCTGATCCAGATCTTTAGCTTTAGTTTTCTTTTGTTGCCAGAGTCTTTTTGTATGGTGTGTTATAGGATAAGTCTGTGAGTGCGGACACAAACCGACCTCCCTAGATCCACCTGGTATCTAGAACAAAACAGGACATAATAATACACTTCCCCTAGATCTAGCCTATTGAATGAACTAAGAGATAAGGGATATGGACATACCTTATGAACGCTTTCCTTATGTCGCTGTTGTTCCAAGCTCTGCTTCAATGCTCTCGTCCCATCTAGATCACAAAAAAACGAACCAATCGAAGTAAAGACAAGTTAAAATATTCAATGACTAGTCTATACATATGATCAAGGAATTATGTAATAAAGTGACATCATCTTTATGGGAAAGGGACATATTACTGTATTGAATTAATTGAAAGAGAAACTT
>ML790743.1:40728-65474 GCA_009831015.1 Picea engelmannii | reverse complement strand
GATGTATCATAGACAACGACTTCCCATTGTGGTTAACATGGGGAGTGGTCTAGGGTAGTCTCTCTTCTTGAGGGTTACTCAAGAAGACTGGCCCGCCTCACCGGACAACGATTTCTCATTGTGGTTAACATGAGGAATGGTCCATTTTGGAGGTTGATACAGGACAATCTTTTCCTCTTGTGGTTAACAAAGGAAATGGTATGGACAATCATTCCTTAGGGTTTATACAATCTCTCCAGGGTGCACTTTGATTAGTGTAGGAGGAATGGCCCAGGGTGGGGAATGGTCCAGGCTCAACAATTAGGGACATGCATTCCTTAGGGTTCATACATTCTCTCCAGGGTGCACTTTGATTAGTGTAGGAAAAATGGCCCAGGGTGGGGAATGGTCCAGGTTCAGAAGACGGGACAATTATTCTTCCTTGCTTGTGAAGAATAGTCCAGATATCTCATTGTTCTACTCTGAGGGTAGATATTCTTTCATATCTCAGAGACGTGAGTGAAATATTGGCCCAGATGATTCAGTTTATCTTTAACAATATTTTATGTGTAGGTTTTCATCAAATGATTGTTATGGAGACTGTCTATCTCCAGACAATAGAGATATACTACTATGGTGGATATGTTCCACTGTTTGTGACTATGTGTCATGATTTGAGTAGTTGTGTACTACCGTGGATAGACACAGTTGTGTTATATCAATTGATATTGTACCAGTTTTCATGGGGATTATCTAGTTGGATAATAATGACAGTGTTCGTGATGCTACCGGTTGAATGGTCTGTTTGTGCTCAAGACCATACCTCCCTAGCTAGGAGGGAGTGTTGATATTATGGTAGCTTCGGGATGTTTGAACCTCTATTGTGACCTATGATGAGATTAGAATGTTTTGGAAGGAAGCAAATAAATGAAGGAAACCCTAGACAAGATGTCAGCTGCAGAAATATAATTAATATGAATTAATTAGTACCCAGAAGGATAAGTCAGCCCCAGTAAGTCTGCCAGAATCACTATAAATATAGGGCACCAGTATCTCATTTGACACACATTCTTAGAATTGCAGAGAGCCAGTTGTGTGCACTGCAGTTTGGCAGCTTTGTGCACAAGTTCTGGAAAAGGTGTTGCGCCAATTTCTGGGTGGGACTATCTGATCAGATTTTGTTACTTTTCTTGCTTGGTGCATTAGCCTTGCTTGGCTATTGATTGCTACCAGTATTCTTCTCTATCAAGGTCAAGGTTCTCAGAGGGTGGATTTGGCCTATGGTTGGGTGACAAGGGTATTGTCAATGGTAAAATAAGCACAATCCTTCATATTCTAATAGTTATTTCCTCTAACAACTAAGCTAACAACTGTGCTATAAGAAAGGAAAATGTTGTCCACTGATCCAACCAACTTTAAACTGACTTGATCTTCTTGATGCACATCTCCTTGCATGCCAAGTTTCCTGCAGAGGCTTGTAAAGTGTCATCATGCTTCCAACTATCATCCCATCCATTCTCCACATCATAAGCCATTCACAAGGATGATAACTTGAACCCCTTGATTTTTGATAGTTGTTGGTAGCGTCATTTGGTAGCGCTCTGGGTAGCGAGCTTTGTAGCGCCCCCACAAAATTCTCTGTAATTCCGTAGCGCAACCCCCAAAATAGGTCTGCAGAATGGGTAGCATCAGTCCTGTGTGTCTTTGTGCATAATTCAACCTCTGTTAAAATTTTGGTAGGTCCCGCATTTGTAATTCATTCTCTATGTGAATTTTGGTAGCGTCTGCTTGTGTATCTGCGTGCAATTTAGTAGCGCCAATGTTGAACTGATCCCACTGAATGTGTAGTGACCGACCTCAAAACTAATTTGGTAGCACCATCATTTCACTTCTTAACAGATTTGGTAGCACCCCGAGAAGTTAGCAGTGCCATCGCTACACCAATATTAGGAAATTAGGTAGCGCTATAGGTAGTAGACTGGTAGTATACACGAATTAGACAATTCCGTAGCGCCATAGTGCTACAGAATTTCTGTGCTATTTCTGTTGAAGAGATTAACTCTTTGCAAAGCACCCAAAACCCTGAGTTGTATGTATTAGAAGCCTATAAAACCTATATAAGTGGCAAAAAGTAATATTTCCTCAATCACTTATCATTGCAAAATGGGTCCATTCTAAAAAATGGAGCTCACCTTTCACCAATCACTTCATCAACCTGACACTCCTTCTTGTGGAAGGAGAACTTCCCTTTGGCACATCAACATGCTTTCCTTTAGTAGTAACATGCTTATTCACTAGAGCTATGCTTTTCTTGGCTACTGGTTTCTTCTTTTCAATAGCAGTTTCAACCAACACATTCAAATTTCTTTGATCCATTTCATCCTTGAATTGTCGCAACTCTGCTTTGAGTTTTTTGTTCTGAGACTAAAAGTCTATGTTTTTCCTATAAAGGTTCTTGAGTTTCCTATGGAGAGGTTGGGCTCTTCTTACTGAAACTCTTTTTAAATCAAGAGTGTGGTTGTAACCATCCATGAGCTCTTTCATCTTAATCCTTTTAGATAGGGCTTCAGATTTCAGACGAGCCACCTCCTTCCTAGCTTCCCTGAGTTGTTTAATCAATATTTTGAAGGTCTGGTTTCTAGGTGGAGTGGTGATGTGGACAGTCTCAACAAGCTTCTTCATGGCTTCATCTTCCTTCTGCATAGGGACTGCCTCTTCTATCTCAATGGGCTTCTCAATGAGTTTTCCCTTATCTTTCTTTTTGTTCAGAATGGAAACCTGTGATAGGGCTTGTGTTTCAACAACCTCCTTGAGAACTGATGATATTTTGAAAGGTATTCTGACTTTTGTACTGGTTGTTGAAGGAGATGAAGAGAAGTGTAATTTCCTTCCTTTCTTGATTGTGACTTTAGTAGAGGAAGGGACTTCTTCTAATTTTGGTGCAGGAGGGGGTGAAAGGTCTCTCTAAGGAGAATGATAGGCCTCCTTCTCTGTTTCTTCAAATTCCTTTATGACCTCTTGGTCTTGGGTAGGGGCCCTGTTCTTTCTTTTCTTGCTGGTTACTATTGGAACAATGCTAGTGGATGGAAAAGGACTTGGTATCTTTGACTGAGGAGTGGATGCTATGTCCAGTTTCACATGAGAAGAAACAATGAATTGTTCCCATGAGATGTTCCTCTTACTCAGTTCTTCTGAAACCAACATTCTAATCAACCCAGAATGAAAAATACTATTATTCACAACCTTTGATTTTGATTGAACTCTATCTAACATTTTCCCTATTCTTCTCAATAAGTGGAAAGGAATGTTCATTTCATCTTTACCAGTAAAATGAAGAAAAATCCTTATATGATACTGGTATAGTGTATTAAACCTCCCCTCACATGTGAAGTACCTTTGAATGATCTTCAACATTTTATCAAACTCTCCAACCATATGAATTCTTGGTACCCCTTTGGATAGATTGTCAGTTTGATACTTTGTCTTAAGGAAGTCTTTGGAAAAGGATACATTCAAAGCCATGTATTTAAACCATTTCTTTCCTGTGATAGGGATCCTTGTAGCTGCTGAAATAGAGGTCTTAGACACCTCGAACTCTAGGTCCCCTACCTTAGTCTTCAGGCCATCAAAATGTGAGGCAAATTGCCTTTCCACCTCAGGATGACCCCTCTGCATGTTTTGGTAGAAAGTAAGACAACCCACCCTTTGAAAACATTCTCTAGCCATGGGCTCTACCTCAAATAAATGCATGTCTACAGGCTCAGTTCTAACCATAGTACCTCCCTTGTGTGATTTATTCTTCTGAGGTGTCTCCATAGTTTATGATGAAAGGTTTAAAATCTATGGTGCAGTGATGGCCAGGAAAACAGAAGAGTCAGACTTCAGTAAGAATTTAATAGTGAATAATGGTTGCCCCTTTCCAGGAATCTCCCCTAACTCAAACTCCTTACTGGCTTAGGAAATAATGGCTGCAAATTTCCCTCCCTTTGACTGTTCACGAATCTTAAAACTGAGGAATAATAAGGTGAAGAAGGAGATCACTGCAATCATCTTTGAAAACTGGGTTGAAAACACTCCAATTCAAATGGTACAGGAAGTAGGGGAAAAGGCAACGCCATTTTAACAACAATTTTAGGTAGCACACCACGCATACAAGAGGTAAAGTTTGATTGGGAACTCAAAACTCGAGAGCAAGGTGAGTAGATGTCTTATGACTGAAAACTGGGTGATGGTAACTATAGATATATGTGAAGGAAGGATTGGTAGAAATAATGAGGGAAGGGTCTTTTTCCAATTCTACAGGTACGATCGCTACCATAACTCCAAGCTATAATTGCTACCTGGAATTAATATGAAGAGGGGGGAAACCATGGGATACTTGGAAAGTCGACAATATCATGGAGTGCTGCAAATGTTTAGGAGAGTATCAAGAGCATATCAACGTCCAAATCCACCTCAACAACTGATCCTGTAGCGCCTGTTGGGGTCCAGGTATGAATGATTTATTCACCCTTTTCCTACTTTAATTTATCAATTCGGGTGCGTATCCTTTCAAGGAAACGCGTAAGGTATATGCAGGGGCAAGATTACAATTCGTTCTAGCCAAGGGTTCATGATTTAAGATTCAAAACATTACTGTCAACTAGATTAACTACAACTTCCGAAAGGCACTCATAAGAACCACACGCTGTAACAGCAAGCATAAACCAAGAAATAACATTGTAACAACAAGCATAAACTGCTAAATAACATACTGTAACAACAAACATAAACTGCTAAATAACACACTGTAACAACAAGCATAAAACTGATAAATAACACACATAGGAAGACGCAACACCTAATCAGAAGAGTGAGCCCAACTCTCTGATCAGGGCTGCACTGGTTACAATGAAGATGAAGACAACAAAATAGGTAGTGCTTTATAAATCTGAAAAAGGTTATTACAATCTCAATGGGGACATCCCCAGTTACATGAATAAACTGTATTTTATACATTAAAATGGAGAACAACCTCTTCCCCAAAAACATGGTAACCATATCCCCCAAAATATGCATTAGTTGGAACGGCACCAGTACCAGATGGATAGGATCAGTGAAATGCCCAAGATGGTTCAGGGATCTGTGACTCCAGCTACGCAGCCTCTTTATGGTTTGGTTGTTTCTGTGAAGGGTGGATCTGCTGTGGGATGAAGCCCTGGCCCTATTCTCTAGAAGCTGTGGTCAAACGTTCGTTTTAGTGCTGCGAATAGGTAAAACTCCATGACTTTTACTTCATTAATAAAATATTCCAATAGACAAGGTATGGGTAATTACCTCACGGATTTAGCATAGTAAACATAGGTAAATAAGTGTAAAAAGGTCAAAAAGGTAATGGAAATGTAGCAGAAAGATAACCCGATTTGGTGCCCAACATCTCCCCCCAACTATCCTTATGCATGCCCTCATGCAGTTCGCTGCTTCCGCAGGTCTGGATTTCGCTGACTGTTGGATTCCTAAAAATGGGCGAGATCGTATTCTTCGGCCATCTCTATTCTTGGAACTTTAAAACCATCTGAGAGGTGGATGTCTTCCCACCAATCTTCCAGGATGATATATGCTAGATTGTAATCTTCTACTAGCAACCAAATAGTGGGAAATTGAAACCGGAGTCCCATCCATCGAATCCCGCTTGTTTGGACACATGTCACATATCTGGGCACTCTGGGGAGCACCCGTGCAAAATTTGGTGCCCCAAAAGGTTCCCTGTTCCAGACAGTTATAGGTGTCATCATCCACCTTTTCTGACAACAATCAAGGGATTCTTCATGAAATGTGACTATTTTCTTAATGCAAATATCAAGGCACCAATTTTGTGTCCTCAACATTCTGTCTCTATTCGCTTCAATTCCCCAAAAGGTGTTGTGTTTATTAAACATGGTGACTGACCTCTCAGGTTCTCCTCTTACCATAAACAACTTTGTAACCTGATTAGATTCAAATGTGTTAAAAGCCTTCTGCCAGCTGATCTGGTTGAAAGTGTAAGAGGTGAGGGCTCTTAAATGGATGTCTCCCACATACGGGACAGGATTGAAGTCTCTGTCCAAGCGCAACAGATATCCATGCAGGTAAAATTCACACATCAAATGTTGAGTTGACACATCGTGGTGCCTCATTATTCGAAGGAATTGTACACCATTTTCTATCTTATAACTAATCTCATTTTTGTATGCTCTCCATGCAGAATAGAAGAAACGTTCATGTAAGAATAAAGAATAACTAGAAGCAGGGGGGGCGACATGCCATCACCTCTTGCGCCAAACTAAACATCTGCTCTTTATCCATTTTCAGTTCTGCCACTTGCTTTTCCAACTGCTCCATCTTGAGATTTTGCTTCACATGCCTTAATCTCATGATGTCTATATGCTCCACATATTCAAAAATAGTTGTGGAGGCTCGTTCCTGCATTCTTCTGATCTTGTTTTGATACTGAGTCACAATAGATTTCTAAGTCTGCACTTCGAACATTAAGGCATGCTCACGGTCTTCAAACAATCGCTCGACCGGGTCTATTTGAGTAGCAGTAGAGGTTATGGCTGCTTGGTCCGCCTGAGTTTCTGTTTCTACTCTTATGGTCTTGGACTTTTTGGCTTTCTGCTTGTATTTCTTCATTCGCTCCTGCAATTTGTGTACCTGTTTCCTAAGTTTCCTGACCTCCATCTTAAGCCGTGTTGTCTCCTTCAATTGTAGCTGATGTTTTTGTTTGACTGGGAATCTTACGACCTTCTCGCCTGGCTCTTCCATTGGCTCATTCATCAGGATCGCTTCGCTTGGTCCCTCCTGTTTGCCTACAACTAATTCCTCTTGTTGCGGGCTCATCGCGACCAGTGGTGTCCCTACGAGATGCTCTCCTGCTGATGTATCTGTTTCAGTATCATCCACCCTGCACAGTTGTGGATTTTGTGATAGAATTGGAGGAATGGCGAGATATTCTTCCGTACGCCGAAGGGAATGAGTTCACCTTGCTCCTTTTGGAATAAAGGAGAAAAAGGAGAACCGACAGGGATATTCAATATTCGGTCCCGAGGTCGATGCTGGTTCTTGTGGTTCGGCGCCAACCTCATGCCCTATTTCTCCCAACACTTCTTCCATGGGCTCTATCGTCGGGGTGGTCATGACCTCTTCTTCATTCTAGTTATCCTCCTCCATCAATTCCATGGTGACAGGAGGTCCTTGTGGAGTACCCTCAGTCGCAATATCGATCAATTCACCCGCTCCTGTCTATTGTGACCCCGCTTCTGTAGTTGTCATGCTATCAAATTTTTCTGCTAATTCCACAGGCAAGACTGGTTTTTGTGGGACAACCTCGGTCGTGGTACTAGTGGGCCTTTCTGTGTCAACTTCCGCATCTTCCATTGATTCCATGTTTTCGGCTTGCTCTTGGGGAGAAACCTCTTCTTCAAATGCTTTAGCTTCTATTTCCATCTCTTCCGGTTCCTCCTGGTCAACATAGTCATCTTCACCTACATTTTCCTCCTCCGTGGCTTCTAGTTCATCTTCCTTAGCAGCCACAACGGCTGCTACTTCTTCCTCTGTGGAGTCCCGAAACAGTTCCCACGGGATTGGGATTTGTCTGATGGAATTCATTACTAACAACTAAACCAACCCATGGTGGGTGATGGTCGCCAATACCTGTCGCGACTCCTAAGCCGAATGTGCCATTAGGTGAAGGCTTCTCAATAAGAAATTAGGCACATTTAGTGAGAAAGCCTCTGCTTGGGGAAATCGCATGTGAGTTAGTATTCGAAGATAGTATTTGAATATGGTGGAGTATCTTCCTTCGCAAGTCATATATCTCATGACGAATTCTACTACCTCCTTCCATGGATGCGGAAATGAATTTCGGTTATATCCTCAACCCTTCTGCACAATGCTTTCTCCTGCCTGTAAAAAGGCTTCGGGAAACTCTGGAAGGACAGACCTTCTTGAAGATCATCACTGTCCATTTTGAGGGAGTCCACTGACTTCTGTTCCTCTGTCATAGGAATTTCAATTCCATGGACCCAAGAGCTTCCTTCTCTCAAGTTGAGTGAGAATTCCATCGCGATTTCTTTGTTTGACCCTTTCAATCTGTTAAAGTAAACATTCCAGCCCGCGTTCTCAAATGCCTGCCATACTTCCTGATTGTTCCGAACTCTCGTTGTATCTTCAGGTTCATGCCGCACAGATCGTCCACCCATTGCTGCAGAGGCGGATTCAGCACAACGAATGCAGTTAGATGGTAGGGGAAAATGACAGGGCTCCAAACCATTGGCAACTGAAATAACATCATATCACTTTTGGGGATGGCAGATGAAATAACGCTGGTATGTTTGGAAATGATGATAGATTGTGGTGGTGCTGTTAGAAATTTAATGCAGCATGTTGGGGAGGTGACCGATTATGACTCTGCACGTACGAGTACGCATTTGACATATCAAGTTATGATTACGGAATATCGAAATCATTAGATTTTTTTTTATGAGGACCGTGTGTCATAAAAAAAATTCATGGTATGCCATCATTTGTTATGACGGTCCCCAACTTAATTACAGTCGTCCACGACACGTTTTGATGTCTTTTTGAAATATTTTAATTAAATCCATAAAATTCAGCGAAGACGTACCTGGGGACCTACCTTATGGTGGAGTAGCAACAAAAGGTCTGACGGAGTAATGGAAACAGGGTGTAACGACAGTAAGGAGTAACAACAACAACGAGTAGCAGCAACAACAGAATAATGACGACGATGGAGTAGCGACAATTGTGGAGTAACAGCACCAGTGGAGTAATGACAGTTGCGGAGTAACAACACCGACGGAGTAACGACAGTTGCGGAGTAACGACAGTTGCGGAGTAACAACAGTTGCAGAGTAACGACAGTTGTAGAGTAATGGCAGTTGCGGAGTAACATCACTTCGTGAAGTAATCAGTGCACGCCAGTGGAGTAACAACAACGTCTTTATAGCAACACTGGTGGAGTAACAACGCTGAGTGTTACATTTCTCTTGGTCATATTCATTTGTTATCCCTGCAATAATACAAACAAGTAAGAAATATTTATTTATTTATTTATTTATTATTATTATTATTATTATTATTATTATTATTATTTTAAGGCAGAGTGAGAGTGTCCTTCATTCCAACAATCATTAAATCAGATGAGTCAGAGAAGTGTTTGACAAAGGCGTTTCTAGAGGCTGGACGGTGGTATAGTTTTAGACAGTGTCTGTTTACTAAGAACGAGGTATGATTCTCATCTATTGTAATTATTCTAACCGTTCCATTGTCGAACACTGCGTCCACTTGGTATGGCCCCATCCAGTGAGTGCAAAGCTTGCCTTTAAAATCCTTAAATCGGGAATCGTAAAGTAATGCCCAATCTCCCACATGAAACACCTTACTTTTGATAAATTTATCATGCCACTTCATTCTCTGTTGTTGAACAACAGTGGTCTTCTGGAAAGCTACTAACCGAATCTCGTCTAACTCATTCAGTTGTTCCAGTCGATGTTTCTATGCTTCTAATGGGTCTAAGCCTACTTCTAGAGCTGTCCTGAGTGTACCGATCTCAAATTCCACTGAAAACAAGGGGACTTTCCCATAGACTAATTCAAATGGTGAAAACCCAGTTGTGTTTCACCATGTTGTTTTGTACGCCCATAAAGCTTCTGGAAGTTTTTGTGCCCAGTCCCGACGATGACTTGCTACTGTCTTTGTCAAGATATTTTCCAATACCTTGTTTGTGCTTTCTACTTGCCTATTCGCTTGGGGGTGATAGGGGGTTGTCACTCTATGTTTGACTCCATATTTCTGCATCAACTTTCCTATCACGTGAGATGTGAACTGTGATCCTCCATCTGACACAATTTCCCTTGGAGTACCGTATTGGGCAAAAATTTCTTCAAAAAGAAAGTCTACCACTACTTGTTTTGTTGCTCTTGTGATTGCTCTACCTTCCACCCATTTAGTTACATAATTAGTGTAGACCAGGATGTAAGATTTATGATGAGAAGGTGGGTTGAAGGGTCCAACAAAATCAATGGCCCATTTCTCAAATGGTTCAAGGACTATCTAGGGTTGTAGAGGCATTTCATATGCTTTCCTAGGTTGTCCCATCTGTTGGCAGCTATCACACCTTCAGACATAGTCTCGGGCATCATGAAAGATGGAGGGCCAGTAATATCCCATTTGCAGCACTTTGTGACCTGTTCTTTTATCTGCAAAATGTCCTCCACAGGGTCCATCATGTGCAGCCTTCAGTATCTCATAGATATTATCTTCTGCCACACAACGCCGAATCTGTTGGTCAACCCCTGTATGAAAGAGATATCCTGTCATTCATGAATATCGGGTACTCTGGTGAATAATCTTCCTTTGCTCTTTATATGACAAATGTCGAGGAACCTTCCTTGAAGCAAGGTAATTAGCAATATCTGCATACCACGAAGTGTTAGCAGATACTGCAAAAATATGTTCATCCGGGAAATTATCTTGAATTGGTGTATCCTTACCCTCATGTTCTATCCTAGATAAGAAATCTGCAACCACATTGTCCTTCCCTGGTTTATCTACTATTGTGATATCAAATTCATGTAGTAGTAAGAGCCATCTTGTGATACGACCAGGGGTAACAGGTTTATTCATTAAATACATGATAGATGCATGATTAGTATGCACAAAGGTAGGATACCCGGTAATGTAGTGCCGGAATTTATTGATGGCGTAAATGACAGCAAGGAATTCTTTCTCAGTCACTGTGTAGTTTAATTTAGCAGGAGCCAAATTCTTACTAACATAGTAAACTGCATATGGTATTTTGTCCTCTTGCTATCCTAATACTGCACCAACCGTTGTTTGGGAAGCATCCGTATGAATATGGAAAGGTAATGCCCAGTCTGGTCCTCTAAGGATTGGAGCGCTACAGACCAATTCCTTAATTCTCATAAAGTTTGCATCACAGTCCTCCGTCCACACAAAATCTGAATCTTTTGTTAGCAATTGAAAAAGTGGATGTGCTACTTTAGCAAAATTTTCTATAAAATGCTTGTAATAGCCAACACAACCAATAAAACTGCGTACCTGCGTGGGCGTTTTGGGTGTCAGGAAATGCTGAATTACCTTTGTCTTTGCTGGGTCCATCCAAATTCCTTCAGCTGAGAGCAAATGCCCCAAAATAATTCCTTCTTCCATCATCATATGAAATTTTTTCGTACTCAACGAGACACGCGCTTGTATACACCTTTCGAGAACTTTTTCTAAATTTTTCATCCCTTCAAGAAATGAATCCTCATATGGAGTAAAGTCATCCATGTAGATTTCAACACTGTCATCTATGAAATCTGAGAAGATTCCCAAAATTTCCTTCTGGAACATTACAGGAGCATTACACAAACCAAAAGGAAGGACCCGATATGTGAATGTTCCCCAGGGGCATGTGAAAGTGGTTTTATCCTGATCTTCAGGAGCTATCTGGATCTGGTTATACCCACTAAACCCATCTAGAAAGGAAAAAAACTTTTTTCCAGCCAATGTGTCCAGAACTTGATCAATAAATGGCAAAGGAAAATGATCTTTCTGCGTTGCCTTATTTAATTCTTGATAATCCATGCATATTCACCATTTACCATTTTTCTTAGGGACCATTACTAATGGGGAGACCCATTGGCTATCTGAGATGGGGTAAATAAAACCTACGTCTAGTAATTTCTGAAGTTCTTCTTTCACAACATTTTTCAATGTGGGGTTCATCCTTCTCTGAGGTTGTCTCATAGGACAACAATCCTCCTTAATGTATATATGATGAGTGCATGAATTAGCAAGGATCCCCTTCATATCTGTATAATCCCAGACGAAGGCCTCTTTTTGTTTTTTATGGAAATCCACAAGTTGCTTTTTTTGAGGTTCTGATAGGGTTGGATTAATATTTAGGGTTTTCCTGGTTCTAGTTCTACTGGGACACTTTCACTGGGTGCATCAACAGGTAGCTGCTCTGATCCTTTTTCTATTTCAATTGTTTCCTGAGTCTCACAGCTTAGGATAGATTATAGGAATTGTTGATTTGTTTCAGAAACGGAGCAAGGATCATCCATAAAAGAGGTGATTACATCATCTTCAGATTCTATTTTCAACTGAAGGGCTTGTCCAATAGTGAGAACTAGCCTCAATTCCTCATTTTCTGTTTCAGACTCTTTCCTAGGTAAAATTTTCTTGCTTCCTGCTGGTTTTATGGATGGGTTTGGTTTTGCAGGTGGGTATAACACTAAGTTCTTAATGTTATGCCCATTGGAAATAACCATGTGCCCTGATCAGTAAGCATCTGCAGTAGCCAACCATGGTCTACCCAATATCAAAGGATGACTGCCCACCGAAGCTTGCATCTGTAAGACCAGGAAATCTACAGGATAGTGCCATGAATCTACTGAAATTGTTACATCTTCCAATTTTCCTACAGGTTTGACTGTGGATCAATCTGCCAATTCCAATACTGTAGGTGTATGTTTCAAGTTACGAAGACCTAATGCATGCATGGTTTCAGTGGTGATGACGTTGATGGCAACACCTAGGTCTACCAACACATTCAGAATCTGTACCCCATTAATTTGTACTGTCAGAATTGGGTTCCCCGGATCTCCATACTTTTCAGGCATTGACTTTCCCATCATGAAATCTGATAATTTTCCCATAACATGAATGGTAAGGGGGTCTTTGGATTTCTTTGCAGATTTCTTTGAACAATATTCCCTAAGAGTCTTTACATATATTGGCACATCCTTCATAGCTTGTAACAAGGGAATTTTAACAAATAAATTATGCAGTTCTCCTAATAAATCAAATTCAGCTTGAGGGATTGATTTACTCAAAGTTAGTCTCTCTGGGTAAGGTGGTTCAGATTGATGTTGTTTACAGGAGATGCCCGATTTCTATCAGTTTGTTTTTTCTCTTTACTAATTGGTTCTGATTCCTTACCTTCACTGTCGAGTCGTTCAATGGTAACTGGAGGAGGTTGAGTATCAACTGTCTGCCTTGATTGTAGATTCATTTCATACAACTCTGTAGTGGAAATGCTATATGAAGGTAGGTTAAGAATGTTAGTTTGATGAACTCCCCTGCTATTAGGATTCAGATCAGGTAGGATTGGGAGTTGAGGATGGGCAGGTTGGTTACCCGGAGGCACATTAGAGGGCAGTTGGAGTTGTTTTTGTGGCATCGATTGAGGAAAGTTCCCAGGAGGGGATCCTCGCCAAGTTGGAGCCCATGGGGAGCTTGAAATGGCTTGAGGGTTCCACTGCTGCCATGATGGAAACTGGTATTATGGCCACATGGAAGGATAGGGCATGGACTGAGGATTCATATTAGAATTATTGAAATACTGAGATGGATCTGAGTACATACCTTGATTTCCCATTGGTGGTCGAGGTTGCCATGGATTTTTATACCCCATGAGGTATAGTTGCTCCATGTCTTTCCCCATTCCTTGAAATACTACTTTCAGGCCTGACAGGGAGGGGCATGAGCTTGTTTCATGATTTACCTCGTAGATTGCACATTCCTCTATGGAGTTTAGTGGACATTCCCTCTTTGGATTCTTCTTTCTACACGTCGGACAAAATATTGCCATAGTCCTGTCCAATTCCAGCTGCTTCTGCTTTACTTGCAACGTATCCATCTATGCTGACAGGGTGTTGAGGATATTCGTCCTCAGATTGTTTAGCAGGTTTCCGATTTTGTCTTTCGTAACACCTCTGCTAGACCCTTTTACTTAGAGAATTCCTTGTTTGTTTCTTGCAAGTCCTCTTGAGCATTGAATGCATAAGTCACAGATACCTTCGAAGCTTTCCTTAGAGATGTCTCCTTTTCCCACAATGTTCAATAGTTCCATTGAATCCTCACGTAAAGATCGGAGGAGGATAATTTTCAGAATTTCCTTATCCAGGTCAGAGTGACTCGACCTCTGTAAGGTGTACTTGAATTGATCCACACAATATTCCAAACTCTCATCTTATTTTTGTCTGAACTTGAAAAGTTCTTCCTTAATGTTCCGGGATTTACAGTAATCCTGGTATTTTTCCAGAAAAGCTATCCGCATATCTTCCCATGTGTAAATAGTGCTTCCTTCAAGGCCCATGAACCATCGCAGAGTCGTCCCCTTTAATGTAGAAGGAATTTTTTTTAACTTTTGGGCTTCCATAGTGTATTCATACCCTCGGCATACTATGTCAAATTCAAATAGAAATGTGTCAGGATCTTCTAAAACAAGCCCATGAAAGTTTGGTAGGGTTGCTAATAGAATAGGTTTAGTGGGTGCACCAACTCTCAGGTTTCCAATTGGAAACTCGATAGTGGAGGTTGTGGGAGCCATAAATATCTTCCAATAATCATTGGGTATTTCACTAGACTCTGTAGGAGGTGGTTGAGGCTTCCTTGCCCCTTTGATCCGAGTTGCTTTAGCAACACTTCCCCGGTCCCTTGGTGATGCAAATACTCCTTTGATCCCTTCTTCTGCGTTCTAATGACTTGATTCCTCTGCTACAACCTTCTCTCTTGCTGGAGTGGTCTGACTCTGTCGAGGCTCTGCTTGCGACCTCTTCCCCCTCTGCTTCCAGCATAAGATTTCCTTGTTCAGGTATGCCACTAGATGTTTCTTCAACTGCTGGAGGGACCTGCTATGTTGTATCACCCTAGAATGTTGTAGACAACACTGGTTGATCTATTGATTGTCCCTAAGACTTCACTCTTCGTTCCCTTGGTCTCACGGCTGCGTGAGATGATGTTTCTGATTCAACCTTTTCTATAATCTACTGGATGAAGGTCTTTCTTCCCAAATCTGGTCCTCCCTTTTTTGGGGCTTTCCCTCTGCCCCCGTTATTCAGTTCTTTGTTCATACAAGTGAGGGTCTTGGCATGAACCTACAATGCTTTAGTCTTGAAGTAAGGTGTCAAAGGACCATTCCTTCCCCAAGACAAAAGATCTTATGAAAAAGAAAGACATCTAAAAAAAAACAAGAATCTAAGGTTCAGGGCCCAGAGCAGGGCGTCAAAGGACTCTTCCCTCCCCTGGACAAGAACAAAACACACCACAGAAAAGACCTGATACTTTTCAAACCTAAAGCAGGGCGTCAAAAGACTCCTCCCTCCCCAGGGTAAAAGATAGGGTTTCAATAAAAACACAAGGGTTCGAAAGACATAAATCTTAACTCGGGATCTGGAGCAGGGCGTCAAAAGACTCTTCCCTCCCCAGGACAAGAGATTGACAAAAACAAAAAAAACAAAAAATAAAAACAAGCGGAAAGATCACCTACACTCAGGACCTGAAGCAGAGTGAGGAAACTTGTTCTCTCCCCAAGACGAGAGATTGACCCTCTGGTTGGTCCGGATCGTTGTCTTGCACCTTGTCATCCTCCCTGACAATGACGCCAAAATGTTGGGGTCCTAGTATGAACGATTTATTCACCCTTTTCCTATTTATCAAACTGGGTGCATATCCTTTCAAGGCAATGCGCAAGGTATATGCAGGGGAAAGAGTACAATTCGTTCTAGCCAAGGGTTCACGATTTAAGATTCAAAACATTACTGTCAACTGGATTAACTACAACTTCTGAAAGGCACTTATAAAAACCACATGCTGTAATAGCAAGCATAAACCAAGAAATAACACTGTAACAACAAGCATAAACTGCTAAATAACATATTGTAACAACAAGCATAAACTACTAAATAACACACTGTAATAACAAGCATAAAAATGATAAATAAGACACACAGGAAGACGCAACACCTGATCAGAAGAGCGGGCCCAACTCTCTGATCAGGGCTGCGCTGGTTACAGTGAAGATGAAGACAACACAATAGGTAGTGCTTTATAAATATGAAAAAGGTTATTACAATCTCAATGGGGACATCCCTAGTTACAGGAATAAACTGTCTTTTATACATTAAAAGGGAGAACAACCTCTTCCCCCAAAACATGGTAACCGTATCCCCAAAAATATGCATTAGTTGGAACGACACCAGTACCAGATGGACAGGATCAACGAAATGCCCAAGATGGTTCAGGGATCCGCGACTCCAGCTGCGCGGCCTCTTTATGGTTTGGTTGTTGCTGTGAAGGGCGGATCTGCTGCGGGATGAAGCCCTGGTCCTGTTCTCCAGAAGCTACAGTCAAACGTTTGTTTTAGTGCTACGAATAGGTAAAACTCCGCGACTTTTACTTCATTAATAAAATATTCCAATAGACAAGGTAGGGGCAATTACCTCACAGATTTAGCATAGTAAACATAGGTAAATAAGTGTAAAAAGGTCAAAAAGGTAATGGAAATGTAGCAAAAAGTAGCCCGATTTGGTGCCCAATAGCGCCACTGCCAACTGGTCCAAACTGGTAGTTTTTGCAGCGCAGAGTTTTGAACTTTCAAAATTTGAAAACCGTTAGCAAGATCATAAAGATTGAATCCTCGAAGGCATATTTTAACTAACCATGGTGCTGAAAACAAGGCGTAAATGACATCATCTCTATGATAACAAATCATGGTAAAGGATGAAGGACAGGGAGTGCACTACGGAAACTCCTAGTGAGTTGGCAACGCTCTTTTTTCAAAAAGTTGATTTGACCATTATAAGATGACAAAGGGACAACATGGCAAGGATACGAAGGCATGAGTGAGGAGAGTGACATGTCAAGTCAATTTGGTCGTGGGGTGAGTCAGGCTTAGTGTCAAGTCATGAAGGGGGTCAAAACATAAGCCAAGAAAATGAACCTAGGCCAAAAAATTTATGTGAGGATCAAAACTTGAGTCATGACTTAAGCCTTTATTTATCAAGGTAATCCAAGTAAATCACACCTTTAAGAAACAAATCAAAATTAAAAATCTGAAGGCTTAGAAAAAATCAAAACTAAGGGCTAAAGACACAAGGAAACTTAGTGTGATAAGACTTTCCATCCTGATTGTGTTCTATTTTGTGATAGGCGCAAATGTTCATTCATATTCAATCCATTCTTGTTGTGCAAAAACCTTGGCTACAAGTCTTTCTTTATATTTTTCTCTCATTTCATCTGGCTTATACTTGATTATGTAAACCCATTTACATCGATGGGTTTAACACCTTGAGGACAATCAACACGTTTCCAAGTATTGTTTTCCATCATTGACTGATATTTATCAATCATTTCTTTTTTCCATACTTCATGTTTTACTTCCTCTTTGAAAGTTGAGGGTTGAGTAGAATCATTTGTTACTTAGGAAAATTTTTCTTCTTACCTAGTTGAAATTCTGGTGCCAATTTTGTTTTGTTCATCAGGCGTGACATCCTTCAAAAGTTGAATAATCCATTTAGGCAATTGATGTTGACTATATTGGGGATCTGAATTATCGCCATTATTAAACTTAGGGTTGATAAAAACATAAACTCTCCTTTCCTCTGAAGTATCTTGAGGTGGAGCTTCATTATCAAAGGAATTGTTTGATGAAGATTCAAACAAACTTTTTGAAGAAGAGCCATAAAAACTTGATGAAGAATTGCCATTTTTTGATGAAGTCCAATCTATTTCAAACCAACATTGTTTACTTGGTTGATTTTGCATTTCGTTTTTGTTCTTATTGACTTGGTTTTCCAAGTTTTCTAAAATGTGTCAATCTCTTCAACACATTTTCTCTCTATTTCATCTTAGATGACATCTCGAATTACAATAATTTTTCCATTTAATAAGAGACAATATCCCTTCTTTTCATCATAATATCCAATCAATATACACTTTTTACTTCGCGACTCTATCTTAGTTCTTTTTTCCTTAGGACCTAAGGCATAACACACTGAACCAAAAAATCAAAGATGTTCAATTCTTGGTTTAAATATAAACCATGCTTCATATGGTGTGATTCCATCCAAAGAAGCAATGGGAGATCTATTCCTTAAGTAGATTGTAGTATGTACTGTTTCATACCATTAGGGGGGACTTAAACCCTTGAAATTTAACATAGATCTCGCCATTCTTAACAAATTTTGATTCATTTGTTCTGTGACTCCATTCTGTTGTGGAGTGTATGGGTTTGTAAGTTGCCTTCTGATTCCCTTGTCTTTGTAATAATTTTCAAATTCATTGGAAGTGAATTCCCCTCCATTATCTGTCCTCAATGTGCCTCTCTTTTCTGTAGTTTCTTTTTTGACTAGACGTAAAAAAATCTTAATATTTTCAAAATTTTATTACTTATCTTTCAAAAAATGTACTCTATTCATACAACTAAAATCATCATTGAAAAGAAAAAAATATTTACATCCACCTAGGTAAGTCTCTATAGGTCTACAAATGTCGCTATGAACAAGTTGTAAACATCTGTTTGTATTCCATGAAGCTGTCATAAATATGTCTCTTTTGTTTCACATCTTGCATTCTCCTTCTTAAAAGTGGGAATTCCTCTAACCATTCCATGTTTTTGAAGCTGTGAGAGACTATCAAAATTCAAATGTCCATATTTGACATGCCATAAACTTATATGTGAAATATCTAAACAAACAATTCCTGCAAAATCTTGCTTCTGAGGAATGAATTTCCCTTTCATCCTAAGACTCTTTTCATCTTCGTATCCTGTCATGACTATCTTCAAATTCTATTTTTTAGAGTTGATTTTCACCAACCCATCTTCCATGATGATTTGATGTCCTGCTTATCAAATCATCACTAAGGAAAACAAACTCATTTTGAATGTAGGTACATACGAAACATTCAAGATCATTTTCTCTCCAATTATAGGAAGAGAATTTCACAGTACCTTTTCCACAAGGTGTGTGTGTTGTATCATCAACTAAAAAGATTGAATTTGATTGACATTCCTGAAATGTCCAAAATAAGTCTCTTCGAAAAGTCATGTGTTGAGTAGCCCTTATGTTTAGTATCCATGCATCTTCATATGTACTTCTAAATGAATAACTAGAGGCCGATGAAGCACTTGATTTGGAGTGTTCAAGCATGTGAATACATATTCATAATCATCATCCTCTTGATCATGGGCATTAGCATATTGTGTTGAAGTTGATTGTTTCTTAAACTTGAGTATTTTATTGATTGGAGTGCAACAATATTCTGCATAATGACCAATCTTGTTGTAACATCTGCATACAACTTGATTTAAGTCTCTGTATTTTCCACAGTGATTACTACGATTTTGAGGTGTTTTTGATTGACTTCTTTTGAAGTTGTTTGACCCTCGTTGATAATTTATGTTTCCTCTTCCTTGATCGTTGCCTCTTCCTCTTCCTTGACTTTGTCCTCAACCTTATCCTCTATATGATCATTGATCTTGATTACCACGTCCTCTATTACTGAATTGATTTGCTCTTCCTCTTCAACTTTCAGTTGAAGGTTTACTAGCAATTACTTCTAAAAAAAAGACATCTTCTCCGACTTGTTTCTTCTTTTCCCAAAAGTTTTATCATGTTGAGCTAACAATTCACTCAATTGATCAAACATTATCTTCTCTAACTTTCCTGTCAACTGTAAAGTCTCCAACAAGTTTTTATAAGAAGACGACAATCCCGCAATTAAGACTGTTGTCATCAAACTATCTTCTACTTCATAGTAAATATTGCCTTAAACATATCTTGTCTGATGTTATTTAGCTTGGAAATATACTCAAGTACATCTCCACCTTCAGTCAATTTTTGTTGAAGAAACTTTAATTGAAGATCAACCCTTTTTGTTTCAAGTTGAGTTTCAAACAAATCTAACAAAGTTATCGACTTAACTAGAACTGTGACCTCAAAATGAGAAATCTAGTCCAAAAAGATCATATTTTGATATTTTTGGGTAAAAAACACTAAAATCAACCCCCAAATAAAAAAATGGTACTACCGGTAGCACTATTTTTTTGGGAAATGGTTAAAATTGTGACTTGTTTGAAATTGTTCCCTTGACATTGCAGACAAAACCATGAAATTGACCCTTGAATCGAAAAGTGATGCTACTTTTTTTTTTATTTAAAATTATAATCTAAGTGAAATCGTTATCTTGACCACTGACACCACTGTAAATAAAACAATGAAAATCGACTCCTAAATCTAAAAGTGTTATTACCTGATAATTTATTTATTGATTAATTTTATTTTTTTAATAATTTACATTAAGAAAATAATTAAATTTCTCAATCCCACTAGTGCAAATAGATTCTGAGGGTTTCATTATGTAAGGCGGCCACGATGTGGTAGTCGAGAGGAGACACCCAAAAAATCCAACCATGTTAAGGGTTGGTGTGGCCTGGGCCGGGGGCGATCCTCAGGTGATTTTGACAGCTTAGATTCCCGTGGGTCACAATTTCTTAGACCACAAGCTAGTCCCGCAGGTAACGAACACGCTAACAAATAATAAAATAAAAACAAAAAAATAAACAAATTTTGTTGAGAAAAAATGAAAATCATAATTTTTGAACCAAAATAATAATAAAAAATACTAAAAAGGGGCAATTATTATTTTTTAATAAAATAAAAGAAGACCCTTAAAACACTAAATTTAAAACACAAAAATAAAAATTAAAAATTAAAAAAGGTTAAAAACACAAATTTTTTCATAAAAAATTAAAAAACACTCTTAAAAAAAATAAAAAAATAAAAAATAAAAAAAGACAAATAAATTTAAAACAAATTAAAAAAAATTAAAAACCAAAACAAACTATAATTAAAAACGAAATTAAAAAAAATTAAAATCAAAACAAAATTGAAATAAATAAATTAAAAACTAAAAAAATCAAATATAAAAAACAAAAAATAAATTAAAAAAAAAAAAAAAACTAACGAAAATTGGAAATATGGGGCATTGCCCCTCCCCCATTCAATTGTGTTTTTTATGGGATGAAAGAGCGTGTCACCTTTGTGACACTAAGAAGGTTGAAGATGAAAAACACTTTCTCTTAGATTGTCCATCCTATACCCATATTAGATCTCATTTTCAAAATATTGATCACACTACTGACCTTCCTAACCTCTTAACTCAACAAAAGTATGGTGATCTTGGAAAGCTTCTCTTAATGCTTTTCGAGCACAAAAACAAAATTCTAAAGAATCACAAGTAATCACTTACCCTCTTAAGGTCCGATAGACCAATTAGGTCTTAGTGGACATTAATCATCATCATCATCATCATCATATATTTGACTTTTTTAGTTTTTAATTTATTTATTTCAATTTTATTTATTTATTTATTTTATTTTGTTTTTAATTATAGTTTGTTTTGTTTTTTTTATTCTTTTTATTTCATTTGTCTTTTTTAATTTAATTTCTATTTGAGGGTGTTTTTTTAATTTTTTTTTCATGTTTTCACATTTGTTTTTTAATTTTTGTGTTTTAAATTTAGTGTTTCAAGGGTCTTCTTTTATTTTATTAAAAAAAAAAATAGATTTTACCCCTTTTTTCGTTTTTTTTTTGTTTTTAATTTATTGCTTAAAAAATCATGATTTGCATTTTTTTCTCAACAAAATTTGTTTTATTTTCTTGTTTGTTATCATGTTTGTTACCTGCAGTACTAGCTTGTGGTCTAAGAAACTACGACCCAAGGGAATGTAATCCATCAAAATCACCCAAAGATCGCACCCGACCTGGGGCACACCAACCCTTGACATGGTTGGATTTTTTTGGGTGTCTCCTCTTAACTGTCGCGAGTTTTGAACCTTGGTTGCCTTACAAAATGAAACACTCGGAATTTGTTCATGCTAGTGGAATTGAACAATTTAATTATTTTCTCAATGTAAATTATTAATAAAAAATAAAATAATTAGTAAATAGATTATCAGGTAATAACACTTTTAGATTTAGGAGTCAATTTTCATTGTTTTATTTGTGGTGATGTCAGTGATCAAGACAACGGTTTCAATTAGGTTATAATTTTAACTCCAAAAAAAAAAGTGATGTCACTGTTAGCATCACTTTTTGATTCAAGGGTCAATTTCAGGGTTCTATCTGCAATGTCAAGGGAATGATTTCAAATGATTTCAAACAAGTCACAATTTTTACCACCTGCAAAAATAGGGTGCTATTGGTAGCACCACTTTTTGAAACATGGGTTAAAATAACACCTTTAAAAAATGAGAACTCTAGAGAGTTCTCGTTAAGTTGGTAACTTTGTTTTCTTTGAATTTTTTCCGTGTAGACCATGCATGGGGTGCGTTTTCAATGTGAACATACTTCTCTTCATTTACAGAGGATTTAATCAATGCTAAAGTCTTTTCATCCTTTAGTTTCCATTTAGCTATTGGTCCTGCGTTAGTGGGTTTATTTGGTTTTGCATTGCCATTGCATATGTCTTTCCATAGCTCACTGTAAATTAAAGTGCTTTCCATATGTCGTTTCCATGATTTGTAATTTTTGCAACCTTCGAGTTTATCAGACTCATAAAACAAATTTATAAGCTTTGACATTGTGAATACTTTGCTTGGAGAGAAATTTATATGCCAGAAAACAAAAAATGAATGATGCACCACACAAAAATGAAGATAAAAAACATACCACACATTGCGTTGCAAGAAAGGACTATCAGGGCTTGGCCTTGACCGTCGTAGAGTCACTTGAAAAAATAGATTGATTGAGCTTTTTACTTGGCTCTAATCAACTCTTTGATAAATGTATTACAATCTCGCTTAACATTTTCAAAATTTGACTCTTTACCCCACTTTATTTCTTTGTAATAACGAAAGAAATAAAAATCACAATATTCCCGTCTTTGTTTGTCCCCCTCAAAGTAAGAAAAAAATACTTCGATTTTACAAAATACATCAAAATTGTATAGTGATGCCCACTTTACGATATGGTTCAAAAAATACCCCTATTAAAAATCCAAATTACAAAGCTTTCTTTATATATATATATATATATATATATATATATTTGACATGACTGTGAAGATCCTTGGACCTGTATGCTCAACAAAGGCACCAACATAGAGGCGAATATCTTAAATTGCTTGTGTAATTTGTGAGAGGAAACTTTTCCACTGGTAGAATCTGCAATCTATTTTTTTAATCTTTGAGTGGATGTTCTCATCAATCGCCTTTACCGGAATGATGTCGGTGGAAATATGGTGGATACCTTCAGATCACATATAATAAAAACAAAATATCTCGGGACCTGTCCAGTTCGCCAGTAGGGGGGTGCTCCTTTCTTTACATGAGAATCAACAATGTCTATATTGATAATGTAGTCACTAGCAATGCAAATGCAACTTGTGATTTGAAATTCATTATGGAGGCAGTAGTACTTTTCAAATCATATTGTGGAGATATCAGGCATGAAAAACCTTGAGCACTGTGGAGACAAGTAGCTTGGTAGGAAACATTTCGGTGTGAGAATTAGATATGATTTTGGATACATAGAGACCAAATATGGGAACTATGCATAAATGTTGGTGACTATGCATAATGGATCCTCAAGATCTATGATGTTATTATCTACTTGTATGGAAAACATAAGAAGGTTCTGGGCATCTATTTTTTCCACCAAGTTTTGATTCGTTCCAGGAGGGAAAACTCGAAGAGCATCAATTGTTGGCAAGGGAGTAAACTTTAGTTTGTTGAGATCAAAGTCGTGGGCTTATTTAAGTGGTTACAAAATCCTGCTAAAAGAAAGAGGGGAGCTAGATCTAGTGACCAATTAAAAAATACAATAAAATAAAATAGATATTAGAAATTTGGATTCGATATGGGATAGAATCATTTTTCTAAATTTTATATTGGTGTTGGATTACAGTACTCAACGTGGCTCTAGAACATCTATAAATGCTCAAAATTCAAAAGATATGAAGCAGATTTACAAAATTTCATGAATCGTGATTCATAAATGAATTAATTGCTTTCTTTTCTTTAATTAAAAAACTTTGACAATTGACATACCAATTCACTGTGACCAATGCAACATAGTTTTCCAAGAGATTTCAATAAAGGAATCTCCTCTTCACCATTCACATCACCGTGCTATGATACCACAATGATGGTAGAAGTGTCCTCAGACACACAAGTTTTATTAATTAAGGAAAATAAATTACATAATTAATGCAAGAGCTTACAATCTCAACATTACTCTCACATGAGAAAATGAGAGCTTAAATAAGCTTATCATACTAATTCTAAACTATTTTTTGTTATGGACATCTTATCACATAATCATGTGAGTATGACAAGTGTCCATGTACATTAAATAAAGATCCTAACAATTTCTTATTCTGTTGCTTCTAAGAAGTGACTATTTTCTAGACTTATTATCTATTCTAATAAAATTCATTCTAGAAAATCCAAAGTATAATAAAATAATATTATCTAAGTACTTTAGGATCATAATATCTAACATTGTATCAGCTTGTGATAAGCTGAGAGTATTTATTTAAAATTCATCTCTTATTTATATATATGAAGTTTTTAGTGGTCCAAAAATTGTCTTAATGCATATTTGATTTTCAATTATCATTTCCTTCATGGTTTGGTAATTTCTAACACTTAGATGTCTTGCTAATTTGACATAATTTGACCCTGAAATTGTAAGAAATTTAATATTTATGTTGAAAATAATATGACATATTTAATACTATAAATTTGGATGACTTCAAATCCAATTTATGAATGAAAAGATTGCCCTTAAGCGATGAAACTTGTTGGCATATATCTGGTATCTTTTCTTGGATTGTTTAGTGTTTTGGGGTTGACGTGAAGTGAAATATTTTCCATTATTTGCTACTGTAATTTATATTTAAAAACAATCCTAAGGATAATAATTCACATGGAT
>ML790743.1:16743-34658 GCA_009831015.1 Picea engelmannii | reverse complement strand
CCGACTATCTGCTCTTGGTGGTGACCTATGAAGAGGGAATTTCACTTTGACCTTTATACCTTAGCCTCTTCAAAACTCCAGGTTACTGGGGATGTCTCCCCTGGGCCTAACCTCCCTAAAGAGAAAGAACCTCCCCATCATGGTGACATTGGGTGGGGTAGGTTCATGTTACGCCAGTTTGGCCTCTATCTTCTAGCCTTTTGACCTAGCTACAAACTGTGTGATAACATTGCCCATAACTATCACTAGTTGGGATGTACTAGAAAATTTATTTGTCGAGAAATATTTTCCAAGAAAATATCCAAATTATCTTTTCTTGAAGTTGATTAAAAAACAAATGAACGAGGAAGAGATAGTACAAAATTTCACTCTAAGATTCAAGAAATTTCTTCATGAGATTCATCAATAAATGTTTCCAAATGATGTTATCATTCTTAGTTGTTATGAAAATGCCTTTCCCTTGAATTTGAGATTTTTATTAAAGAAAGAAGGAAAGTGCATCTAGAAAGAGTTAATGTAGCGAGCTCAAGTCATTGAAAGAAATATCCGTGAAACCGGTGCTAATCTACTAAATTACCCAATATTTTTCCAAGACAATAGAGGAATGAATTTAGAAGAAAGATTTGATTAAAGATGTGAGAAATAGAAAATGAGAACTCCACAGTTCCAATTCAACAAGAATGCCATCCTCTACATGCTCCATTAGAGGGACATTTTAACCTCTTGTGCTCAATTTCAGAGTGATGATCATAATGAGTTTAAAGACGAATTTAAAGAACCTCCACTTGTTGTACACAAGGATTTCTTTCAATATAATCATGATGAAAATCTTGTAGCAGATTCTCAAATATCATAGCCAACATATACCAGGCCACAACAAGAATGTTTACATTGGATAAATAGAAGTAATAATCACTTTACAACATATTTTTACGATGATGATTTATCGGATGAAACAGAGTTTAATGAAGAAGATATCTTCCACGAATCAAAAGAAGGGCATTTGCAACAAGAGGATCCATGGGTGATATGTTTTATTTATGAAGATAATGAAGTTATTGGTGAACAACAAAATACATCCTTACAGTTCTCCACAACTGTTCAATATCAATTTATCGTTGCAACCTCACCATTGAAACATGGTCATTGTGTAAGGAAGAGTTCTTTCAACACATTGTTGATGAATAAAAAATATTGAATGTGGTTGAAGAGAAAGAGAAAGATAAAAATATTTTTAAATGGGAAACTTCTCAACCAATCAAAGATAGTAGCATTCATGAGCAACCATCAAGAGTTGATTTTATTGAATCATGTTTCCAAAGCATTGTTGGAAAGACAATGCAATCAAAATTTGGACACATCTGACTCAATTTTACTTCAGTATACTTTGGACATGTTTTTTAGTCCTTGATAACAACCCTAACATGTTCCCAAATTTTGGAGTTCATTCCACGGATCAGTTGGATGCTTGAATGCTCAATTGGAAGTCTACTTACACTTGAAAAGTGTCATTTTCCTTCAAGTAGCATAGGGTAGGTAGATTTGGTTTGTACATAGTTTGTTTCTTCAATCAAAGTTTTGCACAATAATGAAATTGCTAGATGGAGGCAATGTTTGAAGATGACTCCATGACCCAATGAAGGAGGAATTACAAGAATTTTTTTTAAAGATGACTTCATAGCCCAATAGAGAAGGAATTTGAACCAAGATTCTGGATTCGCAACAACCCACATGAGGTCACTGTCCCATAGCTGGATCCAGTTATTGATAAAAAAATTTGATTACCTAGATTTTCCTCTCATGGAAAAATTAAAAACAATTGATATCAGAAGAAGGAAATTCTGAACGATCATAAGCCTATGTTGTAGCCCTCAGTCTCAGATTCATCATGCAATTTAGGGATTAAAAATTCAAGTCTATATGCTCAAGATATCGACGGTTTTGTCTAACATCCCAAGGATAACCTTTTTCCATGTGTAACACATCTAATTTTTTCTTGGAACCATGCTTATTTTCTTGGAACCACACTTATTTTCTTGGAATTGTTATCGGAGGATATGTAGTTGTGCAAAGCCTAACACAAGACCACCAAATCTTGCGTAACTACAGGAAATCATACCACTGTCACCTTAGTAAGAAATCCCCTAGTTTTAGTGATGGAGGAGGTCCACCACAAGGGATGATTCCCTGTGACCTCAAGGGATCAAAGTAGTAAGTTTGATAGCCAAGCCTACCACCCCCTCTCTTGATCACCTAAGTCAAAGTCTAGGTCAAAGGAAAGAAAGGTATGAATCTTGTATGAGTACCTTCCTGGAACACAAGAAATTTATAGCATTTATATGATCAATTCCAAGTATAAACATGCAATTAAAACCTCGTAAGACACTAGACAATGACAATTTTGCTATAGCTGGTACAAATTTGCAGCAGTACAACAATTATAAGTTTGTAAAAATAGCAAATAAAAGAGATCAAAAATATCAATTGAAAAGGAAAACTTAGCACATACCCAATAGATCAATGTCCAATTGTTCAAAGCAACTTATGGCAAGTTAAACCACCTTTTAATCAATATACGCAACAAATGAAAGTGTATTTAGATGGTTGTAGAAAAAAAATTCAACAACTACAAGTTTGCAATCAAATTAGCTCAAGTTAGTGTTAGTTAAATTAGTAGATAGCTTGAGAGATTAAGAATAAAGAGTTTTTTGATCACTTTCACCACAATAGAGTTTAATAGTTAGTGCCTTAGGGATATGGAGTCTTTTACAACAACAATACAATATATTTGGAGATGATAGTAGCAAGATCTAAGAGGTAGGGCTTGAAATCTAAGGTGTTATCACAATAGGGTTTTAGTTTTCAATCCTTAAAGAGAAGTATTGCTAGAGTGCAAGCACTTTTGGGCTCTAACAACCTTTTCTCCCTTCTTAAGTTTTTCAATTATGTCACAATCAAGAGTCTAGAATCAAACTCCTAAAGTGCTATCACTTTAGGGATTTAGGAGTCTAATCCTAGGTAGGATTTCCTTCACAAATTTATGGATGAAGTTAACCTTGTGAGAGGAGGAAGCACTTATTCTCCTCTCTTAGGGTTTACCAAGAAAAATATTCAATATGAATAAGTAAAATTTACCATAAACATTCAATAGTATGAAATGAAATTTGCAAAAATTTACTTACTTCATCAAGATATGACAAGAATAAACCCTAATTGCAACAAATTCATCCAAAAATTAGAAAATAATGATCCACACTTGTCCTTCAAGAGATAGCGCATGAGTAAAAAGAGCCAATAATCCCAATATAGCGAAAATTCCAGACTTGTCTCTCACATGTGTGAGAAAGTTGTGATGATAAAATGAAATGTCAAAGGTTTATTTATATGGAACCTACTTGACTTATTTTTCCACTTAAAATTGTCAACATCAAAACATAAGAGGGTTGACCCCAACATGTGCATCAAACCCTCCTTTTCAAATTAAACAAATGCTCAAAGACAATATAAACTTTTCCAAATTTAGGTATGGGAGGGGTGTCAAGGTGCCCTATTGGGTAGGACAATCCCCAAGTCAAGGAATGTTTCCCAAGAAGACGTCATCTAAGTCATAAAATGAATATGAGGTGGATTGGGGAAAGAATTCTAGGAATGGGTTTATTGACATACAAGGGTTCATATTGTCTCATTTATGGGTGCCTTTATATAGGGTGTGTTGCCCTTCGTCTACAATGCATCATTTTTCCAATCCCTTTATTTCCATTAGTTTATTAAGGTCCAAAACATTGAGTAATATGTGCAATGGAAAGTAAAGAGTGCCAAAATTCCACTTGAATCTAGAAAGACACAGAGTGTCATATGCAATGCAAAGTAAGGGATACTGCAAAATTCATTTCCTCAACAAGAGAGACTTCTATTGGTTATGTGATTTCTTTTCAGGTCCTTCATTTTTTGGAGAAGCGTTTATTGTTCCCAGGACCTGAGGGTGAGCATATAGAAGGGTAATATTGGCTTTTATATTTTTCCAACTACAACACCTCTAGGCCTTTAGCCCCTTCTTCCCATGAAATGAGGTACAATCCCTTCTTGGGGTCAATGAACCCGAAAACACCAAAGATGAGGAAAAATAGGGGAAGAAGGATGGAAGGTAGTAAGTACAGATGGGAACGGTATGATGACCCTTCAAGGAGCTACCTAGTAGAAACCCTTTTCTCAAGGGTGACCAACTTGCTAGGACACAATGACAACCACCAAGTTGAAATTAGGAAAAATGTATAATTTCCAAGCAAATGTTCCATAATCAAGAAAGAATTATTTGCAACATCTTCAAATGCTTCAAATATTAAAGTGACACATACCATGAAATCGTACTTTTTACCTCATGAAGAAAGACCTGTTGTCATTTGGGACCAAGCCAATGTAGTGGATGTTTCTTTGTTGTTGGTGATGAGTGGTGATCAACATGAATAGGAGGGGACCTGCAGGAACTGTTGGTCAATATGACTCTCGACACTCCATTTTTTCTACCCGTGGGCCTCGAGACATGATCTCCTTAGTTACCCCTAGCCTAGGGGGGTAAGATCTGGCTCCCACATGGGGGCATGTGCTCACCGTATAGTGCATGAGAACCTCAACATATCTTGGTATGACCCGTGCCTACACAGAATGAAACAAGACACGTTGGAATATTAAAGGGTGGCGCACTCACCCCTTATTCATATGAGAAAATATTCTAACTATAATAATCTAAAGAAAAACTCGAAAACAATTTTTTTTTTACATTTATTCTAATCAATATGAGTATGAAAAACATAATAATGTAACATAATAATATGAAGTAATGCAAGAAAAAAATATGTAAATCATATGCATATATGCAAATCAAAGAAAGATGCAACTATACTAGCATGACATGCATGATGCAACATATATACAATGCAATGCAGGATGTAGATTCCTACTCTAACCTACCTACTATAATCTATGCTAATCAAATAATTCAAGTCTCCCCCCCACAATGGGGTTTGAGAAGGTGCCCACTAACTAGTAATGGATTCCTCCTTCCTTGCATTGTGGATAGGTAATGAGAATCATCAACATACCTCCTTCCAATATTGAAGGGACCCAACCAAAATTTCTTAGAATCCTTATGGGTACTGGGCTAGCCTATCTTCGCATCCCACATCAAAAATAATTTTCCTTGTTTATAATCCCTCCCTTTGAAATTCATTTCTTCTCGTATCAATCTGGTGTATTGTCTTGAGGGAGGGGGATGGGATTCTCCAGTGAGGACATAATCTTGTCTTGGTCTAATCAAGAAGTCTTTGTCTTCTTTCTTTAACACTTTAACTGAGCCAACATTGTTTTCCTTATACATGTATAGTAGTTTTTGGTATTCTTCCTTCTTTGGCCATTCTATAGCATTGAAATCTTCTTCCTTGGAGAAATCTAAATCATATGGGGAAAAATCTGGAAGAGATTCATTGGTTGCTTCGGGGATTTCCTCTGTCTCATAGTCAATGTCAATCTCTTCAACACAAGTCTTTGTCATGTGCATGTTGGTTAGGCAGGCATAAGTACCATCATCTGTGTTTATGTTAATACTAGTCAAATCCATTTTCAATGTGCCACCCAACATTGCAACAAATTTCCTAGACAAGAGCATTCCCCATACATCAGAAACATCTACGGCCACAATTTCTATCGGGAGAACTATCTTAGGATATCAAGCAAGGTGTACCTTCACATTTTCTACCACACCATGAGTGGGAATGGATCTAGACTCAATTCCACACACATTCCTATAAGGCCTTGTTGTTTCCAAACCCAATTGCCTCATTACCTTCAAGGACATCATATTTTCACTTGCACCTGAGTCAAGCATACAATTATTCAAGCACTTATTATTAACTTTCAATGCCATGAAGAATGGTGGGTGCTCATCATATTGCATCATGAAATGATTATCTTGTAGCATTATAGGAGGGTCCACAGGTTCACTTGATATCTTTTAGAATATTTTGAACCTGCTTCTCATCGAAGGAATCTTAATAATTTATTTTAGAGGCATTGTTATTTTGATCTTTGCCAAGACACTATCAAAATCAATGTTCAAGGCAACAACATTTTTCTTTGGCAAAGTAGGGTTAGGAAGAATACTACTTACTGATGGAGGACGAAGATTTTGTTGAGGAGGCTTAGGATCAATGGGAGGGACTGGAGTTTCTCTCTTTTGTCTCGTGTGAACTAGTAATTATTTTTTCTTAAGTTTCTCCCTTGACTCCTCATCTAAGTTGTTTATAAATTCCATCCTATCCCTTCTGTATACTTCTTTCTTTCCTTCCTCATGTTGTTCAGGTGTGATGTTGGGGCATGCTTGGGGAGACTCAATAAATATGTGGTTCATGACACTCAAAGTATTCATTTGATCAGGTTACCCATTGTTCATTGGTCATTCATGTTCCTAGTGTGCAACCCTACATGTAAAACACTAAGGATAATATTCTACAACGCTTGAGGGGGTAAGAGTATTAGGAACCTTTTGTTCATTTTGAGGTTTCCATCCTTGGCTAATATTTTGAGGTTGTCCCTTGAAAGGGGGATTAGGGGATTTTTGTTGCGCCATGTCCAAGTTGGTGATTTTGTTCATCATCAAGGTATGATTTCTTGCTAGATCATTCATGGTCTCTTCAATCTGTGCCAACGCACCACTAATATCTTAGGTTGGTTATGCATTTTTCACTACCTTGGGTTTGGTATCGGTTCTAGCTCTTGGGGCATAAAAAGGTTCTACCTTGCATGATGAAAGATTAGCTAATCTTTGCAACCATTTCCTGGGATTCTTGAATGGTCTTTGGACCTTTGTCCTTGAGCAAGAATCCAAACTACCATGAATAAGACTTAATATAGAGAAAGAGGAGGTAATATCCTCTATGATGATGGATTTTAGGTGTTTGCTGAAGAAACTTCTCAAATTTAGCATGAAAATCTTTGAAAGACTCATTTTATGACTTTTTGATCTCGGTAAGTCGTGTCAACAACATATTTGGATCTTCTTTGACGCTCCACCTTTTCAGAAAGGTTTTCTCTAGTTGATCCATGGTATTAATTTTCTTATCGGGAATACTATCATACCATGTTCTAGCATTGTCATGAAGAGTGGAAAATAATTTTTTTATCACCACATCTTCAGCCTCGTCATCTACTCGATTTAGTTGAAAAAAGGCCCAAAAATTACTCATATGCTCTTCAACATTGGTTACATCATTACCATAGAACTTGGGCAACCACTCCTCATACTTGGGAGGCATCTGTCAGGGGTAACTTGGGATAGCTGACATGTCCAGAGGCTTGAAGAGTTTGGATGCCCATCTCTTTTGAGTCTGAGCTTGAGTCTAATCCATTGTATTCAAACTATGGTTTCCACCAAACAATGATTTTACTACAGGTGAGTTACGAGGAATCCTTCTCTTGTAGGTATTAGGAGGGTTGGTGTACCTCCTTGGACTTTGTGGAGTCACTAGATGGTCAATCTCGAATCATCAAAGGAAGGTGAGGGAATCACCCTCAGTGGAGTCGTCGGGTAAGCTTGTAAGATAAGGGCTTTCAGAGAAGCTTACCAAAATATTTTTCATTGAGGAGAATGACTCAATCCTCCTCGATAATGACACCAAAATGTTACGTTGGATTTGTAGTTGTGCAAATACCAACACAAGACCACCAAATTTTGCATAACTACATGAAATCCTACCACTGTCACCTTAGTAAGAAATCCCCCCATTTTAGTGATGGAGGAGGTCCACCACAAGGAAGACTTCACTGGTGACCTTAGGGGATCAAAGTAGCATGTTTGATAGCCAAGCCTACCGCCCCCTCTCTTGATCACCTAATTCAAAGTATCGGTCAAAGGAAAAAAAAGTATGAAGCTCATATGAGTACCTTCCTAGAACAAGAACAATGTATAACATTTATATGATCAATTCCAAGTATAAACATGCAACTAAAACCTCGTAAGACACTAGACAATGACAATTTTTCTATAGTTGGTACAAATTTGTAGCAGTACAACAATTTATAACAACAAGTATAATATTGGCAACAAATAAAAGAGATAAAAAAAATGCATCAATTGACAAGGAAAACTTAGCACATATCCAATAGATCAATGTCCAATTGTTCAAAACAACTTGTGGCAAGTTAAACCACCTTTTAATCAATGTATGCAACAAATGAAAGTGTATTTAGATGGTTGTAGCAAAATTTTGCAACAACAAGAAGTTTGCAATCAAATTAGCTCAAGTTAGTGTTATTTAAGTTAGTAGATAGCTTGAGAAATTAAGAATAAAGAGTTTTTGGATCACTTTCACCATAAGAGAGCTTAATGATTAGTGCCTTAGGGATATGGAGTCTTTTACAACAACAATACAATATGTTTGGAGATGATAGTAGCAAGATCTAAGAGGCAGGGCTTGAAATATAAGGTGCTATCACATTATGGCCTTAGGTTTAAAGCCTTAAAGAGAAGGATTGCTAGAGTGCAAGCACTTTTGGGCTCTAACAATCTTTTCTCCCTTCTTAAGTTCTTCAATTATGTCACAATCAAGAGTCTAGAATCAAACTCCTAAAGTGATAGCACTTTAGGGATTTATGAGTCTAACCCTGGGTAGGATTTCCTTCACAAATTTATGGATGAAGTTAACCTTGTGAGAGGAGGAAGCACTTATGATCCTCTCTTAGGGTTTTATCAAGCAAAATCTTCAATATGAACAAGTAAAATTTACCATAAACATCCAATAGCATGAAATGAAATTTGCAGAAATTTACTTACTTCATCAAGATATGACATGAATAAACCCTAATTGCATCAAATTCATCCAAAAATCAGAAAAGAATGATCCACACTTGTCCTCCAAGAGATAGCGCCTAAGTAAAAAGACCTAATAACCCCAATATAGCGAAAATTCCAGACTTGTCTCTCATATGTGCGAGAAAGTTGTGATGATAGAATGAAATGTCAAGGAGGTTTATTTATATGGAACCTACTTGAATTATTTGTCCACATAAAATTGTCGACATCAAAACATAAGAGGGTCGACCCCCTTTAATTATCCTTTACATTTACAAAAATCAAATTTACATGAGATAAAACCCTAAAAGAGGGTGATGTCATGCCCTAGTAGGGTGACGCTAGGCTCATAAGAGTGACGTCAAGGTTGAAAAGGTAAAACGTTGGGCCTCCAAAGGCCATATGTCCCTCTCTCATGTGCCAAGGTCCATGTTGTATGCCTCCTCCATCATTACATAAAGCGATCAATAAAACTCTCGCCCCTAGGTGACGTCACAGGCTAGGAGGGTGACGTCTAGGCCTCCAAAGGCTAGTGCTCAAGTGGAGAAGGGTGGAGTCCCATCCTCTAGACATGCCAAGATGCCTTCAAAGGAAACATACTCCATCATCAAGGTGAAATGATCATCATCAAATGGTTCCCCGAACGTGGGGTCTAGCATCCATCCTGTGGGAAAGGTACCACAAAGACAAACAAGTATGCCCTCCAAGGGTCCAAAATTCATTTTAATCATGATAAGTAAGTCACATCTAATAAGAGAGTCACCCAAACATGTGCATCAATCCCACCTTTTCAAATTAAACAAATGATCAAATACCTTATAAACTTTTCCAAATTTAGGTATGGGAGGGATGTCAAGGTGCCCTATTGGGTAGGCCAATCCCCAAGTTAAGGAATGTTTCCCAAGAAGACCCCATCTAAGTCATGAAATAAATTTGAATTAGATTGGGGAAAGACTTTTAATCATGGGGTTCTTGACATACAAGGGTTCACATTGTCTTGTTTATGGGTGTATTTGTAGAGGCTGTGTTGTCCTTCATTTGCAATGCATCATTTTTCGAAGCCCTTTATTTCCATTAAGGTAAAAAACATTGAGTACTATGTGCAATGGAAATTAAAGAGTATTGCAATGCCACTTGAAGCTAGAAAAACACAGAGTTCCATATGCAATGGAAAGTAAGGGACACCGCAAAATACATTTCCTCAACAAACAAGACTTTTATTAATTATGTGTTTTCTTTTGCAAGTCCATCATTTTTTGGAGAAGCATTTTATTGTTCCCAGAACCTGAGAGCGAGCATATAGAAGGATAATATTGTATTTTGTCTTTTTCCAGCTACAATACCTCTAGGCCTTTATCCCCTTCTTCCCATGAAATGAGGTACAATCCCTTCTTGGGGTCAATGAACTCGAAAATCCCAAAGGTGAGGAAACAGAGGGGAAGAAGGATGGAAGGAGGTAAGTATGGATGGGAATGGCACAATGACCCTTCAAGGAGCTACCTAGTAGCAACAATTTTCCTGAGGGTGGCCAATTTGCTAGGACACAATGACAACCACCAAGGTGAAGTTAGGAAAAAGGTATAATTTCCAAGAAAACGTTCCATAATCAAGAAAGAATTATTTGCAACATGTTAAAATGCTTCAAATATTAAAGTGACACTTACCATGATACAATACTTGTTACCTCATGAAGCAAGACCTATTGACCTCTTACACCAAGCCAATGTAGTGGATGTTGCTCCGTTGCTGGTGATGAGTGGTGATCAACATGAATATGAGGGGCCCTACCGGCTCTATTGGTTAATATGACTCTTGACACTCCATGTTTTCTACCTGTGGGCCTCAAGAGACGATCTCCTTAGTTACCCCTAGCCCAGTGGGGGGGGGGGTAACAAGAACCATGCTTATTTTCTTGGAACTACATTTATCCCGCTATACTCCACATCTTATCCCTTATACCCCCATGACATTCTCCACTCTCAATCCATTCTCTCTTACTTAGTTTTATTTCCTCTTGCTGGATCACACACCCTTTTCCCCTCTCTCACTCCCGCATTCCTCATTCCTGCATTCCCCTCTCACACCCGCATCCACTTCCCTCACTTAGTCTTATTTCATCCCTTTCTTGGCGGGATCACACACCCTTTCCTCCCCTCTCACCCCCACATCCCTCACCCTCGCATTCCCTCTACCTCTGCATCCCTCTCATTCCCTAATCCCCCTTACCCCTGCATCCCCTCACTCCCAACCTACCACACCTCACCTCTCCTCTTGTAAATTTAACCTTTTTACTAAGTTTTATTCCTCCAATCGCATCATGACACATGACACTCTATCCACTCTATCTAATTATGGCATGTGGAAACCAATGATATAATGACATGTGGATACCAATCACATCATGACACATGGGATATGATTGGGTGCTTACTCGACGTTGACTGGGCATTGACTAAGCCATCAATTTTTTTATTAATTCATAAATTTTCCTAAGGCTCAACCTCCATAGTCTCTTTTATTCCACATGAAGAATATGGAAGAATTTTCATTATAAATGTTAAACTCCTCATCACCACAATGCATGTGGTATTTAAGAGGGCGAATTTTAATCAAGGGAAAAAAACGATCCACAATTTTGATGGATGATTGTTGAGCAACGACCTTCTGAAGAAAATCACTTGAGATCTAAACGTCGGTTTTGGGAAAAACATACCTTGTTGGAAAGGTAATTCGATGAAGAAGACAATGGTACAGGTTTCAAGGGATGAATTTTGCCATAATTCTCCCATAAATTAAAGGAACATTCAACTCTGTTTTCATGGTTTGCTAGTAAATGTTTTTGGAACCTCGACTTTTTGAGGCTATAACTTGAAATCTAGAACTCCAAATCACACTCAAGAGGACTCGTTGGAAAGATGGAATGATGAAAAATTATCTTAGAATGGTTTACATGGCTCAAAGGTAAAATACCACGCTCAAAAAATTAAAACACAGTGCACCATTTTTTTATACAATCAACTTCAAGTTTTGGAATTGAAAATTTATTAAATGTCATCTATAAAGAGACGAAATGGGTCCCACTTGGAGGAACTAATTTCAAAGACATAAAGTCATTAATGAGACTTCAATAAAGCATTAAATAATGTAGCTTACTCCAAAAGGGAAGCATGTGGAAAGTTCTAGAAAGAAAAAACCCTAACTACTTCAATAGCATTGAAGAGTAGATTTTAAAAAGGCATGAGAAAGCACCATGAAGAGGTCGACAGTCATAAGTTTCTACATCAATGAAGAGGTCGACAGTCATAAGTTTCTACATCAATGAAGAGTCTGCAAGAAACAAAGCTCTATCTTTCAGGATTATGTGAATGGACCTGCTAAAAATTTTTTCCCTACATTTCTTCCTTTCTGTTTCTTTCCATCAAATCTTCCATGAATGTATGGAAAACAAGAATATTTGGTCTGAGCGGTGCTTTCTCTAGAAATCTTCAGTCATCTTGTAACATTTTAGGTCAAAAGGATCACTAGAAGCTAATTAAACTTAAAATGCATGAAGCAAATTAAACTTAAACTTAAAACACACTAAAAGCAAATTAAACTTAAAATGCACTAGACTGAGTTGAACTTTAACTCACTCTTAATGTTGAAATATCCTAATATTTATAAAATTAGAAAGGTGATATTTGGAATTAGAATTCCCACCTTGTAAATCTATTTGTTCCTTTAAAAATTTCATCGTTGATTGAAATAAATTTGCAATTTCTAATTTGAAATCTTGTAATATATATTTATAGTGTCTTTGTATTACAAATAACTTTGATAAACCCCATTATTTGATGCGAGTAAATAATTTGAATAATGCACAAGAACACCCCCTAAATTAAGCATTATTTTGTCTCTCAATATGTAGATCGACTTCTTATTAAATGCCCAAATTTTGTAGTCATTAATTTTGTTTTAGGCTAATGAGACTCCAACATCAAACAGAACACCTTACATGATAGGCAACCATATTCTTATTATGACTTGGAAGGTTTGCATTGGTCGCAATACCAAAAATGATCAACAATTCAAATGAGAATGAATATATTCTTCCTTTACAACTAGTATAAGTGGTTATAACTTTGAAGGTTTGAAGTGATCATAATACCAAAAGTTACCACCCATTAAGATGAGAACGAACACATTCTTTCCTTAAATAGGCACTATAAGTTTAACACCATGTTTATGAAATGTAAACAAATGGTTTTTCAAAAACAATTAGGCTTATTAGGTAATTGTTTGATTTCGCTCCCATACCATACTTGTTCTTAATAGAGTTAAAAGTGCATGCAAGGGTCATCATGCAAAAGTTAAATCTATGAGTGAGTCATATTTGGATGTAGAGCTATTTAACAGTCTGGAAAGTTAAAACTGTGAATGAGTTATATTTGATGTAGAGCTTTATAACAATCATATTTTCATGAATCCTAATCCTCCATGTTTTTCCAAAATGCATGTTCCTAAATCACATGACATCTTATTTCAAAACTTCCTTCATGTTTGTCCAAAATGCATGTTCCTAAATCCCATGACATCTTATTTCAAAAATTCCTTCATGTTTTTCCAAAATGCATGTTCCTAAATCCCATGACATCTTATTTCAAAACTTTTGACAGTGGTAGATGTTCGTACTAGTATGTAACATCACTGACTCATCTTATAATGAGACTATTTGGCCTAACCAGAGTCATCGAAAAGGTTTTGATCTTACATGAGCTTGATAAAAGGTATAATCAACTTAGTAAAGTTTTGAAACACTACTCTTTGAAGCATTGAATAGTTGATTTTCTAAGAAAATCCATTATTGTCTTCATAACATTTTTAGAGTTGGGTTGGAGTGAAGAGGCCATAAGAAGCCACCCTCTTTTCAATGAGTAAAATAGGTTAAAATTCAGCAGAATTTTGGGTGCTTATCATAGTTTCAGAGGATCAAAGTTTTGAGCTTAGTTTCTCCATGTGCCTAAGGATTCTCAGATTTATTAAAAAAAAAAAAAAACATTAGATAGAGTGAAACTTGGATTTTTTGCTTTGTGAAATTTCAACGAAAAATGGATTTTTCAACACTATTTTGGATAATCCTTGTAATACACTAAGAGGGACTGATGAGGGTCCTATTCCAATTGACCTTATGGAAAATAAATAGTTATTCAATGTGGATATCCTTGGCAATAAACTTTACATTAATATATTTCTAGTTCTCAATGTGAAAAAGTCCATTTGTTCAAAGTCCCAATTGTTCAAATCACCAATTGCAAACCCGACATTCCATTCCCATGCCATGTTTTTGAAAGAAAAGCCTAAATTGTAAGATTAGCTACCAAAATTTGGTTTTTGAGTTATCTAACTCATTTCCCATGCTTGCAATGACATATACTTCTATTCAAACACAATCCTTCATTTTGTTCTTGGACCTGTTATCCCCCACTTTCACAGATAACTAGGATATCATGTCTCGAGGCCCACAGGTCCTAGACATGGAGTACCGAGAGTAGGATTGACTTTAGCATGGCCCTGGAGGGCCCACCTTTTCTCTCTTCCAACATCTTTATCTTGTCAGGAACAACAACAACCTCCACCACCATCGGCTTGGTCTTATGTCATAGAGGGTTCTTGCTTCATGAGGTAAATAGTTTAGGTATCATGGTATGTGTTACTTTGATCATCAAAACCATTGAATGTATGCATTTGATTCCTTTTATTTCTAACAACTACTTGGATCTTACACTTCCCACTTGACCATGTTTTGGGGATTGATAAGGTGTCTTAGTAAGCCTGTGTCTGTTGGTTTTGGTTAGCCACTGGGGTTTTCTATGAAAATCCATTGTCCGATCCCTTCACAGTTTCACTTTTCCATCTTGTTTCCCGCTCACCTGTCCCATTCCACTTGTCTGGGCACTGGGTTTACCTATTTTTAGGGTTTCGCCTTATCTAGTGGGAAGAAGGGGCTAAAGGCCCATAAGGTAAAAGTAAGCTGGTAAAATATAAAAGCTTAAAAATAAAACCTAGAGATGCTTCGCCCAGGGATCCCCGAGAAAGCAATAAAAAACATCTCAACAAGAAACAAGAGGGACCCTAAAAAATAATAAAATGAGACTTAACCATGGGATAGGGGTCTCATCACGAGCTAGCCTATTAGGTCCATGGGTACCTAGCAGTGTGGCATTGCCATCAGCTGGTTACCACACCAGGGCAGTGACCTTTGGTTGCATGGCCAAGGGAAAGGGGGTCTCATCGCGAGCCAACCTTCTCATTTATGTGAAGTACTTGTGGGTAACGTTGTCACCACTGTTCACCACGCCAAGGCGGTGTCCCTTGATTATCTCTTGAGAAAAATAAAAATAAAAAAGCAATAAAAGACAAAAAGAACAAAGGCATGAATGGGCTTGGAAAGAATTGCATCCATGACAGGTACAACTCGCCTTCTACAAAGGCACCCACAAATAACATCTTGCATCCTTGGCCTTCATTGCACCCACCTGCCTGGACATCCCTTTACCACTTCATCCACCTACATGGCTTGGAAGATGTCTCTTCCGGGAACTTTCCTTCATTCAATGGACACTATCCCAATAGGATGCCTTGCCCTTTTCCCAAAGACTTGTATTGTAGGTTTGTGTAAAGTCTTTGAGCTATTGATTAATCTACTAGGGGTTTTATGCATATGTTTAATAAAATTGATAATGAAATGTGATTGACATTGCTATGATCCCTGTGACTGATGAGCCCATGGAGGGTGTAGCCTTTGATGTGCATGACCATGCCCGATGGAAAGGTACCATCTTGAACTGATAGACATGGGGAGATGATCAGTTCAGACCTCCATGGGGCTGAAGAGCCCATCAGGTGGATGCTGAGACCCCATCAGGGGGCAGATACAGGATAGAGATGGATCTAGAGCTTTGCACTAGAGGAGAAGAGGGTGTTCCACCAAAGGCACCCCAACAGAGCTTGACCTAGGGGGGATGACCCTTTCTCAGTGGAACGTTGACCTTGGGAAGCCTAGGACGTCACCATCTTGATCATGATGTCACCCAACATCATGGACGTTTTTGGGGGCAGACTGGGCAGCAGTGGCACATGTGGCAGGTTGGAGAAGTCCAAGGAGGGATAACGTTTTGCTCCAGGATGCCCCATTTTCCCTAAAAGGGGCTAACGTCTCCCTTGGAGGGGATTTTATTCTCTTTTCAGCTCAATTAGGGTTTTAATTTGACTATTTAATGTAAAAACAGTATGATTTGATATTTTGGCCTTGTCAACCTTTTACCTGACCTAAAATGTAAAATTAGGTCAAGGTTTTGTATAAATGAGGGATTTTCACTCTCATTTTTCATCACTAGTCATTCACTCCATAAGGAGGTCTAAAATTTGCGCCCTCTCTTGGGTATTTGTCTGATTTAGTGAGGCACACTTGTTAAAGGAAGACATTTTTGGCAATTTATGGTGTTTCTCTTGAAGGAAGGTGTTACAACTAGGGTTTGCATGGTTAATTCTTGGTGAATTGTAAGTATTTTTCTGCAAAACTTCTTGAATGAATGGTTGTATTTTAATTTCTTGCATGTATTTATGATTTTGCTGAATCAAAACCCTAGGTGACAAGCACACAAGTAGGTCCTTATCTCATGTCCCCTGATAGAGAATTTTTCAGCCATTGAAGAAGAAAAAGAGAGCCTAGTCGTAGCTAGACTCCTTTTTCTTCCTCCCTTTTTCTAGCCGTACCATTTAGAATTCAAGAAGGAGAAGACGGCCTAGGCCCAGGTCATCTACACTTAGGGTCGTTTTTCTCCTAGGGTTTGATGAAAGAGCCTTGTTGTAGCAACACTCTCCCTCATTAGACTTTCTTGTCTTGATTTTGTGCTTCAATGAGCTAGTTGCTTGCCATCTAAGGAAGGAGGAGACAACACGTTGCCTTGCCATAGCAACACCTGAGTGAGCATCTCTCCCCTAGGGTTTCGATTCTGAGGCCTTGCCATAGCATCACTTCAAAACTCGTCCCTCTAGTCCTTAGCCGTCCTCCTTCAACCCTTGCGTCCTCCACTAAATTGACTCCATTTTACCCTAAAGGCACTGATCTGAAGTCCTCCAGCGTTGAAGTGAATTTGATCACAACACTCTCAAAACCTTGAATTAAAACCCTAATTTCACTAACCCTAGCCTAGACTAACCTACTAACCCTAAGTGTTGACATCATCCTTGGCTATTATATCATTGATGCAACAACGTTTTGTCTTTTGAGCAATTGAATGGTGATCTAAGGCATTTATTAGATGATGTGTTGATTGGTTACATTGAATGCCATATTGTCCTAACATTTATTGGTGAAGTTACATTACTTTCATAGCTATATTGATAAACATTGACTTCGTCAACATTTGTTGCCATAATTGCCTATGTATATTTATCAGATAGTCTTATGAAGTACTAACACATTGAAATAGCTTGCATATAGCAGTTTGTTGTTGCTTTGTTCCAGGGAGGTACACTTCATTGGTGGTTTTACTTCATTATTGGTTGTTTAGTCGGGAATATCTGATTGGTGGTGACTTGTGAGGGGGGAAATCTTATCTTTGTCTTATTATCCTCTTGCCTCCTCAAAACCTAGGTCACCGGGGGCATATACCCTGGGCCTAACCTCCCTAAAGAGAAATAACCATCCCATTGTGGTGACATTAGGTGGGATTGGTTCCTGTTACGCCAGTTTGGCCTTCTATCTCATAGCCTTTTCTCCTTGCTACACACTATGCGATAACATTTTGGCGCCGTTGTTGGGAAACACTGAGTCAAACCTTCCTCAGACGACACATTTTCGGTAAGCATTGCCTCAGAAGCCTTATCTTACAAGCTTGCCTGGCGACTCCACTTAGGGTGTTTTCCCTTTATCTTTTTGATGATTTCAAGCAAATCATCTGGTGACTCCACAAATAGCTAATGACGACCCGTAGTGGGCGTCAGTATATATCTTCATCTACTATGACCTCTCCAAATCCTGTCACCCCTGTAAGTTCTCCCAAATGGTCTCATAAAGAACTCTTTGGCC
>ML790743.1:0-11272 GCA_009831015.1 Picea engelmannii | reverse complement strand
CGGGTCAAAATAGAAGCTATCATGGGAGTAGAAATGTATCAAGTTCTTTCCAAGAATCTTATAAAAACCCAAATCTGCAGAAGATCGAATTAGGATGGGCAGACTCCTTTACAATTCGACAACTTTGCTCAGCGCTTAGAAGATCCTATCGTCTCAGGTCCTCAACAATTACTAACTCAAGAATGAAGAATCAAGAGACAATAATTACAAGCTAGAGCAAGAGATAAGTCTTCCATAAGGTATGCTTTGAGGACAAAGCATTTTTAAGGGGAAGGCAATGTTATGAACATAAATATACATATAAAATAGATATTCATAACATAATAATTAATTAATAAATAATAACTATTAATAATGAAAGGACGTGACTATTGGTTAAGGGCACCCCTGCGTGGGTATATAAACGAGCCCTGATTCACAATTGTATATCATCTTATCTATTCATATTTTATACATTATTCCTACATGGATTATTATGTTATATTCCAAGTATTTTGGATAATTCTTGTGTGAGCGAACTTTGTTCGTCTCAACACTAGTGTTACTAGTGTTCTTTTACTTCGTTACCATTAACATATATATCATGTATTGAGCAGTAGCAACATAAACAAGAGACAGAAAAGAACACAAGAGATTTATCCTGGGAAAACCCCAAATGGGGGAAAAACCCAACAACCTTTCTTAGATAGATTTTGTTCACAAAGCAAGTCCAATCAGATAAACCCTAGCACAAGTGCTAGCTTAACCAAAAATACCACCCCAGCTGCAGCAACAACACCATACAAAGGTATCGCACCTCCTCAAGGACAAGAGAGAGATACCAAAAGACTGAGCAATAATAAACTGTGCAATTGCAACTACTGCGTCACCTCCAACAAACTTGCGCTTTGCTTCTGTGTAGCTAGGAGAGTGTGAGTGAGTGACCAAATGAGCTAAGGCGCCTCCTTATTTATAGTCTTCTTGTCCTTCTAGCTGGGCCGACTTTTCTTCTGGGAAGGTGTCTTTTTATTATACTTTATTCTTTCTGGCCGATTTCTCTTCTAGGGTATTTCAACATCTGTCCAATGCATCTCTTGCTTCCGGAATCTTATCCGCATCTAAGAAAGGTCATCTAGGAGGGAAAGAACCTCTCGCAGCTACCAAAACATCAACACTCCCTCTTAGCTAGGGAGGCATCTTTCACGATGCCTTCATCTGGTAGTCCACTGACTACTCTGCTAGCAGGCTCACAGCTGCTACAATGCCTTTGGTAGTTCGAATCATCAGGCACAGTCTCTGCGATCAAATGGTAGCACACACAGCTACATCCAAACGATCTGGTAATGTCCATGACAATCAGCTAGTAGCACACAACTACTACAATGTCATCCAATAAATCACAACTGCTACCAAGTAGTACACAACTACTATCCACTGACACTGTCAGTAGAACACATCCATTGTAGTAGCACACAGCTACTGTCCAGAGACACACAGTCTCCGCCAGTGGTACACATCCACCGAAGTAGCACACAACTACTGTCCGAAGTCACACAGCCTTCGCCAGTGGAACAAATCCATCGAAGTAGCACACAACTACTATTCGGAGTCACATAGCCTCCGCCAGTGGAACACATCCACCGAAGTAGCACACAACTACTTTCCGAAGTCACACGGCCTCTGCTAGTTTAACACATCCACCGAAGTAGCACACAACTATTGTCTGGAGTCGCATAGCCTCTGCGAGTGGAACACATCCACCGAAGTAGCACACAATTACTGTCCAGAGTCACATAGCCTCTGCCAGTGGAACACATCCACCAAAGTAACAAACAGCTACTGTTCGGAGTCACATAGCCTTTGTCATAGTCTTATGACTATGTGTGTGATGTTTCTTCTCTCAGCAGGTCTGACAGTGCATTACCCCCTCAGTCACCTCACGTGACTGATCCAGTGAACCCTTGGCCAGAGGGGTTAGCCGGCATGAGAAGAAACACACCTCCCTCTCAACGAGGGTGGACATTTGGCAACACTCCAAGCTTGTCCCTGAAGTACTCATACTTCACTCTTGACAAGGGCTTAGTGACGATGTCCGCTATCTGCTCGTCTGTGGATATGTATTGGAGCTCCACAACTCCTCTCTATACCATGTCCCGGATGTAATGATATTTGATCTCTATATGCTTAGACCTGTCATGGAATACAAGGTTCTCAGTAAGCTTCACGCAACTTTGATTGTCACAATGTATCAAAGTTGGCTCCAATTCTAGATCAAATATCTCGGCTAGCAACTTCTGGAGCCACACTGCTTTACGACTTGCCACGCTTGCTGCAATATACTCTGCTTCTGATGTACTAAGTGCCACTGATGTCTGCTTCCTGCTCAACCATGAGATCATGCCTGATTCCATACTAAAGCAACATCCAGAAGTACTCTTTTGATCCATTGCACTCCCTGCCCAGTCAGAATCTGTATATCCATGCAGCTTCACATCTCCACTTGAGACCTATCTTAATCCATATCCAACCGTACCACGAAGGTACCTCAACATATGCTTTGCTGCCATCCAATGTACCTATCTAGGTTCAACCATGTGTTGACTCAAGGTATTCATTGCAAAGCATATGTTTGGACTTGTGTTAACTAGGTACATCAAGGATCCAATCAACTATTTGTACATAGTGGGATCCACTAAATCTGAAGATTTGTCACTCAAGAGCTTTCAGATTTATTGTCATAGGTGTGGTCATGGACTTGCAGTCCATCATCCCAATTTCTTTAGGATCTCAACAATATATTTTCCTTGGTTAAGGAAAATCTCATTCGATCTCTGCCACACTTCCAATCCCGAGAAGTAATGCATCAAACCTAGATCCTTCATCTCGAACTCTGAAGTGAGCTCCCTCTTACACCCATCAATGAGCTTCTCGTCCCCTGTTAGAAACAGGTCATCTACATATAGAACCGAGATCAATGGGAATCCATCCTCAACCTTATAGTAAAGGATAGGATTTGCCTCACTCTTGGTAAATCCCAAGCTCATCAAATATCCATCTATCCTGGCATACCACGCCCTAGGTGCTTGCTTCAGCCTGTACAAGGCCTTCTTCAGTCTACACACATGGGACTCCTTCCCAGGGATCACCGAGAAAACAATAAAAAGCTTCTCAGCAAGAAACAGAGGGACCCATAAAAAATAATAAATCAAGACCTAGTTGGAGGATAGGGGGTCTCATCACGAGCCAGCCTATTAGGTCCATGGGCATGTAGCGGTATGACACTACCAACAACTAGTCACCACACCAGGGTAGTGGCTCTTGGTGGCATAGCCAAGAGAAAGGGGGTCTCATCACGAGCCAACCTTCTCATTTCCGTGAAATGCTTGTGGGTAACATTGCCACCACTAGTCACCACGCCAGGGCAATGTCCCCCAATTAGTCTCTTGAAAGAAAAAGCAATAAAGAATAAAAGATAAATAGCATGAATGGGCTTGGAAATATTTGCATCCATGACAAGGTGCAACTCACCCTCTTTAGAGGCACCCACAGGTAAGACATACATTTCCTTGCTATCACTGCACCCCTTGCCCAGACATCCCTTACCACCTCATCCACTCACATGGCCTGGATTTGACTTCACCCAGGAACATCCCACATCCAATGAGCATTAGCCCAATAGGACATCATGGCATCCCCTCCAAACTTGGCTTGTAGAATAGCATAATATCTTTGAGCACTTGCCCGAGTAAAATGGGTTTCATGCACATGTTTAAATAACTTGATGATTAGATTTGATTGACATTGCTATGATCCCTGTGACTTATGAGCCCATGGAGGGCGTATTTGTTGATGTTGCAGGGCCACACCCGATGGATAGGTATATATGGGGAGATGATTAGTTCGGACCTCCATAGCGCTAAAATCCCACCTGATGGATGTTGAGACCCCAGCCAGGGGTAGAGACAGATCAGGGGATTACACCAGAGAGAGAGGATGGCATTTCATCGGGGGTAGCCTGGCAGGCCTGGACCCAGGGGGGTTGTGTCCTTTACACCATGATGTAGGCTTTGGAAGGCTCGTGACGTCACCAAGGTCACCCATGATGTCACCCAACGTTTTGGATGTTTTGGGGGCAGTTGTGTGCCAAGTGGCATGTGTGGCAGCGTCCTGAGGCCCAAGGAGGCCTAACGTTTTTCTCCAGGAGGCCAACATTGCCCAAAAAGGGCCTAACGTCACCCTAAAAGGGCATGACGTCACCTTTACAACTTGTTTTAGGGTTTAATTATGGCATTTAATGTAAAAACTGGATATTATGTGTAACAGGCCATGTCGGCCTTTTTGACATAATTCTGGTCATTAGTATTGTATAAATAAGGGTTTAAACCCTTGTATTTTTCATCATCTTTCATTCACACTTGTGAGGACTGAAATTTGTGCCCTCCTTAGGGTTTCTTGGCTGAAATTTTAGGCGCACTTGTTGAGGAAGGCTAAATCTTCGAGTATTTTGACAAGTTTCTTGGTGGAAGTGTTCAACTAAGGTTTTTTCTTGATTATTCTTGATGAATGTAAGTGATATTTCTGCAATTCTTCTTAATTGAATGGTTATAGTTTATTTCTTTTGCATTTACATTAAAGATTATGAAATTGCTTGACTAAACCCTAGGAAGACTAGCACATGTTATTGTCCTAGCTTCCAAAGCCTTCACCTACTAGATCTTGTCAACAAGCCATTTTTCTTGAAGCATGTGTTGAGGCCTTGCCATTGCAACACCTTAAGTATCCATTGCTTCATCTTAGCCAATTTTTTGCTTCATCTTTGAGTTAAGGAGGGAGGAAATTCTACTAAGGCCTAGGGTTACCTACACCTTAGTAGCTAGTTTCCCTTAGGGTTTGATAATTGGAGCCTTGGGTTACCAACACTCCAACCTATCACACTCTCTTGTCCTTGACTCTCCTACTATCATTTTCTTCAACATTTTCTGCCATATTCATTGACTCCATTTGCCCTAAAACACTAGTCTAAGTCCTCCTTTGAGTAATTGATCAAAACAACCATCAAAACCTATTCTTTGAGCAACTTACTAACACCATCTAACCCTAGAATAGCCTAACCTACTGACTATATTGCTGTTGTTACTAAAGTAAGCTACAGCCATTAAATGCAGCATTAAAATCTTATAAAAGCAATTGAAAAGGTTGATTTATACATTGTCTTGTTTGCTTCTAAAAAATGTTAGTATTATGATTTCAATGGTTAATGATTCTTAGTCATTTTGAAGCTATTTCAAGGCATTTAATGTGAAGTATTGCCCTATAAATATTGCTATTATAATTTTCTGTTTACTTCATCATATTCAACAAATTGTTTTTATCGAGAAAGTCTATGGTTTTATGAAGTGCTAACCAACAAGTGTACTTGCAAATATATCTAGTTTCTTATTGCATTGTTCCGGGCAGACACACTTTGATACATTATCATTTCACTAGTTAATAAACCAGGACTTTCTGATCGGTGGTGACTTGTGAGAGGGGGATCTTTATCTAGCCACTTTGACTTTGCCTTCTCAAACCCCCAGGTCACCAAGGACATCTCCCTTGGGTCTACCACCCTAAATAGAAAGAGACATCTTATTGAGGTGACAGTGATAGGATAGTCTCCCGTTACACCAATTTGCTCTCCTTTAACCTTTTCTACTATCAAAGTACAAATTGCGCGATAACAATATGTTAAATGCAATCATAAGTGAATGGAATTGTTGATAAGTTAATGTTTACATGTTATGGTTGAAAATGGTAAAAAGTGCTCAATACTGATTCACCCCCCCTTCTCAGTATTGGTGAATATTCCAACACATTGGTCAAAGGAGTAGGGCGAATTTCCAAATAACCAAGTGTATAATTTCATTTATGAGGGTGCTTTTCTAGAAATGTATGTCAATGCCAAGTGTAATGCTCGAGTGCTTCTTCTAGAAGTCTTTAGACCAAGAAATAATATAAAATACCTGCATGAACTAGTACACCCTTGGTCTTTTGGTCTTTGATCTTTCTTGACGCTATGACTAGGATATAACAATAAAATAATCCCTCAAGCAAGTGTGCCCTTGAAGCTTGTGCCTTTTTTGGTCCACTTGACTAGAAAATAACAATAAAAAAGCTCCTTAACAAGTGCATCCTTGGTTTTTGTGCCTTGTGGACACCTTTGAATGAAATAAAACATCAAATTGTCCCTTTGACAAGTGCACCCTAGGGAAGAGTTTTGTGTCTCCACTTAATAACCTTCATCACAATAAAACATTCTTCCATGCATGTGCCCTTTAAGAGAGAGAAGTGGTCCGCCCTTGAAGAATGTGCATTCATGTCCACTTCGACCAAGTCAACTTTCACCATAGAGAGTGCGCCCTAGGTACTGGTGCAAATGGGTCTTCATCAAATCCATCTTCCCACCTCAAAAAGTGTGCAAGTAGACCTCCTTTGACCAAGTCAAACCATCACTAGTCACTTCAAATGTGTGCAAGGTGTGAACAAGGTTATGCAAGGAGTAAGTATGTCCTCATAGTGGAGCGCACCACCTAGGGATGTGTGCATGAGTGGATAAGGTAGATGAGGTGGATGGATGGGGTGGATTGTCAAAAGTTAAAACCCTAGGACACATGAGTAATTAGCCTCCCTAGTCAACTCAAGGCTCAACGAACTCCTCAAATCCCATGTCAAAGGATAAGGTTGAAGCATGAATGAACTAGCACGAGTGAACAAGGCTAAGATGAGGTTTAGGGAGACTTAGCTTTTTTTGTGTGTTGCCTCAACATATGTTCCAAAGGGGAAGTGCCTTGTCTCATGTGCATCACATAGACTTTAAGTTATAACCTCTAGTGACAAATTAGCAAGTGAACTTCGGAAAAAGGCCTAAATGAAGAATTAGAACAATAAAGTACTAATAGGCCAATAGTTAGGCACTCAACCTAAGGTTTAGGACTGAATTAAAATATTCTAAACCGGTTAGGTGTGTTCACACTGGAAAAAGTGTAAATATGAGAATTGAGGGTTTACTATGGTTTATAACTTAGGGAATTATAGGAAAAATGTACCATGCACCTTCTAGGAGATGGAGTGAAGTGAAATGCAAGTATAACTGTGAATTTTACTTTGGTGAAATGTTAGGATGTGATGTGATACACAAATCACCTAGGCAAAATGATGAAGCGTGATGAAAATGTATGTGTGAAATGGATTTCACTTAGGCAAATGTGATAATTTGCTTGCAATAAATAATTTGCCTAGGTGGAATTATGGAAATGACATGGAACATGAATGAAACTAGGAAAGTACATCACCACATTAGAGGATACTCATGATCTAACCATGCGACACAAAGTGAAAGTGACTAGGATATGACTGGGTGATCACCATGATGTTGGTTCATGAAGAAAAAGATGCATCACTAAAACAACCTCCACCAATATTCCAACCTTTTGAAGGCTAGAACGATCACACCAACCTGCACAAAACCCATTTTACTTCTCATGCAACATGAGGGGTAACATATCCCACTTGTTTTATGCATTCATTGTCAATCCACTTGACCACAAACAATAAAATATCGATACATGAATTTCAAATATGTGTACACACTATAAACCTTTTATGGTTTACAACATACATTGAATAGATACATCATAATACTCTAAATAAGGAAAAAGTAGCACTCCAGAGCATGCCCTGAATGCAAGTTCAGGCCGGATGGTGGTGTGGTTGAGACACCTCAGGACCAGTGCAGATTTTCATGACTACTAAGCAAATCACTCTTTACCCCACTGGCTGCTCCTAATTCCCATCTTCCCTTATTTTAGCTTCCCTTTCTATATGACTTTACAGAAAATTTACATAAGATAACCATCTGATAAAAATGATAATAAGTTTTCTTTTATTCATTAGTTGCACCAGGTTCCATGAAACTATAGTTTCTTTTCCTCCACAACATGCACTGTCATAAGAGCAGGTTAGCAAATGCACGAAGGTGAAGAAACTACTAAAGGACAATCAAACATGTTACTTACGAAAGCGCCAGTAGTGTTTAGGATTTGTTGGGTCATTGATTGTCTCCTCAGTTGCTGGGCGTTTGCTATAGTCTTCCTTTAATGCTAGAAGATCCTGACCATGAACGATTAAATATTGATTTACTGTCACGTGGAAGTACTTAAAGAAAAAATTCATTAATGCTTAAAAGGTTACAAAAACCTAGAGATGCAAACAATCATCTTATGGCAAAAATACTGAACAAGCAAAATAAATAGAAAACTAAGAAAGTTTGAACCATATTGTTCTCAGGAAAAAAGGGGGAAAATGGAAAAAAGGTATTTTACCTGGAGTGGAAGAATTGTCCACATTGATGGAGCTTCAATATGCTGCTGGATTATTGCACAGGCAACTTTATGATTGCACTGAGTTGGTGGTACTTCACTGTAACCTAGCACATTCCTGAAGAAACGAATGCGTCTTCCTTCATCCTCTTCCCACCAAGCACGTAAAGTAGAACAATCATGACATGATGGGGCACACACCTAGACAGTTAAATTTCGATACATCAACATTGTTGCCAAGAAGAAACAGCTCAATTTAGAAATTTTATAAATCATTACCAACACTTGACCATCCTGCATAAGACCAGCTGAAACTTTACTTTCAACTACAAGATCCTCTACACAGTGAAATATAGATAATATATTTACCGTCATATAACCATAGTTTGCAGGGATACCAAATTCTAGATCAGATTCGCTAGGCATCCGTTGAATGCGGAGGCCAATTAAACCCAACTCTTGCATAACCTGAAGAAAGTTCAGTGTCAACAGGCCTATAATTTGCAAGCAGAAAAAACAAGGTTATAAAAGACAGACAAGCAATACCCTAGATCAAACCGACATACAGGATGCACACAGGCTGGAATCATCCCAAGATCTTCTCCACATGCCAACATGTCTGATGAATTTAATAGAACAGGAAGCGTCTTCAATGCATTTTGTCGCCAAAGGCTCTCTTGCCGATGAAAATAGTAATCATAGTACATTTCTTTAAGAACACTTTTACTGCAACAAGAAAGCAAAATATGAAGTAATTAGCTTGATATGATGTTAAAACGTCAAATAATATGAAACTTCAAACGTTGCTGGAACCTAACAATAAAGCTCTTTAATTCCAGAAAAGTGATTCTATTTATATGCTTAGGAAGAAACATTAACAAAAGCAAGTTCTAGCAAATATGTATGTTCTAAGATTGTTCTAGCAAATATGTATGTTCTAAGATTTAGATCTACAGTTACAGGTTCCATATTACCTGCCATCATCTAATTCTCTGAAACTAGTCATTTCCTCGAGATTGAATCGAGGATAGAATTTCCCTGGATCTTCTGGATCCCTGATTAGAACAATCTCCTGAATTTAGAAGCAGAGATAAAGATGAACAACATTAATCACAAAGATGTGAAGAGAAATATCTTACACAGATCCTCATATGTAGATATAAAATATGCAAACAGAAAACGATTGTAAGACATGAAGGCTAAGATCATAATAACGAGAAGAAATGGAAATCTTAAAAAACAGTGTTAGCAGGCGTGCAGCATCTTTTCAGGAAATTGAGGAAGTAAAGGTAGACCTTATTAGATTAAAAAAAAAACACTATACTTGGAACTAGCAAGCCATCAATTATGGATACAGATTTTCTCATTTTTTCCATGGTTTTCTGTAATCCATCCCACATTTCTTCCCCATCCCCTTAATAGACAAAGATAAGAATTAAGAAGCGAACATGGATGACCTACATGTAGAAGGTCAAACAGGCCCTTCTTTAACTTTTCTGCTTTCATCAGCCCTTCTGGAGTCTCTTCGTTTTCCTTGAATTTAGAAAGAATCTTCTTCTCTGTAGCATACTCTTCCTTAAACTGCAAATAGCCAATTTTTACAAATTTCAGCCTGCATAAATAAAAAGTTACAACCATAAAATGTTTTTGCAAAATATAAATCAGCATTGAATGCTTTTTTCCCAAGATACTTCTCACACAAGTTATGTTTTTGGTCTTCACCGCATAATAAACAGCTCAGCTAGTAACATACCAATGTAGAAGCTTTCAGGTAATACTATATTTTCAAGAATAATAACATAGAGAAGCTTAAGCTAGTAAAAGGATCCAGGAATACAAGGATTTTACATCATTAGTTACACAAGGAAATGTTACAGTTGTTTGCAATTAGTTAGCTTGAGATGAAGAGATGATGTAGACCAAAGATTGTTGATGTTTGTAGCATCGGACTGGTACTTCCACATCGGTTTTGTCTCTAACATGTGAAAGTCATCCTTAATACCTTTCAAGGCTTAGGAGATTCACTTTAATAAAGTGATTATTAAAGTGAATGACATTTTGTAATTAATGGAGTTTAAATAAATCAAATGCCTAAGTTAAGGTGAGATCTAATCTCAGCCATTGATCACTTTGGAGATCTAGGGTTTTGGATTTAGGGTAAACTCAAGATTATAAAAGGCAGCTAAGTGAGAGGAGGAGACACACACAAAGTGAGATAGTGAGATCTGATTGATTGTTGGAGAAGGACTTGTTATCCCCGATATCTAGGGATAACTAGGAGATCATGTCTCGAGGCCCACAGGTTCTAGACATGAAGTGCCGAGAGCTGGATTGACCTGAGCATGGCCCTGAAGGGCCCATCTTTCTTCTCCTTCGCCAAATTTGTCCTGTCAGCAGTAGCAGCTTCCATCACCATCGGCTTGGACTTGCATCGGAGAGGACTCTTGCTCCATGAGGTAATTGGTCTGAGGTATCATGGTATGTGTCATGTTTGATCGTTATAACCTTCTTATATATGCATTAGGTTCCTTTCATTTCTGATGACTGCTTGGATCTTACACTAATCCACTTGACCATTGTTGGGTGATTGATGGGGTGACTTAGCAAGCTGATGTTCATGGGTTTTGGTTAGCCACCAAGGGGGATTTGCAGAGCCATCGTCCGCTCCCACCATTTTATCATTTTACATCTTATTTCCCGCACATCTATCCCATTCCCCTAGTCCAGCCATTAGGATGACCTTTGAGGGTTACACTTTGTCTTGTGGGAAGAAGGGGCTAAAGGCCCAGGGGTTAAAAGCAGTTGGTAAAAGATAAAAGCCATAGGAAATAAAACCTAGAGATGCTTCGCCCAAGGGATCCCCGAGAAGGCAATAAAAAGCCTCTCGATAAGAAACTAAAGGGACCCTAAGAAAAATAATAAAAACAAGACCTAAC
>ML790742.1:168032-180004 GCA_009831015.1 Picea engelmannii | reverse complement strand
TTTTTGTAAAAAGGGAGAGGGGATTGTAATACCCTTGTTTCCCCCAGCTTGTAAATATAACTATAGCATGCTAAAAGACTATGGGAAAATTGATTATGTGTGGATGTTGGAAATGATGAGCCTTTTGTTATAGAAGGTAATGTATATATTTATGTTACTAAATAAAATGGAAAGTGTTGCATAAATGTTGAATGGGTTGCCAAGGTAGATCATGATGCATGAGAGATATGGTGAGGGGAACCAGTAATGGTTGAGATGACCCCTACCAAACCAGTACTACGTTGGATTTAAATTGTTCAGACCCAGAACAATCCTTTGACCTAGAGAATTTAATCACTAGTCAAGCTGACAGTTGGAAAGTCTTCCTCAAGAGTCAATGAGGAAATGGGCAGAGTACCCATCTGAAAACTTCCTAAACTAACCCACAAAATTGGGATTTGGACCCACGAAATGTTGTCGAGGAAGGAAAGAAATGACATGAAATTGTAACACCCTCGTTTCCCCTGGTTTGTAAATATAACTATATGGGCCAAGAGACTACGGCCAAACTCAATATGTGTGAATGTTTAATTTGATGGACCTTTGGATAAAAAGGTCAATGAATGTAAATTATGTCATTTACTAGAAAATGGATAAGTTTTGCATGATTTTTGGAATGGGGGTGTGCTAAGAGAGAGAATGAATGCTATGAAAGAGATGGTGAAGGGGACCAAGAATGGTTGCGTTAACATTCACCAGACCAATACTTTACTGGGTTTAATTTCTCAAGATCAGAACAAATCTCACCCAGAAATGAATTACAGTTAGGCTGGTAGGTGGGAATACCTCCTCAAGAGTTAATGAGGGGATGGGGCAAAACACCCATATGTAAGTCTTTCAGACTTGACCACAGACTGAGGATTCAATCCACACGCAATCTTGTTGAGGAAGGCAAGAAAGGAAGAGTGGTGGGCAGAGGAAGACCTATGAAGAGTTCAGAGACGAGAGCCTAAGCTCTCGGGTCCGAGGAAGGACTGAGAAAGGAGAGTGAATTATGATCGCAGGAAATAGAGACTAAGTAGTGAGAAGGAGAGTAAAATTTGACCCTATTTATTCATGTACTAGGAGAAGGAGAGTAACCTTCATCCATATATATTCCTGTACTGGGAGAAGGAGAGTAAACTTCGTCCCTAACTTCTATTGAGCTGGAAGAAAGAGATTAAATCTCAAATAATCGTGGTCTGAGCTTGGGGATGGCCAGTGGTAAATCCATTATGAGTGACTGAGTCTATGGTTGGGTGGAAATGAGCACCCCTTTTAGTCGTCGCATCATGCCTTATGGTTCTGATAAGTGTTTTCATGCCTTGTGCTTTGAATTAGAAATAATGGATGCATGCATGTACTTATATGTCTATAAATGGTTTCTGTATTGAAATGATTAAGTTATGAGTATGCATTTATTCCCTTGAGAAATTACGCTTCTTCTTTATTTTCCATATGCTCTAGTTTAATCCCTTGAATGTGCTTTCCCCAAGGAATTAACTCACATTTCTAGAGTTGGAGAAAGCCTCTTGGCATTGCTACCATTTCGGTAACCTCACGAGTTTACCTTGCCCTGTTTTAGAGCCTATAGTTTTGCAAGTTAGGGAGGTATTCCCTTCAGACCAGTAGTTTAAGATACTTTTAACTTGCACCTGAGTCCTTAACCAAAAACCTGGATAAGAGTAGAGTTCATAGCCCAAGAGTCATCTGAAGGTCCATGCGACCTGGGTCTAGGAACCCTACGATAAAAGGAGTTAGCTCACGAAGGTTTCAGAACTTTGGGTATTCGAAGCTCTGAGGTGTCAAATTTCACGATAGTCAAAGTTACCAAACTACTGTAGTGACGAGAGTCATAGATGAATTAAGAACCTGACAGAGGAGATGAATGTGAACCGTTCATCGGGAGGAAAACCTATCTCAGTCATCAGAATGACTCAAAGACCCACTGGAGTTAGCGAATCAAACACCAGCCTCTCGATTATATCGATGGTTGGGAAACATTGTGGAGCACGAAGGTGAAATTAACAGACATGCTAGTTCATGGCCCACAATCAACCAACATCATTGATCTCGTTGGGGATGGAATATCAATGACCATGATTAGACAAAGTCAGGTGAGCACTTCCCAGATTGTGGAGATTGGGCCCCGCAATCGCTATGAACCGTCAATCTGTGAACGGATATCGATGGTGGGGAATCATTGCAGAGAGTGAAGGTAAAACTAGAGGATGTGCTAGTTCACGGCCCACAATTCACCAATGTCATTGATCTTTTCGGGGTGGAAGAGTAACGACCCCGATTAGACTGAGTTGGGTGAGTACTTTTCAGATTTTGGAGGTTGAGCTCTCCAATAAAGAGTGTGCACGTTGGGGCTCCACAATCACTGTGAACCGTCGAGCGGTGAACAAATCAGTATTGGCTGGATCATGACCGTCAAACCTAGAAAAGATGATAGGTCGATGGTTCCTTTGGAAATACCTGGAGTCACGGAGTCCATCTGTACCGTCGATATGAGTGAAAGGACACGCATTGATAGATCATCAACTTTGGGTGTAAGCACTCCGAGAGAAAGCGAGTGTGGAGAGGTTGAAACACCTAAAGCCCGAAGAGTCAAAGTGATTTGCAGGCATCAATATGTGGAATACATGCGTCGATAGATCGTCGACTTGGGTGTAATCACTCTGAGAGAAAGCGAGTGTGGAGAGGTTGAAAATCCCGAAGCCCAAAGAGCCGAAGTGATTTGTAGCCGTCGATCTATGGGAGACATGCGTCGACAGATCGTTGACTTCGAGTGTAAGCACTCCAGGAGAAATCAAGTGTGGAGAGGTTGACACTCTCGAAGATCGAAGAGCCGAATAAAATATGAGTCATCCAAGCCAAAGGGACAGGTGTCTTCAGATCCTGCACTTCAGAGGAAATTCACTCCGGGAGAAAAGGGGATGTGTTGAACAAGAGCTCCCGAAGGCCGAAGAGACGGAGTTCATCTAAGTCGTCCATTAACTGAGGACAAGTGTTAGAAAATCTCCCATTTCGGGAGATAGCCACTTCAGAGGAAAGTGGGGTCACGAGAGCTGAGAAGTTCCAAAGTAAATCGTGACCATTGATTTGAAAGAGACATGCATCGACAGATTGTTGACTTCGGGAGAAATCAATCTGGGAGAAAAGATGGTGTGAGTGTGTGAGACTCCCGAACGTCGAAGTCCCAAAGTGGACCCGAGCCTTCAATCACAAGGGACGCATGGCGCTCGATCTATAACTCTAGGTACGAAGTACTTCAAAGGAAAAAGGTGTAGGAATGTTTGAAACTCCTGAACACCAAAGTCCTGAAGTAAATCAGGGCCATTGAAATCCCCGAGGACATGTGGCATCGGATTGTGAACTTTAGAGGTTTGTCACTCTGGAGGATTCGCATGGTGGTTGTCTTGGCATATAGTCATAGCCCATGGTCATATGCAAATATAGGGGGATAAAAGAACCCAAAGATCTTGGGAGAGAATATATGCCTTCTCTGAGCTCATTTCAAAACATGGAGATCATGGCTGGAAATATATGGAAGAGCAGAATGGAATAGAGACCCCTTAATGAGGGTATTGTTCTCTCAAGAAGAACAAAATTTGTATGCCCGTCGTGGGTGTGTTACATAAATCATGGGCAGAAGGGAGGTGCAAAAGGGAATGGGTTTGCTGACCATTTTTAAAGGGGGGAGAGCATGATCAACTCTTTGGTTATGAAGAGAACTGAAAAAAATGAGTTTGTTTCTAGGTGCGGGAATGGTTGAGTAGCTTTTTCTAACCAAGTTGATAAAGAGGGTTGCAGAGAAGATGAGTGAATGGGGAAGTACTCATTGCAGACCCCCTTGCTTGGTGGAGAGAAAACTGATCTGCCAAGTTCCTATGGGAAGAGGAGAATGATCTTCGGCCCTGGATGTTGCTGAACAAAAGGAAGAGTCTCTCTCAGAGCATCATGATATAGCTAGGGGGTGACCAGTGATAAATCCATCTAAGAGTTTCTATGCCTACTATTAGGTGGAAGAGAAAAACCCTTTCAACAATTGCAACACTATATGTTTTCTAGATAAGTATATTTTGCTAAATATCTACAGTGTTAAGTTCATAAATAATTATAGACTATGTTTTAGAGAAATATGAGTTCAATTCTTTGTTAAAAGTGCCTTGTGAAATTAGTTGTGAATGTGAAAATGGTACAACTAAGTTTTTTTTTGGGAATAGCTTCACCTTGTGACTGTCTGTGCCAAATTATGGGAGTGAATGTTGTGGTTAACTGAGTTTCACGGTTTAATTCATGCATAGGCAATGAGGAGTGAACAATTGACGTCTTTATTAAGAATCAAAGGAGAGAGAGAGAGTTATTTTTGCGTACTAATATTTTATTCTAGTCTGTCCTCAAATCTTATGCCGAAAAACTTAGAGGATATCATATTTGTGTGGACTTTAGGAAATAATCCCAAATATGGAAAAACATTAAAATTCATTATAGATGGGTATTAAAAAAAACAAATTATGAAATAAACATGAAATTCCCTAATTGAATTAAAATACAAAAGCTCTCAAAACTCTATTTGGGCATTAATAAACATTTATGCTAAATTTGGGTTAAATCCCTTTATAAAGATTGGAAAACTATATTTTTCGTTTTCTTATTTTCCTGTAAGAGAAAATAGTTTCATTTAAATTATCCAGGTAATAAAACTATGTAGGGATATGGAAATATATCTATATATATCTATATACATATTATTATTATCATTATTACTAATATTATTATTATTATTATTATTATTATTATTATTATTATTATTATTATTATTATTATTATTATTATTATTATTATTTTGAAAATGGAGGTTAAAGTTCCTAGAGCATAAAAGACCTGAGACCAAAGAGAATATAATTTATTATTATTCTAATATCAAAGCACACCAGGGAATAACCCGTGACCAAATACTTTAACCATCTTGTGGTCTTCAAGACTTCGGGAATTCGGGGATCCGAGGTGTATGGGGTGATGGAATTCATGAGCCAAAGTCGTTGAAGGCTTGAACCCTACCTTTCCCAGTACAAGGTTGCATAAATATTAAATATAATTAATTATATTATTATATTTAATGTGATCGATTAACGAAATTGATTATAATACACTTTTATTGTGATATATATATATAATCCCAAAATAATTCATTGTATTTAAATCACAATATAATACAAGTGGGTCACCTTTGGGACTCTGGAACTCCGAAACTTCGGGTTATTTGAGAATGAAGAATTGTGTGTAAGAGTTGAAGGTGTGGACCTGAATATCTTTTCCTTCATTCCAATATTAAATATTAAATATAATTATTAGAGATTGTTTAAACCTCGGTGAAATTTTTTAGAGGTATAATATAATATATTATATTATACTAAGATTCATTAAAATGGTTACACATGAATGAAGCCAACTCTTTTCCTTTCCGTTTAAATATTAAATAATGTGGAAATATGTATAAGTGGGGCCACTTCGAGGCTTCGAGACTCTGGGGCTCCGAGAGATTTGAGTATAAAGAATATGTTAGATAGCCGAAGGAGTTGACGCTGAGAGCTCTCTCTCTCTCTCTCCCTCTCATTTCAAATATGAAATATAATATTGGGGACTTTATAAACCTGGGTGCAATTTCCAAAGAGGTGTAATGTAATATATTTTAAATGAGTTTATTATGATATTTGTACGTGACAAAGTACCCACCCTTTTTGCTTTTCAAAATTAATATTTAATGTCTAATCACGTGTAGGTGTGGACCCTTCGAGAGTTCAGGACTTCGGGACTTCGGAGCTTTGGGACTTCGGAGCTTCAGGACTCCGAGATGTTTGGGGTGATAGAATGAACAAGCTAAAAGGGCCAAAGACCCAAACCTACCTTCCCATATTCCAATATTATACTAAACATTAAACGTGATTAATTATATTGTATGGTAATATAATTACATATATTTGCATAAAGGCATAATATAAGCAGGACCCTCTCTGGAGCTTCGACATTCAGAAGATTTGGGTATGTTCATAAAAGTGCGATGAGGGATTTTGCCGAAGTTCGGAGACTAAGGTGTTAATTGATATTAATAATCCTAAGTGCTACTTTGATATATTTAATTATATTATAATATAATTAAATAGAATTATATTATAATATGATTAATATAAGAACAAATTTGTAATATGATTAGATTATAAGTTTATGTGACGGGGTATTGATATAATAATTAACACTAAATTTACCCCGAAATGTGGGATTACCAAGGTGAAAGGGAAGTAATCCTTGGTTTAACTGGGTCGGTAATTTATGCCAAGTAAAAATAGAATTTACAGGGTAAATAAATTTTAATGAAGAATTAATTGTCCCTAATAGGGATTAAATAAATGATTTAATGATTAGCAAAGAATGGGATTTTATCATGATACTGATTAATTAAATTAATAGGCCTATAAGATCTAGACAAGCGTCAACCTCTGATTAATTAAATTAACAAGGCCTATAAGAATCTTTGCATGCTATGAGGATGTGGTGTGTCTGGTGGCAGGGGGGCACGTGGATTCCACATGGTGGTGAGAGACTCTAGTCGATGAAGGTCAAAGAACTTTGAAGGACCATAACTTGCGACCCAAAACTCGGATCTGGACAAATTTATAGTCGTTGGAAAACCCTCGTCGAATCGAAGGCGATATAATACTAGTTATAGGGATTTGAGATGATTCAGAAAAGAGAAAAAATTATACCCCATCCCTATAAAAGGTACTTAGGGGTCGGGTGTGTGACACTGGTAACCAATACTTTGTCTAGGAAATATGAAGAGAAAGGGTCCCTCTTTTCCTTATCCTTATTGGTACTATATTCAACTGCAAATATATGATACAAATGGTTGGCTAATGATAAGGTGGTTCAACTCATTCAACTACTCAAGGAGTACCTCAATACCACTGCATGATATTGTTGACAACTCAAAATGTTAAGGTATAAAGGGTGTTTTTTTTTTTGGTACAAAAATTTTCTTTAAAAAAAACAAGTGTTAGTAGAATTGCATTCCTCTCCAATCATGGGTCACTCAAGATTTCAAAAAATATATGAACAAGCTAATCACTCCTCCTTTTGGGAAGGCATTGAAAATGATATCCATGCCTTTATAGTTAAATGTGACATATGTCACAAGAACAAGGGTGAAACAATGAAGACTCCTAGGGAATTATAACAAATATTGATCCCCGTGACTATCTAGGTTGACATTTCCATGCACTTTACCATTGGCCTTCCTAAAACCAACAACAAATCTATCATTGTGGTGGCAATGACTGGATTTCCAAATATGCTCATTTTTGTGCTTACAACACCCATTTATGCCATCCAAAGTGCCCCATGTCTTCAAAGATTAGATTGTTAATTTACAGGAAATGCCTAATTCCATTGTAAATGGATCGTTATCCCTAGAAAAATATAGTAGGATTCATTAAACTACAAGACATGCACTTGAAAATGAACATGACTTATCATCCCCAAATAAATGGTCAAACAAAGGTGCTCAATAAGTTCCTAGAAACTTATTTTCAATGTTTTGCATAAACTGACAATGAAATTGGATTAATGGCTATCACTTGCCAAATGGTGATACAATAGAAAAATGTCACCATATGTAGTTGTCTATGGAAAAAAACCTCCCTAGTCATTTCTTACTTACCAAGCACATTCAAGGTTTAGGAAGTGGACTGCATGCTTAACACTAAAGTGTCCATTCTTAGCACACCTAAAAACAATTTGGTATTGGCTCAAAATAGAATGAAGCAATAGGAAAATCAACATCGCTCTGAGTGTTTTTTTGAAGAAGGGGATCAAGGGTTTTTTCATATCTATCCCTATAAATAAACATTTCTTGAACACAAGAGCTAATAGAAGCTAGTGCCAAAGTTCTATGGACCCTATCAAATCCTCTAATGCATTGGACATGTTTTCTATAGATTGGTTGTTGTGGCCCACTCCAAGATCCATGCCATATTTCATGTGTCTTAATGTTTGAAGAAGATAGTGGACTTAAATTGTCAAGTTCAGACCCACCTATTAGAACTTGACGAAGAAGAATCAATTGGTTACAGACAGAGGCATTGTTGACCACAAGACAACAATGGTCATGCCAACATATTGTTTGAGAAGTATTAATACAAATGAAGGATGCAAAACTTGAAGATACTACCTGAGATCCAACAATGATTTTACATCAGTTTCCATGCCTCTAGCATTGAGGACAACAGGAATTTTGAAGAGAGAGGGAATGTTAGGGCCCTACCTTAACCTCCCTACTTTGGGCACTATAGATTTAGTCAATTAGTGGATAAGGTCATCTTCTTTGAATAAGATCCATTAGGCAATTGATGTGTGGTTACTCAATGTAAAAGGGTCTTGTTCTTTGAATAAGGCCTACTAAGTGGTTAGTACTCATTAATGATGGGACCACAAGTAGTTGAGGTTTTTCTAGTGAGAAATTATTTATAGAGGTAGAAGACTATGTAATGTTTTGTTAAGTATTTTCATTATATTAGAGCTCTACCCATTTGGATATTGCCCACTCAAAGAGGTCCATGAACATTGCTCTCCTTTTGGATTACCAATATTAGGGTTTATCTTCTATAGGTTCAATACTCTTATTTATCCTATTTTACTTTTTATGGTTTATATTGCTCATAATTTACTATTTCTATTGATCAAGTATGGTATAAAAGATCAAGGTGGTAAGTCAAGGATGAGGACTAGAGCTAAGTGAGAAGGATTGTAGGGACAAAGAAGATGGTTCAAGTGGAGGGTTGAGGTTGAATACAAAGATAAAAAAGCTCAATAACATATTTATATTGAATTAGAAATATTCTTAATAATGAAAATAAGTAGACCAATGGAAAAATAGTATGTGTATGAATATCTCTTAAATTGATTCCTTGCAACAATTTGTGATCATTTCTCGACCTTAGTGTTGGACATTCTATGTCTACATAATGAGATTTATAACATGCATATTGTTTGACCCTAGGCTTGAGTTTGGCCCATTGCACATCCCTTCCACCAAGATATTGACACTCTTGATATCCAAAGGTTACAACTCTTTTATCTATACTCTTTTAGCCTAATATTGACACTCTTCCACCATCTATTATCTTTATTTTAAACCTAACATCTCTAAAAGAGATATCCATAAAGAAATTATGGAGGAGGGTTACCTGACATCGATATAATTATATTTCACTAAAGAAATTGCTTTCTCATAAACTTCCTCAATGTTATTTCACTTGTCTCCAAAATGAGAAGATATATTGAAAGATATAATTATATTTCACTAAAGAAATTGCTTTCTCATAAACTTCCTCAATGTTATTGCACTTGTCTCCAAAATGAGAAGATATATTGAAGGTATGAAATATTTTGTTAAAAATAAACATCATTAGGCATGTCTTTGTTCCAATGTCTCATTGTGTAATTGTATTGTCATGTGGTGGTCTTCCCATGTAATTGTATTGTTAAAGCTCCACAATACCATGTAAGTCATGTATAGATGGTCGATATATTATGTACTTGATTACACCCCACTGTCATATGCTTCTGAATGTCCAATTAATACACCACAAAGATAAAAGTTACAAAACTTCACTTACATTCAACAACCTATATTATTATCCAAAATATACACAAAAATATTTAAAAAATAAAAACTATTATGAAACACATTGCATTCAACGATCTATGTTATCAGTTAAAATATACCAAGAAGTATGAAAAATATTATCATGCAACATTAAAAAAAAATAGTATGCAAGTTTAAAATAAATAAAGTACTTTTAATTTCAATAAAAATAAAAATATTTTAATTAAATGTTTTTTTTTCAATTTATATTAAAATACTATTTTATGAATCTGAATCATCTTCCATTTTTTTTTAATTTATATTAAAATACTATTTTATGAATCTAGATCATCTTCCATTTATATAAATAAAGCAAAATATTAATTATGAATCTTGATCATTTTCAATTTTATACTATTTATATAAATAAAGAAAAATACTAATTATGAATCTTGATCATCTTCCATTTTATACCATTTATATAAATAAAGAAAAATAATATTTATGATTTTAAATCATCTTCTATTTTTTATATAAATAAAGAAAAATATTGATTATGAATCATCTTCCATTTTTCCACAAGAAAATTGCACATTATATTGAGATATATAATCTGTTCACAATGAAAAAATACTATTAAAGATGAAGGCCTTGCCTTGAGATATCTCCACTGCCATATCTACTAATCATATCCATAAGACTACAGAATACCGAAAAACCACCATGATGACTATCCAAATACAGTATAGAAATTGTCCAAAAAAAAAAGAGAAAAAAAAGTAGTCAAGAACTTTTATAAATAAAAGTTTTTTTACTTTACAAGCATACCAAAAGCTACCATCAAGATAAGACCCCACACAAACTATAGTAAAAAAGGATCAGCTAATACAACTTTAAAAAATATCTTGGTCCCTCATGACCATCAACCCACCGATTGTATGTAATAGCTCCAAGACGCTCTATAAGGGCCTTTTTGGATAATATGTCCGCCTCATGATTCTCTTCTTTGTAGACATGGGAAAAGGTGATGACATAAAAGTGCTTGATGAGTTTATTTACCTTGTATTTCCAACAGTTTATGGATATAACCTCTGCATAGTTGACAAAGACTAGGCCCTTGCCATCCTCGCTTGTGGAGATTGTTCCAGGTAAGCAATTTATCTTCTATGAGGAGCCAAGAAAACAATTTGATCTTTTGAGGGAAATCCCAGGCCCATAATTTTCTCCTCCAGCCTCCAATTTTGTTCTTCCACAACTCGACAACCAATGCATTATATACATTTTTGGATGCTATATGACCAGTACAATTGCCCCCCGTCCACCTTAACTCGTCATGTCTATCAGATAAAGCTATGCCATCTCCAATCAAACTCAATCTATAATGGTCCCATTCAGATGCAAGATCGCCCTCCAAGCCCAAGTCTATACTATTAAGCCAATTTGAGCAGATCGAGCCCTGTACAAGGGCCCGACTAGCTTGAAAAAAGAAAATAAACATGGTTACTATTTAAATGATTTATCATCTCCACAGAAATAAAGGAAACCTTTCCCATCCCCATAATTTCATCCTTTCCAGTAATAATAAAATCCCCCACCCTCGGTTTCCATGCCAGCTAGTGAACAAGCAATGGTAGGGCATTCAAAAAATTCTTCCATGTTTGGGATCTAGAGAATGCGACTGGAACAGCTGAGTGAAACCAATTTATCACTGAAATATGAGGAAGGTATTTATCTTTCAATACCCACTGCCAGATTCCAAGATGCATCAATCCGCGCCAAAGTGATTTTGCAGAAAAGGCTCTCGAGAAACAAAAGATGTTTCTAAGCCCCCAATCAGCTAACTTTTTAGGCCTTGCTAAAGCCTCCCACTTGCATAAGTGATAGGATGATGAATGTTGTGTGTCAAACTAGAGATAAGAAAAAAACATCTTTCGAATTTGATTCAATACTGTGTCTGGAATGTGTGCCAAGGCCAACCAATACACCAGCTGGCCTTCAAGCACCGCCTTTATCAAAACATATCTACCTCCCAAAGAAATAAAGTGATTGCACCAGTGATGGACTCTATGCTCATATTTCTGCAAAAGCCACTGCCTTTCCACCACCTTATAGCTATCCACCTTTAAATAATAACCAAAGTATTTAAACCCAGCCGATAGACTCATGATACCATAATGAAACAACGTAGTCAAATTATTAAGAAAACCCTGTTGAGCACCAAAATGATGGAACATTGACTTGTTTTTGTTGATCTCCAATCCAGAAGCACCACAAAATGCATATAAAAGAGTATGAATTTCCT
>ML790742.1:116511-131518 GCA_009831015.1 Picea engelmannii | reverse complement strand
ATATCTTAATTTAAGATAAGAATAAGAGTTAGTATGGTGATAGGATGGAATGTATTCAAAAATGGAAAAGTGAAAAAGAAGATTTGTTAAATTAATTATTTAACATAAGGTTGGTATGGTGATGAGATGGAATGTATTAAAAAAATGAGAAATTGAAAAAGAAGAATTGACAAATTAATTATTGGTTATATCTATATTTATTGGAAAAAATTAATATAACTAATGTGATGATACATTCTTTTTTATATGAATAAGTAACATAGAAATACTTAATTTATTGTGAGGAATTGAGTAATTTACATAGCTTATTAGTTTATAAAGAAAAAAAGAATATTAAGGAAAAATTAATATCTCATTTGTAATTTACATAGCTTATTAATTTCTAAAGAAAAATGAATATTAAGGAAAAATTAATATAACTAATGTGATGATACATTCTTCTATATGAATAAGTAACATAGAAGTACTCAATTTAATGTGAGGAATTGAATAATTTACATAGCTTATTAGTTTTTAAAGAAAAAAATAATATTAAATTGAGGATGTTTTATAATTTTGTCCAAAAAATAAAAAGAACATACTGCAAGTTGAAACATTTTTTAAATAAAGGATATGAAAAGTGCTAATGAATTTGCATAGATTGAAGCTTTGCAATAATGGGCTCTTACCCATAATTTTTGTGCTTGGGTTCAAGATGAGGATTCTTGACTTTAAACATCGCTACATTGAGTTGAGGAAACTAATTGTGATGCCTTTTTTTTGGTTCTCTAACTTTTCGACCAACACAATAGTTAGTGTCATGTTTCGTAATGTTGGAGATGAATATTAAGCAATATAACAAAGAATATGATAGAATTCCCATTTACATCATTAAATCATAAACTTTTAAGGTAGGAAACACCATACAATAATCATTTTATGGAAAGATAAGTTCATAGTCACTTTCCTATTCAAGGGGCAACTCCCAAATGCACATTGCTCCAATACAATTACAATATTTAACATCTCAATGTAAGGAACATTTCAAATTGTGTTAGTGTTAGGCACATATTAGAGGGACTAAAGTGTTAACAAGAGGTTCCCTACTCATGATGCAAAGCATGCCCCCTAGAACTCTAGCAATTAGTACAAATATGCTACATCCATATTAATCTTTTCGACTTACACAATAATTAGGAAATAAAGATTTGAACATTTGAAAAAGCCATCATGATAAATAAAAATAATGTGAGGTTTAGTTTTGTTGAGAAAACTAAACTCCTATTTTCTTCAATAAGATTTTTTTTTTTTTTAAATTAAATAGTTTAAAAAAGGATTTTTATTCTAATAAAATGCCATGTTGCATTAAATTAAATGGCTCATAAAAAATTATCTCATAATAAGGTGATTTTGAAAGAAATAAGGTTACATAGAAACCTTAGACATACCCAATTCCATGTGCATTTAGTAGCCATCATGATAAATACAAATAGTGTGAGGTTTAGTTTTGTTTAACAAAACTAAACTCCTATTTTCTTTAATAAAAAAAATGATTTTTATTTTAATAAAATGTCATGTTGCATTAAATTAAATAACTTGGAAAAATGATTTTTATTTTAATAAAATATCATGTTGAATTAAATTAAATGGCTCATAAAAGATTATCTCATAATAAAGTGATTTTGAAAGAAATAAGATTACATAGAAATCTTAGACATACTCAATTCCATGTGCATTTAGTAGATTTTTTGTTTTACCACAAATGAAACATTTACGCTAAGAAAATTTTAACTAGATTATGTTTGAGAGTTCTCATTTTACTTTTACTATAGATGAGACACTTGCGTTGAAACAACCCCAACTACACTATAGTTAGGGCTTCAATGATTAAGAACCAAACAAAGAAGGTTGCCTTTGGCTCCACGGGTAGCTTCCACATACTACAACACTGAAAGACAAGTCTTATGCTAGAATTCCACAAACTACATCACTAGAAAAGACAAGTATTATGCTTAGAATTAAGCCTCCAAAGCATTTTGAGGCAGTCATCCAACATACAGTTTTACACCACACTTTGTACCCATTAGTGGGAATTTACTTTTTAAAATCCTTTGTTCCATTACATCTCGTATGTTTCCACTAGGTATTTCTAGCTTAAAGGTTTGATTTAATTGTGAGAGTATTAGGCAAGATCTCTTTGATGATCTAAAACACAATCATGTTTGTGTTTGTTAGGTGAAATTTGGCTTTTAAATATGGCCATGACAACCAATTATGAATTTGTAAATGAAAGATATCCAAGATAGGGCCAAAAACCAAGTCTTCCCTTCCCATTTTGTAGTAACACAGGGAACCACTAAAAAGAATGGTCATTAAAAGTTACACCTCGTCTTAAGACTTTACCTTTCCAAATAAAGTGAGGCTTCACAACCTCTCAAGCTTTCCATATTTTCTGGGCAACCCAACAGACATCCATGTGAATTCCAAGGAAGGTACACTCCCTTAGCTAGCTAGATTCTTGGAAGGCTCACTTTCTCAGCTTATTGGAGGACAAGAATAGTTGGGCACAAGTCCCAAGGAAGTAGTTGATTAGATCTAGCTAACTAGATGTTAGAAGCTAGTTGGAGCTTGACCCATTCAAACCATCATGTAATAACATGCATACATATAAGTATGCGTCCTATTATAAATAAAATGATGGTCATTTTGTTCTCAGTTTTGGTTGTAATATTGTTGTTTCTTGTTCTAGTTAATTTCCTGCATATTGTTATTGTATATCAAATGGTATCAAAGCATCGATTTGAGATGCTTCTGCACCAGTGAGTTTCAGACATAATTTTTTTGGGGATGCTAGTGTCTTCCCTCTCCCAGTTTTCAGATCCAGAGGTGCGCTAGGGTTGGTTCCACCCTCCATCTCTCCGACAATGTACTAGGGTTGCTCCATGCCTCCACTGCTCTCAGCCAGTTTTTAAATTCGGAGGTGTGTTAGGGGTGGATCCACCCTCCATCTCTCTATAAGTGTGCTCGGGTTTGCTCCAGACCTCCATTACCTAGTCCTTTGTGGTGATGTGTAGTTTCATAGGCTCTCTAGGGTTTTCCACACCCTCCCCTCTCTTTCTGCGTGCCTTCTTAGCATGAGCTTGGCTAAGGTTTTCATGTACGCCCTCCCTTTTTGCACTCCAGATGGTGTGCTTCAGGGTTGGCTCTATATCCAGATCTAGTTTTAGATCCAAAACTAGATCCAACTCCAAATATCAGTTTCTTCAGTATATGAAGATCATGCCTCCTCGTAGAGCCTCCTCCCCCGAGGATTCTACCTCTGGACAATCTTCTCCCATTTAGGACCTAGATCTTTCTCTGAATGAACTCATGCAGATCTACTGGAGCTCCCCAATGCCCTTGCAGTTGGATACTTGTTTACAACTACCTAAGTTCTCAGGGCATATGAATGGTGAGGTTGTTGATTCTTGGGTACATAGACTATCCACTTATTTCAAGACCTGCCCAGGAATGATAGAGGAATAGAAGCTACAACTCGCCTGTTTGCAATTGGAAGGGATTGCTCAATCTTGGTGGGATTCCCAAACATATACCTCCTCTTTGGTGGTGGATTTCCGAGATCCTTCTGTGAACACCCCTCCCCCAATCGATTCTTGGGATACCTTTTGTCAAACGTTGCAAAATCGCTTCTATCCCCTGGGGGTACCGTCATATTTTCCTTGCTCATTGGTTTCAACTTCGCAAAATATCAGGCCAGTCAGTACAAATATGCATTGAGGTGTTTACTAAGCTCTGCATTCAACTCCAAATTCAATATTTAGAATATGTACTCATTGTTAAATTTAACTATGGTCTTTTACTATTTCTACGTAGAGAGGTTGATTTATTTGAAAGCTCTTCCTTAGTTAGGCCTTTCTTTGGGCCTTGGCTATGGAACAAAATCTCGCTCCTTGCCTTTGATCACCTCTATCAAAAGCTTACCCTTCCCTAGCTCCTTCTTCTCTTTCCTCTCTCACATCACCCAAACCTAGCAAATGGTGTTCTTATCACAAATCTCAGTTTCACTCCTCAACTGAATGTCGTGTTCTTCATAACGTGAATCATGTCAAGACCTTATTCATTGATGCTCTTGATCCCTCCTTGAGCACAATGCCCCCTCCCGAGTTGATCACCTTGGAGAATCCTATGGAACTGGACCTCTCTCTCCTACTCATGGCCACTGATTCCCATAATTCGTCACTAGCGCCTTTATTTACTCACAATTGCCAAATCAAGTTGTCTTTGGCCACACTCATACACGAAAATGGTAGCCAAATAAAATTGGTTGCTCAGGATTTGGTGCAGCGGTCAACACTTCCTACTACCCCTCATCCAACACCTTACCAATTGGGTTGGGTTCAGACGAATGGTTCTTGTGTGATGGTGACCCAATGTTGTTACCTTAATTTTTCCATCGACCCTTTCCAAAATATTGTTCTTTGTGATGTGTCTCCTTTGGATTATGCAGATGTGCTTCTAGGTATTCCCTATTAGGAACTCCACCACGCTATATACCATGCTCGCAATCATCAATATCATCTTCAAAAAGATGGTCATACCTATGCCCTCACTTCATCATCTCTGAAATCCCCTGTCTTACTTTTTGGCCAACTTGTTGTTCATCAAATTAGTCTCAACAAGTCCATTTCCCTCTATTTGGTGTGACCTCTTAAACTGGATAGTCCCTCTAATGCCCTTCCTTTAGATATGGACTCTTTACTCACATCCTTTGATGATTTCTTTGCTGCTCCAACTGGAATCCCCCATGTTCGTTCCATTGATCTTATTCCCGGAGCCACTTTTCCCAATGCCCCTTCTTATCACCTTGCTCCTCGTGACGCTAAGGAAGTGGAACTCCAACTCCCAAAACTTCCTAATACTGGACACATCCAACCAAGTTCTTCACCTTGTGCCTCTCCTGCCTTCATCATTCCCAAGGAGTCTGAGGAATGGCATCTAGTCATGGACTATCGGCTCTTAATAGGGCCACATTTAAGAATAATTACCCTCTACCACGCATTGATGGTTTACTGGATCGTTTGAAGGGTACCCACTTCTTTACCAAACTAGATCTTATAGAGGGACATCATCAGGTTCGCATGAATGCAACAGACACATGGAAGACCACTTTCAAAACCAAATGTGGGATTTATAAATGGATGGTGATGCCATTAAGCCTTACTAATGCCCCTACCACTTTCATGAGGCTAATCAATGATATTTTCATAGCACATTTGGGAAAAATTATGGTGATCTATTCGAATGATATTTTAGTCTTTAGAAAGACCTAGGAGGATCATTTGCTCCATATGCACACTGTTCTCGACTTATTGCGCACTCACAAACTGTAGGTGAAACATTGTAAATATTCTTTTGGGAAACCTTCCATTCAATATTTGGGTTTTTTTGTCTCTACTGAGGGTTTTCTCCCAGATCCCACTAAAGTCCAAGCTCTTGCACAGTGACCAATGTTTCACTCATCTCTGGAACTCAACATATTTATGGGTGGCATTGATCCAGGTGGATATTGGTGGCCACCCACCTATTCCAGCTGGCTCCTCTTGTCCGTTTTAGTTCAACACATTCTTTTGTACTTATTTGTAATTGTGGGTTCTACACTTATGGGGTTGTATGAATCCCTACACATCTTCCAGGTGGATACTGGTGGCCTCTCACCTAATCCAACTGGATTATTTTGTATGTTTTCATGTCAACACATATTGTTATACTTCCAGGGCCGTTTTGGAGCCCTAAACAATGTTTTTTTGGTTCTCCATAGTCAAACTATAGACGAAGTTAGATTTTGATGGCGTAATGTGTATTTCTTTGAAAGACCTTTCCAACGGCCTATCACACACCTAAAACGGAGGTCGTATGCAAAATTTACGACCCCAAGAAGTTGAGGTACCAACTTACCCATAGGGGCCCACATGACTTTTGGCGTTTCACCTTCTAGGGTTAGGTTTTTGGATGTATAGGGTTTTGGAATTCATGAGTAATATCAAAAATGCCTCTGGAGCCTCATTGTAATCATTCTGCTCAGAAGGATACGCATAGCAACCACATCCCTTCTCAGAGATAACTACCACCATTTGAGCAAGTGTTTCAGTTCTACGGTTTTATAGTTTCAACCTATTTCATTTATTTAATAAAAGATATTATTCACTAGATATTTGTGTTGTTCTTCATATCTCTGTGTTTATTGTATTCAGTCTATTAATCAGTTCGTTCCTCTCTTAAATCCGAATCAGTGGTATCAGAGCGGTTTTCTCTTCATTTATTTTTCTTCGTGCATGTCCCCGACAAGATCTGGGTACAAGAAGTTGGGACTTGAACCAATCGAGCCATTGCAAGACCGGTCATGCCGAGCTCGACAAAAACCCATGGGTGACGAAAAGAAATATGATGGAGTAGGAGATCCTTTTAAAATGTTGCTTGAGGAATCCCTTGCATGACAAAGGAACAAAATGATGGACAACTTTGCGCAGATCCTTCAGTGGCTGCCCACAGGAGAAGCATCTTCATCAAGCGACCATACAACACCCTTCAAGGTACAGGTGAATTTTGACATTCCATTATTTGAAGGACTGATAGATGCAAATGTTGTAGATAAATGGTTGAATCTGCTCGAAGGGTATTTTTCGGTCCACAATTTTTTTGATAGGGAAAATATTACTTTTGCACTCCTCAAGGAAGTTCCCCATGTTAAAGACTGGTGGGACACTTGCTCTAAGCAAAGGTCCATAGAGGAATCTACAATATTTACGGTTTCCCCTACATGGGATTCCTTTCGGGATGCCATTAAAGAACAATACTACCCTGTTGGAAGCTACAAGGACCAGTACACTAGATGGACCACCTTGCATCAAGAAAGGGACCAGAAAGTACCAGATTTCACCAATATTTTCCATACCCTACGCACCAAATTGGGTATCAAATACTCTGAGTGAAATTTGGTGCTCAAATACCGCTACTGTTTGCATAGATACATTCAAATAGAAATTGAGTTTCTGGACATCACCTTGTTGGGTACGGCTTATAGATACGCTGTCAAGATCGAGCATAAATTTAAGTAGAAGAGGCGAGAGTTCATATCTGCAAACTCCTCATAGCCGAAGTAGGGAAAAGGCATCCCTAACCCACATAGCAAGGGACAAAGAAAAGATGGCCACTCTCAGGACAACTAGTCCAAGCCACAACACAAGAAGGGCAATGAGAAGACGAAGTAGGACACGGGAAAATGGTGTGAGTACCATAAAATACCTTGGCACAACACTGAAGAATGTCGCTCCAAGAAGTCACCCATGGCTGAGCTAAAGGCTTCTGAGTCAGAGATCGATTCTAATTCCGAATCAAATCCCAAAGGAGGGAAGCGAATTATCGATGTTGAACCCAGTGCCACTGTCGCGACCACCAAATTTTGGCCAAGCAAACCAAAAGAACCAGAGGAAGGGGAATGCTACTTTCACTCAAAGATGTGGGTAAATGGGTCTCCACTTCATTTCATTGTCAATAGAGACAGTCAGAAGAACCTGATTTCAGTAGAGGTCATTAAGTAGCTGGAACTGCCAATGACACTGCACCCACAACCCTACACCATCGACTGGCTTCACCAAGGAAGAGATCTCTGTGTTAGCCAACAGTTTCGTCTGCCCTATGGCATCAATATTTTCAAAGATGAGGTATTATGTGATATTTCTCCCCTTGAATTTTGTGATTTTCTTTTAGGACAACCATATTTCTGGAAGCATCATGTTGTGTATGAGTCTAGAGCCTGCAGTGTTATTATTACTTTGGGTAGACAATTGTACATGATACCAGAGGTAGCGTCGCCTACCACTATTTCTTTAATCTCTGCTAAGCAATGCAGTAAGGCTATTTCATAGACCGGGAAGTTCATATTCTTTGTGATCCATGCTCACAGTAAGAAGAAGGTCACTTCCACAACCGTGGCCTTTACAAAAATCCTCTCTTTGTAGTAGAAGCAAGTGGACGGGATCATGGAAGAATACAAAGACATCTTCTCCTCACCCATTGGGGTATCGACGCACTACCAAGTCAAGCATCTAATTGATTTGAACCCCGATGCACCTCTACCTAACAGACCAGTCTATCATCGCTCATTGAAGGAAAATGATGAAATTAAGCATCAAATCCAAGAGCTTCTTCAAAAGGGGCACATCAGACCCATCTCCTCCCCTTGCAGAAGCCCGATTATACTGGTGCAGAAGAAGGACGCGACTTGGCGAATCTGCATTGATTACAGAGCCTTTAACAAAATCACAACCAGGAACCAATACCCAATTTCTAGGATTGATGACCTTCTTGACCAACTCAAGGGGGAAAAGTTCTTCAACAAGATTGACCTAAAGTCTAGCTACCACTAGGTTCCCATTGAACCAATTGATGTATGGAAGACAACCTTAAAATCTAAAGAAGGTCTCTTTGAATGGTTGGTCATTCTCTTTGGCTTAACCAATGCACCAACCACTTTCATGAGGTTGATGGATGATGTATTGAGACCCTTCACCAAATCTTTTGTGGTGGTATATTTGGATGAAATCCTCATCTTCAACAAAACTTAGGAGGAGCACATGCGGCATATTCAACAGGTTTTGAGCACTCTGCGACATCACAATCTATATGCCAACCTAGAAAAATGATCTTTTGTCATGAACAGGGTCCAATACTTGGGATAAATTGTTGATGAGCATGGGGTACATGTTGATCCAGCTAAGATCCAGGTCATCCGTGATTGGCCAGCCCTGACCACACTAACTGAGCTTCAGAGCTTCTTGGGATTGGCCAACTTCTAACCACGGTTCATGTTGGGATTCTCCCATATTGCATGGGCCCTTAGCTAGGTGACCAAGGGTGGTGGCGGGGAAAAGTTTGTGTGGGGGAAGGAACAACAATGATCATTCGATGATATGAAGCATTGCCTGTGCTCAGCTCCAATACTCTCCTTTCCCAATCTGCATCAAATGTTCGAGATTGAGAGTGATGCATCTGACTATGTTGTAGGCACAATTCTCACTCAACACGGTCATCCAGTGGCATACCATAGTGAGACACTCTTATATACTGTCCATAAATACCCCACCTATGACAAGGAAATGTATTCCATTGTATAAGCACGTCGTCAATGGAAACATTACATTCTGGGAAAGGAGACAATCATACACACTGATCACAAGCCTTTGCAGTTCATACCGACACAAAGGGAATTTTAGAACGATCGCCATAAGAAGTGGTTCACCTACCTAAAAAAATTCCATCTCAACATCAAGTATAATACGGGGATATCAAATCGTGTCATTGACTGCCTCAGTCGACCCCCAATGGATGTAGTCACCACTGTGCTCCATTCCTATGGACATGAGGTATCTGAGTGACCCCAAATTTACCAACAATATTTGGACTTCGCCACCACCTATCAACTCTTGGGTACAAGCACGACTGTCACATATTTTCACATTTAGGACAGACTACTATGCCATTTGGGACATATTTGCGTTCCTACAAGAGAGCATGCAAATCTGATTTAGGAAGCCCACTATAGTTGAATGACAAGACATTTTGGCATGGAGAAAATTGTGGCCATTCTTTAGAATCATTTTTATTGGCCAAAACTTCAACAAGTATATCAGATCTTACATTTCCTGTGCCATTTCCAAGCCAACCATCAAGAAGAAAGGATTATACACCCCTCTTCCTACTCCCAAGAAGCCTTGGGAATCCATCTCAATGGATTACATGTCTGGCCTTTTGTCCACCAAGTAAGGCAATGATTACGTATTTGTGGTCGTTGATCAATTTTCGAAGATGGTCATTCTCATAGCCTGTAAGAAGAATATCACAATGACATATATTGCAAAGCTCTTCTTCAAACGAGTGTGGGTCCATTTTGGGATACCACAGAACATCATCTCCAACCGGGACAACAGGTTCCTCAACACATTTTGGTCGAGTCTCTGGTCACTGTTGGACACCAAGCTCACTAAGTCCACTGCTTTCCACCCCCAAACAGACGACCAAACATAGGTCGTCAATCAAATGATTGTGCACATCCTGCACATTTACAACCCTAAGCATCAACGTACATGGGATGAGAGTTTCTCCTATGTTCAATACAGTTACAACAAGGCTCTCCATAGCTCCACTGACCATAGCCCATTTTCGGTGGGGCTGAGATTCCAACCCTTGGGTCCCATTGATGTTGCACTACCTCTTTCCACCACACAAATAATCTCTTCCCATGTTCAGTCTGAGACCAACAAAGCCACTAGATTCATTGAGCGGATTCAACACATCTTCCAACAGGTCCATGAGATTTTGCAGAAATCCAATGCTAAGTACACGCAACACCATGATCAACACAAGGTACCACACCAGTTTTAGGTTGGAGACAAAGTCTGGTTACATTTGCAGAAGGAGCGTCTCATAGGGCCCCATCGGAATCTTCACCCACTTCACTATGGGAATTACACTATCATCAAGGCTGTGGGTAGCAATGCTTTTGAGCTCAACACTCCACCCTTCCTTGTCCTGCACCTAGTGTTCAATGTGGACTTCCTTCAACCATATTTTCCACCATTATTGGACACCTCAGAGATCACAGAACAATTGACACCAATCGAGCTCAAACCTGACTGCATTGAACAAGCATCCACTGATCATATAGTGGACACACAGGTCAAGGGCACTCGCCAATAGAGGATCCAAATTTATCAGGTTGTCAAGGCAGAGAAAATCCTACACCAAGGCAAGTGGCTCACCTGGGGCCAAATCCAATGGAATTTTCCTCACCTGATAGGGGAACTCAATGCAATGGAGACCATTGCTTCCTAAGGGGGGAGGATTGATCTTGTCCACCCACCTATTCTAGATGGATTCTCTTGTCCGTTTTAGTTCAACATGTTCTTTTGTACTTCTTTGTAATTGTGTGTTCTACACTGAATCTGGGCCTATCTGAAGCCCTGCACATCTTTCAGGTGGATACTGGTGCCCTTTACCTAATCCAACTGGCTTATTTTGTATGTTTTCATGTCAACACATCTTGCTATACTTCTAAGTCCATTTTGGATCCCTATGTAGTGTCCCCAAGGCTGAGCCCCGTTACAGATCATGATATATGCAATGAATTGTAAATGTGCTCTATAGGCTGGTGAGACAAGTTTTGTATAAGCTGGAAGGCTTATGTGTTTGTTAGGCCAGGAAGCCTAAGTGTTTGAGGGCCAGGTGCCTGCTGTTGTACTTGTATGTATGCAGAATAATCAATAAAATATAAACACCGCCAGGTGCAGACCGACCACGATGAATGAGTGAAGGGGGACTGAGCATCCACAGAGTGGGCAAGGAACTAGGGGCTGGAAGGTGGGAAAGGGGCTGAGTGTTGAGCCTAGGGGCTTAGGCCTGGAATAATATTTTAATATTATTTCCTAAAAAAACCATGTGCATATTATTTTATCCTAAGTTCCTAGCAAAACGGAAAGGCGTGTACAGGGAGGCATGCAGATGGAATGCATGCAGTTCCCAAGGTGACAAATGTCCACCCTGACGCATGCAAATAAAACAAGAAGGAACAGCCGTGGGGGGGAGATCTCTCGCATTCGATTCGACCCGACTGCCCTGACCAGGAGCGGTAGGATCCAGTCTGCAAGAGACATCGTGTATGTCTGTTACAGAAAGGAAGCCTGTGTGGAGTGCTGAAGAATGCGTGTTCACCCTTGTTTAGATCCGTGGAGTCTGTTTGTGAGAGAAAACCAGTGTGTGCATTCCCTAAATGCAATGTCCATGTCAATTTCGGGGAAGAGTCTCTATTTACCCAGGAAAAGCTGAGCGAGCTTGTGCGTGGAGCCCTGTTATGAAATCTTGACCGTGAGAACATCCTGTGACTGCTGAACCGGTTCTTGGGAAGCCTGTGTCCGTTTTCCCTGTGTTTGTTGTGGCACGCAGTTCTGGACTGCGTGAGGCTTGTTGGCCTATGAGCGACTCCCTCTAGGTGAGAGAGTGCGCAGAGGAAGGAGAGAGCTCTTGGAAGGAACCCTGTAGCTGCCACAGAACCCAGAGACTTCCGGTCTGGTCTGTTCCTGTAACCCAAAGTAAGGGAGACTGGTAGCCGAAGGACTGTCCAGGTGACAGAGAAGGTGCACTCTCCTAGGGTGGAACATGCATGTGGGGAATGAGGGTCTGTGGGCAGTGAGCATGGGAGATTCCTGTGAGAGCATTCTTCCTGGTGGTTGTGTGTGACTGAATTCCCTGTAACCTCAACCTGAGTCTGGATTCCTTGCCCTGGGGTGGAGCTCAGTCCCAGCTTGGGGGTGACCCACTGTTGAGTTGAGGAGCAGTGCGGTCTACGGCTGGGAGGTTCGTGGAAGGCCTGCATTTGGTTGGTGGATTTCTCCACTGTCACAAGATAAGTGTTTAATTATATTTTTACCACATTTTATCATGACTACTGGATTTGTTATCATGTTTTCCGATGTGTAAATGAATTACTGTTGAAAGCTATGGATTGTCTAATTATAACAGTAACTATATGTTTATTCTGAGAATTAAAATGTATCTCTTTGCTGTTACGCATGTGATTATACAATTCTGTATGTTTTTGTAAGAGTCCATGTACAGATTGGTTAGAGAGAGGTTTGAAAGCCTCGGTAGTGAAAAGTGACACTACAAATTGGTATCAGAGCGAAGGTTTCGACACTGAGCCTATATGGGCCAGTGGAGCGGTCTTTGGACCGAGAATGCGAAGGGAAATTGGGTCTGGAGGACCAATTTTGGACCTTGGTTTGTTCCGAAGTGTCAAGTAGTTGCTTGACCGTGCTTACGAGCTCAGGAAGTATAGTGGCGAGTGAAACCGCAGCGGGTGTGGTCTATGGCCACAGGGAGACAGGTCTCTACACCAATGGTGTTAGAACCTTAGGATCTGTTCGGAAGGGAAGGCGAGACCTCGTGACCATCGGATCTAGAAAAATGTACGTAGGAATTAAAATTCATTTTGAAATACACAGGAATGTGGAAATCGTGATATGCGAAATTCCGAATTGGTTAGGAACTGTCTAAGTCATTAGATCTCGGCCGGAAAACCTGTCAGCCGTAGGATCTGTCGAGAGATGTCCGAAGGTTAAACCTCAGAGACTAGGGGCGAATGCTCCGAAATAGATTTAGACCGTCCGAAAGACGGAGGACACGTGTCGTGAGATTTCCCATTTCGGGAAATCGGGAATCGCGATATTGGGAGTCCTGGTAACAAGGGATCGGGACTTTCCATGGTGGAAACCCCGGAGCAGTCATGGATCATCCGATTTGAGAAGGCCACGTGTAGAGAGATTACCCGTTTCGGGAAAGCGGAGATCGGGGATTCGGGAGTTTCGTTGACAAGAACTCAGACTCTCGCCTTGATAAATCTCGACCCATAATGGATCTGCGTCGTTGATCCGAGGAGGGGATCTGACCGTTGGATTCCATGCTTGGATTGCACGTGGACGCATGAATGCGTACCACGTGCCAGTGAGTCGAGGAGATAGGCGAGAGTGGTGGGACTCGATGACGTCGTTAAAAGCAACGTGGACCCTCCTGAACGTACCACATGCCACAGTGGTGAAGGGCGACAGCTGTGCTGTGGGCCCAAAGAATAAAGTAACTCGCGATTTCAGGAACTCGCGAGATAAGGGCATGGGAGCTCGACATTGGAACTCGCGAAGTCGCGAGAATGAGAGGAGAAAAGTCAAGTCGGGGTTTCGTGAAAGGGAGGCACCAGGGTTGGATGCCACAACTCACGAAGGTGCGAATAGCAAAGGGTGCTAGCACTTAGCCCTAGGTTACGATCATGCGTAGCAGACGCTAGCGAGGAGGGAGCCATACCCGTGTCGCATCTCGAGTATCGGCGGTTAGAGGAAATGAGTCGAGGGTCTTCGACTCACGAACTCGCGAGATTGCGAGTTGCAAAAGGGTGACTCCGATTATGAATATCTAACTGTGGGATATTTGTGGACCGAAACCCAAAGTCCCGAAGTCCCGAAGTGCCGAAAATGAAAGTTTTGAAAACACAAAAATTGCAGAACCAAACGAGAGCTCAAAAAACTTAATTGAATCAAAATGTCTTTCGCTCTTGTTCGTATTGGCTTATAAATGTTACTGATTGTTCCGAAGGAGTAATGTCCTGACAAACTTCGAATTTAATTGCACAGTGCCTGTGCAGAGTTCAACGGAGCTCAGGATTCCAGTTAACCAACACTGAGTATGGAATGGGAAAAGGTGATGATTGCCTCCAAAACAAGAGACGAACAGGAAGGAAAGGATGTCAATATGGGAGTGGAAGGATCTAACTCCAATGGGCATAGAAAGGAGATGGGTAAGGAAGAACATATGATGCAACTCATCAAAAGATTGTAGAAAGATTCCCAGGCTCGCCTAGCTGATAGCCGAAAGCTCATGAAAATCCGAGATCGATAGGGTGAATTCAATTTAAAATTGTTGAAGAGCCTGGAAAGAATAGAAAAGAAATTGGAAAAGGGGAGTGACACAAGAAGATCAAGAAGTGTCAGAACCCTTGAGGGGAGAAGGAGATCGAGGAGTGGTGACAGAAATTACCGTCTCTCCCCGAAGCATTCTGGCAAGGAGACACACAGTAGTTCAAGCTCGTCTCTTTCCAGAAGACACCGAAAAGCTGGAAAGGATGAATTGAAAGGGGAGATGAACAATATTAAGCCTCCAACATTCGATGGAGAACATAAGAAGGAAGAAGATGCCGAGACCTGGTTTCTTGGCATGAAGAAATACTTCCAACTGCAGAATTATTCTGCCCATGTAGAAGGAAGAATTGCAATGTACTAGCTGAAAGGAAAAGCGTCCATGTGGTGGGATCAGTTTGTGCAAGTGCAGCACATCAGAGAGAAAGAGGTCACATGGAAGGAGTTTAAGAGGTATTTCGAGAAGAAATACCTGACTAAAAGATACTATGACAAAAAGATGAAGGAGTTCT
>ML790742.1:97824-112250 GCA_009831015.1 Picea engelmannii | reverse complement strand
ACCGACCACGATGAATGAGTGAAGGGGGACTGAGCATCCACAGAGTGGGCAAGGAACTAGGGGCTGGAAGGTGGGAAAGGGGCTGAGTGTTGAGCCTAGGGGCTTAGGCCTGGAATAATATTTTAATATTATTTCCTAAAAAATCCACGTGCATATTATTTTATCCTAAGTTCCTAGCAAAAAGGAAAGGCGTGTATAGGGAAGCATGCAGATGGAACACATGCAGTTCCCAGGGTGACAAATGTCCACCCTGACGCATGAAAATAAAACAAGAAGGAATAGCTATGGGGGGGAGATCTCTTGCATTCGATTCGACTCGACTGCCCCGAGCATGAGCGGTAGGAGCCAGTCTGCAAGAGACCTCGTGTATGTCTGTTACAAAAAGGAAGCCTGTGTGGAGTGCTGAAGAATGCGTGTTCACCCTTGTTCAAAGCCGTGGAGTCTATCTGTGAGAGAAAACCAGTGTGTGCATTCCCTGAACACAATGTCCATGTCAATTTCGGGGAAGAGTCTCTGTTTACCCAGGAAAATCTGAGCGAGCTTGTGCGTGGAGCCATGTTCTGAAATCTTGACCATGAGAACATCCTGTGACTGCTAAACCGGTTCTTGGGAAGCCTGTGTCCATTTTCCCTGTGTTTGTTGTGGCACATAGTTCTGGACTGCGTGAGGCTTGTTGGCCTGTGAGCGACTCCCTCCAGGTGAGAGAGTGTGCAGAGGAAGGAGAGAGCTCTTGGAAGGAACCCTGTAGCTGCCACAGAACCCGGAGACTTCCGGTCTGGTCTGTTCCTGTAACCCAAGGTAAGGGAGACTGGAAGCCGAAGGACTATCTAGGTGACAGAGAAGGTGCACTCTCCTGGGGTGGAACAGGCATGTGGGGAATGAGGGTCTGTGGGCAATGAGCGTGGGAGATTCCTGTGAGAGCATTCTTCCTGGTGGTTGTGTGTGACAAAATTCCCTGTAACCTCAGCCTGAGTCTGGATTCCTTGCCCTGGGGTGGAGCTCAGTCCTAGCTCGGGGGTGACCCACTATTGAGTTGAGGAGCAGTGCGGTCTATGGCTGGGAGGTTCGTGGAAGGCCTGCATTTGGTTGGTGGATTTCTCCACTGTCACAAGATAAGTGTTTAATTATATTTTTACCACATTTTATCATGACTACTGGATCTGTTATCATGTTTTCCGCTGTGTAAATGAATTACTGTTGAAAGCTATGGATTGTCTAATTATAACAATAACTATATGTTTATTCTGAGAATTAAAATGTATCTCTTTGCTGTTACACATGTGATTATACAATTCTGTATGTTTTTGTAAGAGTCCATGTACAGATTGGTTAGAGAGAGGTTTGAAAGCCTCGGTAGTGAAAAGTGACACTACACCCTAAACCATGTTTTTTGGCTTGACACAATCAAACTGTAGATAGAGTCAAAGTTTTATGGTGTAATGCAAATTTCTTTGAAATACCTTTCCAATGGGCTATCACGCGCCTAAAAAGAAGGTCGTATGCAAAAGTTACGACCCCGGGAAGTTGAGGTACCAACTTATCCATAGGGGCCCACATGAATTTTGGCGTTTCACCTTCTAGGGTTAGGTTTTTGGATGTCTGGGGTTTTGGAATTCATGAGTAATATCAAAAAGGCCTCTGGAGCCTCATTGTAATCATTTTTCTCAGTCAGATGCACGTAGTAGCCACATCTCTTCTCAGAGATAGCTACCACCATTCAAGCAAGTGTTTTAGTTTTGCAGTTTTACAGTTTCAACCCATTTCATTTATTTAATAGAAGATATTGTTCATTGGATATATGTGTTGTTCTTCATATCTCTATGTTTATTGTATTCAGTCTATTAATCAGTTCGTTCCGCTCCTAAATCCAAATCATGCATTAATTTTTATTGGTTGTTCATTGCTAAATTCTCTCAGATAGCATGCCCTCTTCATCAAATTTCCAACAAGAATCCATTTTTGTGGTTTCCCTTGGCATAAAAACAATTTCAAACTCTCTAAAATTCCCTTTGTTCTTATCCTATACTTCATTTACATGATCTTCAGTCTCCCATTGAGATCGAGTTGGAAACCTCTCAATATGTTATTGGCGTAGTTCTTAAACATGGAGGACACCCTATTGCAAACCATTCAGAGACATTATCTGGTGCCAAATGAAATTATATCACTTATGATAAAGAGTTCTACAGTCTACTCCAAGCATTGAAACAATGACACCATTACATCCTAGGGAAAGAAACAATCCTCCACACAGATCATCATCCATTGATTTTCATCAATTCTCATACTAAGATACATGACCAACGTCATTTAAAGTGGGCCGCTTACATTCAACAATTTCATTAGGTGATTAAATACAAGAAGGGCACATCCAATCGGATGGTTGATCTCCTCAGTCGACCCCCTGTGTAGGTACTTCAACTTCTGGTTGTATGTTGTGCAACCTATGAGGCTTGGAAGCCTTTCTATGCTTCTGATCCCTTCTTTGCAGAGACATGGGATATTGTGCAACATCCCATTGATGTCAATCAAACGCCATTTATGGATTATACAATTCGAGATGGGTGGCTCTCTAAACTTAACCAGTTATGTGTTCAAGCTTCTGAATATTGTCTTACTTTGATTAAAGAGGCTCATACTTCCTCCTATGGTGGCCATTTTGGGTCTCTAAAAATAGTTCAACACTTACAGTGACATTTCTTTTGGCCATCTATGACTCGTCCAGTGGAGCAATTCATTTGTGCTTGTGCCTTGTATAGTCAACATAAACCTGCCAATCAAAAATTTGGTTTGTATTAGCCCCTTCCTCTGCCTTCCTGACCTTGGGATTCTATTTCCATGGATTTCCTTAGTGGTTTACTTATCACCTTATGCAAACATGATGTGATTTGGGTTATTATTTTTTGTTTCTCCAAGATGGATCTTTTTATCCCTTTCACTAAGACCACTATTGCTGCCCAAACTACAGACTTGTTCTTTCATCATGTTTGGCCACACTTTGGTCTTCCTACTAGCATCATCTCTGATCATGACACTCACTTTCTCAGCACCTTCTGAAAAACATTGTGGGATTTACTAGGTTTTCAACTCAAATATTCTACTTCCTTCCATCCCCAAACAGATGGCCAAACCAAGGTAGTTAACCATATCCTTTTCCATTCTCTCCGCATTCAATTTTCCAAAACCAAACAATGGGATACAACCCTCCATGCCATTCAACATAGTTATAATCATGTTGTACATATTTCTACTAGGATCTCTCCTTTTGAGTTTTTCTTTGGACATCAACCTTTAGCTCCTTATGAACTTCCTCTCACCTTGTAGCCTTCCAACACTCCACACCAACAGAAAGAACAAACATATGCCCTTTCCTTTTTGCATAATCTAGCACGCAAACATGCCCAAGTCTCTAAAGTGCTAAAGGTAACCCAAAAATGCTACAAAGCTCACCATGATGCTCATCGATTCCCTATTATTTTTACTCATGGTGATAAAGTCTGATTTTACATGGAATGCCAACATTTTAAATCCCAATGTCATCACAAACTGAATCATCTCCGCTATGGCCCTTATGCGGTTCTCCAACGAATTGGGGACAATGCTTATTCTCTTGACTTCCCACCCCAACTAAGAATTCATGATGTGGTGAATGTGAATAGTCTAAAACACTATGAACCCCCATTGCTAGAAGATAATGTCATCATCTCTTATCCTGTTGAGTTCATCCCTGATTTCCATCCTCCCTTGCTCCAATACACCTTACTTGACACTCGTCATACCACCACTCGTAATCAACAACATACCTCTTACCTTGTTGGGTGCACATACCAAAATCCTGCTCAAGCTAAATGGTTTTTGGTAGCTTCCATGCACAAAACATTTCCTCATTTGCTGAGGGAAGTGGGGACACTTTCAGGCTTAAACAAGGAGGAATTGGGCAACGCAATAGACATCCATGTGAATTCCAAGGAAGGCACACTCCCTTAGCTAGTTGGATCCCTGGAAGGCTTACTCTCTCATCTTATTGGATGACAAGAACAATTGAGCACAAGTCCCAAGGAAGTAGTTGATCAGATCTAGCTAACTAGTTGTTAGAAGCTAGCTCTAGCGTGACCCATTAAAACTATCATGTAATAACATGCATACATATAATCCCGCTTCCTATTCTAAATAAAATTATGGTCATTTTGCTCTCAGTTTTGGTTGTAATATTGGTGTTTCCTGTTCTAGTTAATTTCCAGCATATTGTTATTGTAGATCATTTTCTTAGACACAAAAAAACCATTTATCTTCACTTGCATGCAGGTATAACGATATATGTTTGCATATTAAAGTCACAGGGTCTTCACTCGATGAACCTATGAAATAGCATCTTCATTCATGGGATATTAAATAATACCTCTAATTTCACTAGATATTGATAAATACCTTCCGAAATCCTTTTGTTGAACCCCCCTCCTAATACATCTTTCTAATACAAAAAACCCCTATTTTTACTAGATACACCTTTTTATACCGCCAAATACCTATAAACCCCCTAAGAACCCACATCCCCCCAATACCTATAATATATTGACTTTATTTTTCACAATTTAAAAATCTCCTTTATGAATGATCATGATAAGATATTGATCAACAAGGTGAAGCCCCCGTGATTAAAGTCCTTCCAATTTTTTTTTTATCCAAAGGAACACTACAAGTTACAATTTCTAAGCAATACTTTCAAAGTTCTTTCACATTGATTGCCTCAATAACCCATTTTACACATAACACACAAATTTGAGTATGGGTATTGATAATATCAATTCCCTTCTCAATCCATGAGTAAGCAACACAAGGTCTAGTTAACTATGTGAATTAGCATATAGGGAATTGTAAAGGATTAACACAAGGTCTAGTTAACTATGTGAAACCCTTTTCCACGAACAATATTAGCATATAGGGAATTGTGAAGGATTAACACAAGGTCTAGTTAACTATGTGAAACCCTTTTCCACCAATAGGGAATTGTGAAGGATTTTCTCTTGTATCTGATAGGCATTAGTTGAATGGACTCACCGAAAGGAATAATATACATGAATAATAGTTTATAATTTAGTGTAAATTTGAAATTCTATTAATAACATTTAATCTTTGTTTCCACTCTATAAATGACAACATCTAATAGCTTCTTTGGGAAGCCCATAAGGCAAAGGAGATCTCCCACATATTAAAACTTTGACCCAGTGGTCTCCAAATGGCCCTTAATTAAGCAACCAGAGTGGAAGATCCTTTTGTCTTTACATAGAGCATTAACTTTTAGCTTATTGAATCTTAGACCTAAAGGCTTCACAAAAAGTATGTAGACAATCCATAGTATTTTTTTCCACCAAGGTTTAGTCTTCATGGATCATGAGAAAATGAGTGATCAATGAAATTCCCATTAAGTGTTCAGTAAACATTCGATCCACATTTGGTTTAGGGAGGGGGATGTCTTTGATAAGGCCTTCTCTCATTTTGTTGTGAATTAGATAGCCTTACACTTTAGTTGCCATGACATAAAGTGTTGGAGTGAGATGATACCTTCCCACACAATAATCTCATTTTCTAGGATGAAGCACTTTTTGATTTCTTTTTTTTTATAACTTTACCTTAAGAAAAGGTCTACTAGAGTGCATGAAGTACAATTAAATGTTGAGTATAATTTGGTGTGTATGAAATTGAAATTAACATGTACTAGTCATACAATTAATTGAGCGCAAGAGAATCTAGCACAAGCACAAACATTCATTAACACTACGCCACATACAACTTGGAAGTTGATGTGGCGTAGTGTTAATGAGTTAGTATGTAATGTTGCACCGGTATAGTATACATTCATGATATACAATTCAAAATTGATTATTCAGTTAGTTAAAATATATATATAATGTTGCATTAATATATATTCATGATATAGAGATAGTGAAGTTAAATTAATTATTCATTTTGTTAAAGAATATTTTAATTTTATAGAAAAAATAAAATATAATCTTTAATTTCATAGAAAAAACCTCAAAGATATAGTAAAAGTTGATCATTCTCAATGATCTAGTCATCGAGATTACTCATCTTATATATAACCCCCTTGTTTGAGGTTGATCACTTTATTAAATGAGATAGAGTGTAAATTGTGTTAGCAAGATCAATGAAACAAGCCGTTATGATAAGTTTGTTGTGATCCTAAAAGTTAAAAGTTGTAAGCAATGGTGTGTTATACAATATGAGATCTTATGTTAAGAAAAAATACATAAACTTTATATAAATATACCATATTTTGTGACTTTTTAGTTACATGTTTGAAAACCTTTTATTAGAGCAAGTTATATATTTTTCATTTTAATTTCATTTCATTTTAAAAAAAGTATATTTTTTAACATTGAAATAAAAGTATTAAAGTTAATTTATATTGAAAAAAAATGAATTTTGTTTAATCTCATTAAGTGAATAATTCTTTTTTAAAGATATAAGCAAAAGATGTACATACAAAGAATTTTATTAAAATAAAGTGCATTATCCATGTTTGGTAATTGTAATTATTTTCACAATGTTCATTAGCCATCTTTCATAAGTTCAAGCTTTACAATAATGGGCTCTTTCCCATCATTTTTTACTTTAGAATCAAAAGTAAGGTTGTAAACTTTAGAAATAGTTAAATTTAGTTGATGAACCTAGTTATTTTACTCTTGATGTAGGGGAAGGTGACTATGATGTCTTGATGTAGGGGAAGGTGATTATGATGCTTCTCTTGATTTTTTAATTCTTTGATCAACATGATGGAAGGGTTTACCTTTAAATTATTGGGTTGTTAAGCATTGTTTTGAATGGCCCATAGGGGATTATCTCCTAATAAGGCGACTTTTGTAATACTTGACTTTTGATCTCCATACCAGTAATGTAAATGTGTACATGATGAATAGTTATAAGCTGGACAAATGTACTATTGTAACCGAACATTGAATGCTAATATAAATACATCACAAGATGTAGAAGAGAAAGGACAAAGAATGGAGGGGTGTGACTCCACAAGAGGGGAAATCCATGGAAGGTTTAGGGGCTCAATGGGGGACAAAATGAAGATAACATTATTTTAATTTTATCCTAAGTCCTAAAACTTGTTTAATTAGTGATCTTTAATCCATGTCTTGTTTTATGCTAAGTTGGGGATTAATTGCATGAAGGATGTATGTGGACTCTTCATAGATATACATGGCCTCTTCATGCCATGCAAATTTATGCTATGCCTTTTTGTCCATGTAGTGTGATTTTGAAGTATCGGGGGTAGTACAAATTACCACGCTGCTCGAATGGCCACTTTATTCAAATTACCATTTGGTGGGGGAATTTAAATTATCAATTGTTGGGAGAGTTCGAGTTTCTATTCAGTTTGGAAATTTAGGAGAGGTCGAATTATCATTCTATAGGGGAAATTTGGGAGAGTTGTCTATGAGCATAAGGGTCCATAGAACTACTGTAGAAATTATTTCAATTTACAACTGGGAATTATGAAGGAAATGAAGACTGTATGTTATGTTAACTGTTGTCATTGAGGAATTGAACTACAACTAAGAATCCTCAGAATCCCAACAGTGAAATTTCTTGGATAGCTTGTGTTGGAGCTCCAAAGGGAAGTGGGATAGCATGAGGCACTGCTTAACAGAGAAGGGGATCACATTCCTTGGGTTGTGCAGGCTGATGGGGATCAAAGAGGGCTATGGATGGGGACTGTTATAGGTGGAAAATTTTCTTTGAACCTAGGAATAGGGCTATGTGAAGAGAGTTGGAGCTAGCCATAGGTAAATTTTCTCTTGTGGAATCATATCCTTAGCTCGAGGGTGGCCTTTGTTGTAGAGAGATTTGGTGTAGCAAGGAGCCCATGCTTGGGTGGAATTTCCTTCTTTTGTAGCTAGTTGATGGATAATTCCTAGAAAGATAAGTGTTCATGACTTGTGAATATGTTGAATTAATGTTGTTTATGTCATAGATTATATCAGTTTCCAGTCTGTTTAGTTCTATTTGTAAGATTAAGTTTGCATTTTAAATTTATGGTTTCATGGTGACTAGATGGTTAGTTATATTGTATACGCTTGCATAGTTCCTACATATGTTAATTAATTAATAGTAGGGTAACGAGGAAAGGTATGAGGATAGGAAAAATAGAGATATGGTATCAAAGCAACAAATTAGAGTGACATTTGGTGGTTTCAAGAAGTACCCCATATCCTCAATAGAACACATAGGGAATTGGGTACATTACAATATAGTATTGGAGCTACTAGTTACAACATTGGGTCTGTATGGGCTAACAAAAATCTGTTTGTATAGGAAGAAATGAAGTGTTTGAAAAAATGTCTCCATGAGAAGAATTTGGGAAAATGTGTGGAAGCTTTCAATTGTTTCTAATGCTCAAATTGGAATACTGTTAGAGTATATGGATATGTTAAATAAGTATAATTGGTGTAATTCATAGATTGTAAACTCTTAACTCCATGGAAATTGAGTAAAAATGTAGTTTGTAGGCTACTTGTTTGATATAATGTCTATGAGGAAGAGGAAATGTATAGAGTCAGAATTGAAAATTCCTAGTTTTAAAATGCTCAAAGGGTGTCTTCTGATAGAGCGTAGGGTGTAATTGAAGTGGATGTTGAGGAAATTTATTAAAATACAGAGTTTAGCTTTTTTTGAAAATTGGGGCAAGATTGAAAAACTGGTGAAAATATGTAATTTCAGAGGAGGACAAGAGTTAAATTGGCCATAGTGGCATCAAATTGGTAGGTAATGGGGTCAAATTTCCTTAAAGATAGAGAAAAAAGAAGCAATAACTTTAGAGAGCCATAACTTCCATCTTAGTAGTCCAAATTAGGTATGCGTGTAGTCATTGGAAAGCTAATTCAGAGGGGAATAATTTTGATATATTAGATTTTGGAGAAGTGCTTTAGAATTATTTAGAACTTGAGAAGCAAGAGGGAATGATCCTTGCCTTGATAAAAATGACAAAGTGCATATTTACCAACATTTTAAAGAAAATGCTATTGACTTGGAATTGAGATGCATCTAACAATTTTATTGGTATGCACACTTCTTGTAGAGTCAAAGATACAAAAAGGATGATTAAAGAACATAATTGAAGAGTATTATTGAATATGAGACATGGAAGATGGACACAGCCCTTACATCCATGAACAATAAGTTAGAGGCATGAATATAAGCATAGAAGATACAAAGTATACCACACATAGAGAGAGAATGGAGTCATTAAAGATGGTAGAAAATATAAGGAGCTTTAAGATGGAGGTGCAAATCCATAGATTTGATAATGAGAGGATGTTGAAATATCAAGAGAAGTGAAATCAACTAAACACTCAACTAATACAGATCTTAATTCATTTTCAAAAGAAAATGATGAATGGATCAACTTCAAGGTATGAGGAAGGAGGTAGAATCCATTCAAGAAGATAACACCATGGAAGATATAGTCACTTAATAAGTGATATCAAAACTCAAATCCATCATTAGTCACCAACACATTCAATGAGGAATCCATATGCATCTAAAGAATTATAGAGTAACCCATAAGTGTCTCTATTCAGTCATCAAAGGAGAAGGTACGAGGACAACATTTACAAGGAGAGCTTAGGGAGATCAAGCCACCAAGCTTTGATGGTGAAAACAAGATGGGAGAGGATGATGGAGATTATTTTTTAGAAATAAAAAAGTACTTTCAGCTGCATAATTATTCATCTAATCTAGAATCTATAATTTCCATATACAATCTATAGGGAAAAGGTTCTATTTAGTGGGATTGACTAAAGCAAATTAAGAACATAGATGATAAGAGGATTTCTTGTAAGTAGTTCAAGAAGTATTTCCAATAGTGATATCTTTCTAATCACTACTATGACAAGAAGATGCATAAATTATTTGAACTCAAGTTGGGAAATACGACCATGGAAGAATATGAGAAGAAGTCATTTGGAGCTGCTAAAGTATGTTAGCTATATTAAAGATGAGAATGTAAATATATATATGTTCCTAAGCGGGTTTCCTACATTATACAAAGATATAATTCAGTTTGATGAACCTAAGATTCTTGAATAGACAACCAGGAAGGAAAAATAATTGTATACTATAGAAAAAGTAGCTAAGATTTTTAGAAGTCTTGGAGATATAAGAAAAATGACAAGCAAGGTCGTAGGAAAAAGGGATTTAAAACTCCTTTCTTCAAGAATAGTCCTAATACATATCAACAAATCCATCCATATCAGAGTGGATCTAAGATGACAAAATCCTTGGAGAAAAGGGCAAGGAAACCAATCAAATGCTAGGGATGTGAAGGAGACCATTTATACAGAGATTTCCCTCAACATGAAGGAATAATGAGGAATGTACACCATTTCCAGGAGGAAACCATAGTGGAAGGTGTGGGAAAGAACATCCAAAGAATATATGCAGCCTTGGAAAATCGAGAGGCAGATCATCAGTTAAACATGATTGAGGTTGAAGGTAATATTACCAATCAACTTATTAAATTTTTTATTGATTCAGGAGCATTTCATAGTTACATTGCCCCCAATTTGGTAGAAATATTTCATTTGGAGAGAAGTAAGCATGTGGAATCATTGTTGGTTCAATTGGCTACTGGGACTAATAGGAAAATTAATGAGATTGTCAAAGGTTTCCTATTAGATATGAATTGTGTCAATTCTGTGACCAACCTAAACATGCTACCACTTGGTTCATATGATGTTCTTATTGTAATGGATTGGTCGGATGTGCATCATGTTATCCTAGATTTTCATAATAATATTTTTACTTGTATTGATGAAGAAGGAAAGTAGGGAGAGTGAAAGGAATTCCCAGACCCATTTCTATAAGGGAGATTTCATCCTCACAACTAAAGAGATTCTTCAGGAAAATGTATTATTTGTATGTATTTAATGTGGAAGATCTCGAAAAGTGCATAAGACAAAATCTTGAATACTTTCCAATGCTGCAAGAGTATGCATATGTATTTGGGGAAATACCAAGTTTACATCCAAAAAGAGATATCGATTTCTCTATTAATTTTATGCATGTAGTTACTCTAGTATCTAGGACTCCATATAGAATGAGTACACCCAAAATGAAGCATATGCAAAATAAATTAGAAGAATTGTTAAATAAGGGGTATATTCCCAAGTGTCTTTTCTTGGGGAGCACCAATACTCTTTGTAAACAATAAAGATGGGACTTTGCGGTTGTGCATTGACTTTAGAAAATTGAACAAGGTCACTATGAGAAATAAATATACTCTACCAAGAATTGATGACCTATTTGATCAGTTGAGAGGAGAAAATATCTTTTAGAATATAGATTTGAGGTGAGGTTTCCATCATATAAGGATAAAGGATTAAGACTTTACTAAGAAAAAATTCAGAACCAGGTATGGACATTATGAATTTTTAATGGTACCATTTGGATGGAAAAATGCACCAACTATATTCTTGTGCTTAATGAATGAGATATTTAGAAATAACTTGGATAAGTTTGTCATTTTATTCCTAGATGACATTTTTATTTATTCAAAGTTAGAGGAGGAGGATGAAGAGCACTTGGGGTTAGTACTACAAGTGCTAAGGGAGCATTAACCATATGCTAACTTAAGAAACTATTTCTTTTATCAGAGGTAAATTGATTACTTGGGACACATCATATAGGAGGAAGGAATAATGGTAGATCCATAGATTATTAAAGCTATTAGGGGATGAACCACAACTAAAAATGTAGCCAAGGAAAGGTCATTTATGGGGCTTGCTAGATACTACAAAAGATTCATAGAAGGATTCTCTAAGATCGCTCATCCCATCACATCTTTACATAAGAATACAATTAAATTTGAGTGGACACAAAAGTATAAAGAAAGCTTCCAATTATTAAAGATATTGTTTACTAGTGCACCCATTCTTAAGATTGCTAACCCAAATGAAGATTTTGTGGTATGTACATAAGATTGCAAATAGGGATTTGGTGGAGTTCCTACTCATAATGGGAATGTGATTTTTTATGAATCCAAGAATCTTAATAAGCATGAAAAAAATTATGTCACACATGAATTAGAATTTTTTGCAATAGTTCATGTGCTAAAGATGTGGAGAAATTACTTGAGGGGAAGAAAGTTCAAGTTAAGAACTGACCATAATTGTTTGAAATATTTATTTGAGCAAAATACTTTAAATGCCAGGAAAACAAGATGGTTAGACTTTCTCAGTGAATATGACTTTGATATTAAACATATTAGTGGAAGGAGAATAACATTATTGATGCACTAAGTAGAAGAGTACACCCAATGCATGTTACAACCATTAGTATGTGCAAATATGATTTAAGGAACATAATTGTTGAGTTGTTACCTTAGATGGGCACTATCTACATATAAAAGAAGGATTACAACAAGATAATGCACATCATAAGTATGAGGGTAAGTTGGAAGAGAATGTCATTCTTATACATAAAAGTAGAGTTTATGTTCCTAATTCGTATGAATTAAGGAAGCTTGTATTAAAATAAATGCATACTGTTCCATATGATGAACATCTTGGTTATCATAAGACACTTGCAATAATAATAAGTCTATATTTTTGGCTAAATGAAGAAGGATGTGGTTGATTATTGTTGAGAACACACTTATACTGAGAGGTGGGGGGGGTGTTGAATCAATATAAGACAATTTTTTACTTTTTCAAGAATTTATCAACCATAATAAAGAAATCACATATGAGATCTATTTACTGCAGAACATGGAACACAATATTTTCGTGGAAAGCATCTTGGGAGAAAACCACAAAAATTCTCTTTATAATTATTTGTAGGCACCAACCTACTGTTACAAGTATTTGTAGGAACCAACCTACTAGAGATACCAATCCCCGCTAGTACAAATACTGGTAGGCACCAACCTACTCTTACATATTTTCATAGACACCAATCTACTAGACACACCAATCCCCAATGCTAAGCACCAACTTAGCAAGAGACACTAATCTCTTTCATTTCTTTGTAGACACCAATGCCCACTACTAAGCACCAAATTATAAAGAGACATAAATCTCTTACATATCTTCGTAGATGTTATTGGATAAATCGGTAGGTGCAGACACTAACTGATCTCCCTAGATCCACCCAGATCTAGAACAAAACACACCAGAATATGACACTTTCCTTAAGTTTTAGATATTGAATTTACTAACTAAAGAGGGATAGGTGACATACCATTTAAACGTCGCTTCCTCTCGCTATTTCCATCCTAGCTCCGTTCCAACATTCATACAATGATGATCCTGCAAAAGAACGCAACCAACCAAAGTGATAGTAATAGCATAAACTCAATATAAACCTATGTATGTGATCAAGGAATCATACAATAAAACACAACAACCTTTATAAGAAAGATTCGTATTACTGTATCATATTAAATGTGAAAGAGAGATTAAAACCATGGACTTGATGTCGTAAGGTCCCTTCCAAGTATCCTTTGTTCCCCACACACTTCCATTCCAAGAATTCTGAGAGCACATATCTGATAATATTCACAATCTATCTTGACAAAGACAAAACTCAAAGACACTCCAACCAAGCTAATAATTCCAAGACAAATCCAACTTAGCCCCTCTCTATGAGAGTTCCTCTCCTTTTATCAGCTGAAGAGGATAAGGTGAGGAGGTTAGGATGATCCCACTAAATCATGAAAGCGAGTAAGATCCAAACCATTCGGATGCCACCTCACCATGGAAGTTTCTCCTTCTAGAAGATTCGAGAAAACACTTGTTTTTCCCACATGTAAGCATTCTCGCACCCTGCCTATAGAGAATACTGCGAACTCCTCGTGACCTAGCTATGATGCAGCCTACGAGAATCAGGAGTTCTCGCACCCTAGCTATAATGCAGCTTGCGAACTTCCTTTTTTATAGGGTTTTTACAAAGGAAAATGAACTTCTTTTCTCAGGAAAAGTTCTTCTCCCTTCCTTCTTCAGGAACTCAGGCCACTGACCCCTCAGAAGGCAACATATAGGTTTACATCATTAACGGTCATAGGGATGAAAAAAATAATGTGTAACAAAGAGCCCCCCAAAGTATGAAGTTAGAATAGAATGATAGCTGAAATACTTTTTCGAGTATGTGTAGGGAACAAGGAACAGTCGGTCAGAAACCTTCCAACAAACAAGGAAATACAATACAATAATATATCATCACTGAGGTAGGCATTTCCATACTCAGAATACAAATGAATCAAAGCATAAATGCCAACATGCGAAGATCCATGTCAAGTAAGACAGGTCATGGCCACCAAACATACACTGTGGATCCATGCCAATATGACTCAAATCTAAACATAGCCACCAAAAATACACTGTGGATCTATGTGTTAAAGA
>ML790742.1:86176-97774 GCA_009831015.1 Picea engelmannii | reverse complement strand
AGGAATCATACAATAAAACACAACAAGCTTTATAGGAAAGAATCGTATTACTGTATCATATTAAATGTGAAAGAGAGATTACAACCATGGCCTTGATGTCGTAAGGTCCCTTCCAACTGTCCTTCGTTCCCCACACACTTCCATTCCAAGAATTTTGAGAGCACAGATCTGATAATATTCACAATCTATATTGACAAAGGAAAAACTCAAAGACACTCCAACCAAGCTAATAATTCCAAGCCAAATCCAACTTAGCCCCTCTCCATGAGAGTTCCTATCCTTTTATAAGCTGAAGAGGATAAGGTGAGGAGGTTAGGATGATCCCACTAAATCATGAAAGCAAGTAAGATCGAAACGATTTGGATGCCACCTCACCATCGAAGTTTCTCCTTCTAGAAGATTCGAGAAAACACTCGTTTTTCCCATGTGTAAGCATTCTCGCACCCTGCCTATAGAGAAGACTGTGAACTCCTTGCAACCTAGATATGATGAAGCCTATGAGAATCATACATTCTCACACCCTAGCTATAATGAAACCTGTGAACTTCCTTTTTTATAGGGTTTTTACAAAGGAAAATGCAACTTCTTTTCTCAGGAAAAGTTCTTCTCCCTTCCTTCTTCAGGAACTTAGGCCACTGACCCCTCTGAAGGAAAAATATAGGTTTACATCATTAACGGTCATAGGGATGAAAAAAATAATGTGTAACAGAGAGCCCCCCAAAGTATGAAGTTAGAACAAAATGATAGCTTAAATACTTTGTCGAGTGTGTGTAGGGAACAAGGAACAGTCAGTCGGAAACCTACCAACAAACAAGGAAATATAGTACAATAATATATCATCACTGAGTTAGGCATTCCCATACTCAGAATACAAATGACTCAAAGCATAAATGCCGACATGCGAAGATCCATGTCAAGTAAGACAAGTCATGGCCACCAAACATACACTGTGGATCCATGCCAATATGACTCAAATATGAACATAGCCACCAAAAATACATTGTGGATCGATGTGTTAAAGACTCAAATTTGAACATAGCCACTAGAAATACACTGTGGATCTATGCACCAATACAATCTGAATATACTCCAACGCAACCTGAATCTGACAGAAAAGATCCAGGGTCTTCATATCCACCACTCTATAGTACGAATCTAACCATGCGAATACATGTGCTGGAGTCGAACATGGTAGAAACCACTTGATTACCAGTCAATGATGAGAATCGTTAACAAGTGCGAGGGAAATCACCATTAATGTCAATGACTCCCAAGGTACACTAGTACAATCCAACGAATGTGAATTAATGAGATGAAGTCAAACACTCGCGAAATCTCCCGATCAGGGGTCAATAATGAAAACCCACTATCGAAAGCGAGGAAACCTGCCATTAAGGCATGCAAGTTACAAGGTACCAATTAGTTTCTAACTCTAATTCCTGGATAATGAGTTGAAGTCGATAGGAAAAGACTCGTCACAGGAGGGCTTTAATGTATCCCCCATCAATGACACGAAATGGGTAAAAAGATTTGATGTAGATCAGAATAACCAATAATTCAGGACTGACTCAAGGATGGTTGACACAATAGAAGTCTTAAGGACTGCAGAAATGGCCGATGCAATAGAAGGATTTCTGAGTTGAACTTATTTTTGAACATATTGATGACACAACAACTATCTTGGGAACACTGACTCAACAACAGGGATCACAGACCAATTTGTAATCTTAAAAAGGAGTATGATCAATAGACAAGTGGATTTTCCAACCTAGACACAAGGTGAGTGAAAGGGTGTCATGTTCAAAAGTGACTCTTCCATGGAATACAGGTTTAGACATATTTCTTTCCCAATTTTTTTCCCCCACCATTTCTAACGAGTACCTCTTTATTTTTATGCAAGCTTGAGGAGGATAACATATGCTTGTAATGTAAGCTCATCCTTCGGAGTATGTTTAACGAACCCTAGGAAGGAGTGGTTCGGTCCCACATGGGCCTTTCAATGTTTATTTTATGAGTCCAAAGAAAGAAAAATCAAGGGTTTTTCATGTTTTGAGAGTCTGAAAAACACTTAAGAGAACTCTCCCAGTTCCTTTTTCGTAAATTAGTTCAACGAGACCGAAAAAGTGATAAACTTTCGCTCACCGAATGTTTTCTTCAAATACTTTTACGAGTGTGAAAAGAACAAGATCTCTCAATAATCTTTTCATGTTTAGAGAGTCTGAAAAGAGATAAAAGGGAACTCTAGGGGGTTCCTTTTTCATATAACCTTTACGAGTCTAAAAAAGTGATACAAGTATACTCGGTTACATTCTCATTGATTTACGAGCACGAGAAAGAAAAAAGACTAAGCTCGGTAACTTATTCTCATGTATTTACGAGCATGAGAAAGAACAAAGACTAAGCTCGAGATTGTTTTCATTTTTACGCAATATTTAAAACAAAACGAAACTATGCTTGGACCTGGTTTCATTTTTACACAAGCTTGAACTAGAGGAAACTATGCTTGAGGTAAGTGGTTTTATTTTTACACAAGCTTGAACCATAGAAAACTATGCTTGCGACTTCCCAACGCATAACACAGGGATGGTTGGTACTTAACCTCAAACTTAAGAATCTAGTAGTTTAACTTCAACTTGAAGTCTAGAGGCTATAGCCAAATTCCCCCTAAGCTTTGTTTCATCCAACTACGAAGGTGAAATGAAGCTTCAAATACTAGATGAGGGACTTGACTCGAACAGAGAGGGGGAACAATCTGTTTCATTTTTAAAAGAGCTTGACACAGGAATAAGAACTATTCTCGTGAATCCAGGTTCAATCCCCAAACCTCTGTTTCATTTTTTAACGAGGTTGCCACAAAGACGAAAAAACTATCCTCGTAAGTGGTTTCATTTTTTAACGAGCTTGAAATCAGAAAATCATGCTCAAAGACCTTTGTTTCATTTTTTAACGAGGTTGCCTCAGAGACACAAAAACTATCCTCGAATATTTTCTTGATCATGGATTCCAAGAGGACAATGCTCCAGAAGGACACCATGTCAAGGGACAAAACTCAGTCATGGCTTCCAAGAGGTCTTCACTGGAAGGAAGAAACACACTCTGGAAGGACACCATGTCGAGGGTCAAGACAAGAGTAAATAGATCAAGCTCTAACAACCCTATCGAAGAGATCACCATGTCAACTACTGGATCTAAGTCATCAGAAGTTGAAGCCATGGGCGACAACGCCACATAATTTACCTGTGGTAGGGGTGATAACGTCGGCATATAAGAACCATTTAGAGAGGAAATCCAGTCAGGGTCAATGAATGAAAGTTGATCAACAGTCACAACTCGTCCATCGTGAGGGAAAGATATCACACAAAAAAGAGTAGACACAATAACTTTCATGGCATAGACATAATCTCGCCCAAGGAGTAAAGTTAAATTCAAGGGGTCTTGGAATACCATGACGTCAATAAAGACAATTTTCCCTCCAAAAGTTACAGGAAACTGAGGAAGGGTCCCTAAAAGTTGACTGGTTCTTCTGTTAAAAGCTAACAGATTCTGTGTAACTGGTGCAAGCTAAGGACAACCCAAACCTTGCCAAGCAAAAGAGGACAAAATACTAATGGGCGCACCTTCGTCTATCAGTGTCTGAGGAATGTCCCGACCACAAACTTGCACTGTAATCTAGAAAGGAATGTGAGAGGGAAGACGAGGTCCAATTAGCACACCCCAATCAAAATGGATGGCCTCATAACTTGGAGGGGGTTCCATGGGAGAAGGAGGAATAGCCCCCGGCATGGTAGATTCTGTATCAATGAGAAAAACATGGGCAACATCGGGATTACTCTCTAGCGGGAGAGTAGGATCGACTGATGGAGAGATTAGATCGACCACTTGGGTTTCATTCTCAAAGGGGAGAATGGGTCCCCAGTATGGTTGCCAATTTTGTTATTGAATAAATCGATAGGTGCGGACACTAACTGATCTCCCTAGATCCACCCAGATCTAGAACAAAACACACCAGAACATGACACTTTCCTTAAGTTTTAGATATTGAATTTACTAACTAAAGAGGGATAGGTGACATACCATTTAAATGTCGCTTCCTCTCGCTATCGCCATCCTAGCTCCATTCCAACATTCATACAATGATGATCCTACAAAAGAACGCAACCAACCAAATGGATAGTAATAGCATAAACTCAATATAAACCTATGTATGTGATCAAGGAATCATACAATAAAACACAACAAGCTTTATAGGAAAGAATCATATTACTGTATCATATTAAATGTGAAAGAGAGATTACAACCATGGCCTTGATGTTGTAAGGTCCCTTCCAACTGTCCTTCCTTCCACACACACTTCCATTCCAAGAATTTTGAGAGCACAGATCCGATAATATTCACAATCTATCTTGACAAAGGCAAAACTCAAAGACACTCCAACCAAGCTAATAATTCCAAGCCAAATCCAACTTAGCCCCTCTCCATGGGAGTTCCTCTCCTTTTATAAGCTAAAAAGGATAAGGTGAGGAGATTAGGATGATCCCACTAAATCATGAAAGCGAGTAAGATCCAAACCATTTGGATGCCACCTCACCATGGAAGTTTCTCCTTCTAGAAGATTCGAGAAAATGCTCATTTTTCCCACGTGTAAGCATTGTTGCACCCTGCCTATAGAGAAGACTGCGAACTCCTTGCGACCTAGCTATGATGCGGCCTGGGAGAATCATACATTCTCGCACCCTAACTATAATGCAGGCTGCGAACTTCCTTTTTTATAGGGTTTTTACAAAGGAAAATGCAACTTCTTTTCTCAGGAAAAGTTCTTCTCCCTTCCTTCTTCAGGAACTCAGGTCACTGACCCCTCCGAAGGAAACATATAGGTTTACATCATTAACGGTCATAGGGATGAAAAAAATAATGTGTAACAGTAGACACCAATATAATAGAGACGCTAATCCCACCCACTAAGCACCAACTTAGTGTTAGAATATGAAGAATTGTGCTCGTTTTACCATTGACAATACCTTTGTTACCCAACCATAGGCCGAAGCCACCCTCTGAGCACCTTGAACTTGACATAGAAGAATACTGGTAGAAATCAATAGCCAAGCAAGGCTAATGCACCAAGCAAGAATAGAAACCAAAGCTGATCAGATAGTCCCACCCAGAAACTGGTGCAACACCTTCCCCAAAAACTTGCACACAAAACTGCCAACTGCAGTGCGCACAACTGGCTCTCTGCAATTATGAGAATGTGAATAATGAGAACTAGCACCCTGTATTTATAGTAATATGGCAGACTTTGCCTGGGCTGACTTCTCCTTCTGGGTACTAATTAATTCATATTAATTATATTTTTGCAGCCGAGATCTCGTCTAGGGTTTCCTTTACTTCTTTTCTTCCTTCCAGAATATTCTAATATCGTCATAGGTCACAATAGAGGTTCATACCTCCCAAAGCTACCATAATATTAACACTCCCTCCTAGCTAGGGAGGTATGGTCTTGAGCACAAACAGACCATTCAACTGGTAGTATCATGAGCACCTTCATTATTATCCAACTGGATAATATCCTATGACAAATGGTACAATATCAATTGATAGAACACACCTGTGTTTATCCATGGTAGTACGCAACTACTCAAACCGTGACACATAGTCACAAATAGTGGAACAAATCCACCACAGTAGTATATCTCTACTGTCTGGAGACAGGCAGTCTCCATAAAAATCCTCTGATGCCAACCTGCACAGAAAAATATTGTTAAAATAAACTGAATCATCTGGGCCAATCTTTCACTCACGTCTGTGAGATATGAAAGAATATCTTCCCTCAGAGTAGAACAATGAGATATCTGGACTATTATTCTCAAACAAGGAAGAATAGCTGTCCTATCTTCTGAACCTTGACCATTCCCCACCCTGGTCCATTCTTCCTACACTAATCAAAGTGCACCCTGGAGAGAATGTATAAACCCTAAGGAATGCCTGTCCTTGGTTGCTGAGCCTGGAACATTCCCCACCCTGGGCCATTCCTCCTACACTAATCAAAGTGCACTCTGGGATAATGTATAAACCCTAATGAATGACTGTCCGGACTATTTCCTCAGTTAACCACAAGAGGAAAAGATTGTCCTGCATCAACCTCCAAAACAGATCATTCCTCATGTTAACCACAATGATAAATTGTTGTCTAGTGAGGCGGGCCAATCTTCTTGAGTAACCCTCAATAAAAGATACTACCCTAGACCACTCCCCATGTTAACCACAATGGGAAATTGCTGTCTATGATACATCAACAATCTGGACCATTTCCCATGTTAACCACAATGGGAAATTGCTGTCCTTCAAAAATCTCAATCCACTTTCCGAACAGGAAAGAATCTATCCAATCTAGACTATTTTTCAATCACAAAGATAAATGTTTCAATAATATTTTTAAGTGCTCCCTCCTAACCTGGAGAGTCTTCCCTTTCAACTAAGGGAGTTATTTCCATGATCCCCATCTTCTCTCGGAAATATGCAAACTTTATTTTGGATAGAGGTTTTGTCAGAATGTCTACTGTTTGCTCATCAGTGGGAATATATTCAAGCTTTACCTCTCCTTCCTAGACTTTATCTCGAATAAATTAGTATTTGACCTCAATGTGTTTCGACCTTTCATTAAACACAGGCTGTTATGATAATCTTATACAACTCTGATTATCACAATATATTATGGTCGATTATGGAATCTGATCAAATAAATCAAAGATTAACTTCCTTAGCCATATTGCTTCAATGCATGCTTCACATGCTGCCATATACTATGCTTTTGCTGTGCTGAGTGAGACAAACTTATGTTTCCTGCTGCCCCAAGATATCATAGCAGAGCCCAAGCTGAAACACATACCTGAAGTGCTCTTTCTATCTTCTGCACTTCTTGCCCAATCAGAGTCTGTGAATCCATGAAGCTGTATATCGCTGGATGTGGTATATCTCAAACCATAGTTTATTGTTCCACGAATATATCTTAATACATGCTTTGCATCTATCCAATTCTCATGTCTTGGTTCCACCTGGAACTGGCTTAGTGTATTCACGACAAAGCAAATGTCTGGTCGAGCATTTACCAAATACATCAATGACCCAATTCATTGTCGATATAGAGATGGATCTACTGGATCAGAATCTGGAAATTTCACTTTTCTTATATCCGCATTCATAGGAGTGTCCATGGACTTACAATCCATCTTCCAAATTTCTGAAGAATCTTTATTGCGTACTTTCCTTGTCCAAGGAATACTTCACCATGCTTCTGCCATACTTCTAGTCCCAAGTAATAGTGCATGAGACCTAGATCTTTCATATCAAATTCAGAAGCTAATTCCTTCTTGCACTAGATAATGAGAGACTATTCACCTGTTATGAATAGATCATCAACATATAATAGTAGAATCACAGGTGCATTGTCCACGACTTTGTAATTAAGGTTTGGATCTGCATGACTCTTGGAGAAACCAAGTCTCATTAGATAGCTGTCCATTCTGGCATACCAAGCCCTTGGAGCTTGCTTGATTCCATATAGAGATTTCTTCAATCTGCAAACATGAGTGTCTTTGGAATGTAACTCAAACCCTTGAGGTTGTTCAATATATACTTCTTCTTTAATCGCTCCATTGAGGAAAGCTGTCTTTACATCCATTTGATGTAAGTTCCATCCCATGGAAGCGACAAGAGATATGATAGCTCTGATGGAAGTATATCTAGCCACCGGAGCAAACTTTTTTTCATAATATTCTCCCTCCTTCTGGGAGAACCCTCTAGCTACGAATCTTGCCTTGTATTTATCCATGCTTCCGTCTGCTGCATGTTTGATCTTGTACACCCATTTTTAAGTTACCACTGATTTTTCTTTAGGTATTGGTACGATTTCCCATACCTCATTTTTCATAATGGATTGATGCTCTTTCGTCATAGCTTCTTTCTATTGTCCCTTTTGAACTGCTTCTTCAAATGTGGTAGGTTCTTCATCTAGAAGCTTTGTCATGTTATGCTGCATAACTTGAGAATCTTTTAGGTCTTTTACTCTTTTTGAATGTTCCTTATGGAACCTTGAGTCTTTCTACATCTTGTAAGGTAGCTTCAAGCCAAGTTGGTCTTTTCTTGGTCTTAGGTACGATATCTGAATCAATGTTTTCACATGGCTCCATAGGATGATCAGGTAGTTCCTTTTCATCATTTACGTTTTTTGTGCTTTCTTCATTAAGTTCTTCAATATCTTATTCTTCTATATTTTCTTCTATGGATTTCTTGAAGGCCATCTTCTCATTGAATGTTATGTCTCTGTTGACTTCGATCTTGTGTTGTTCTGGAATATATATTCTATAAGCTTTGGATGAATCACTGTATCCCACGAATATCCCTTTCTTTCCTGAAGGTTCTAGTTTATTCCTCTTGTCCTTGGGAATGTGAGAGTAAACATGACATCCAAATATTCTTAGATTTTCCACATTAGGTTTATTACCTGAGAAAGATTCTTCTGGTGTCATGTCCTTCAATATATGATGAGGACTTATGTTCTACACATATATTGCTGTCATTGCTTCTTCTCCCCATAAGAACATGGATAGACCTTGATCATTTAGTAAGGATTTTACGGTTTCTTCGATAGATATGTTCTTTCTTTCTACTACACCATTTTGTTGAGGATTATGAGGAACAATCAACTCCCTCCTAATCCCTGCCGATTTATAGAATGCAACGAATTACTTTGATGTGTATTCTCCACCATTATCGGTTCTTAGCATCTTGATCTTCTTATTAGTGAGATTTTCTATTTCTTCTTTGAACTCTTGAAACTTGTTGAATACTTCGTCTCTTGTCTTGAGTAGATATAACCAATTATTTCTTGAATAGTCATCTATCAAGATTACGTAGTAAAGAGATCCTCCTAGAGATATGACTAGCATCGGACCACAAACATCTGAGTGTATTAGATCTAGGATCTCCTTAGATTTGTTGTTGTTGCTTGGGAAAGGTTTCTTGATATTCTTCCCAAGGGCACATCCCTTGCAGATTCCTTCATGTGTAGATTTCAATTCTTGTATTCCTTCAACCATCCTTCTGAGAAAAGGTAATGCTCAATAGTTGATGTGAGCGTACCTTCTATGCCAAAGCTCATTGGGGTTGACTTTGTTGGGTACAAGAGCTTCTTCATTTTGTTCTAGTAGTCTATACAATTTTCCTTCATGAATTCCAATAACCCTAGCATTCTCTATGCTGGAGTCTTTATGCCATGATAACACCTTTCCATCCAAAAAAGCCATTCTGTTTCCCTTGTCTTCTAGGAAAGATATCGATACAAGATTCTTTTCTAAACTAGGTACATATAAAACATTGCTTAAGTGAACATAGTTACCTGTTTTCATTTTTATGGAGGCTTGTCCAAATCCTTCCATGGGGTAAGTGGTTTTGTCTCCAAACTCTACCTTGTACGATTACTTCTTCTCATTTAGATTTGAGATTCTGGCTTGATCTCCCTTCATGTGCCTAGAAGCTCCACTATCAATTATCCACATGTCATCTTCAATCGTTCCGGTAAGTGTTGAGTAGTGTAAAAGACTGATCGTTTTACTCATGTCTTCAGTTGACTGGTAACTAGTCATGCCTTGATCCAAAACTTCAACTTCGTCGTTTCTGTCTTCTGAGATAGCCAAAAAGGTGTGTTGAACTAGGGCGCATTTGAATATCTTCTCCTTGAGTGATATGCTCCATCACAAGGTGTCAGATCTGAGATTAGGGTTTCTGCAACTGCTTCTGCTAGTAACCCTAGCGGTGGTGTCTTGGAGGCTGCTTTTGCTAGTAACCCTAGAGGAAATTCCTCAGCGAGCTCAATATCCTAGCGGCTATGCTTCCTTCCATCATTTAGGCTGAGTGAAGGAGGTGTGGGCCCATAACTTGTTATAATATGAATAATTGTGCTCGTTTTACCATTGACAATACCCTTGTCACCCAACCATAGGCCGAAGCCACCCTCCGAGCACCTTGACCTTGACAGAGAAGAATACTGGTAGCAATCAATAGCCAAACAAGGCTAATTCACCAAGCAATAGTAGAAACCAAATATGATTAGATAGTCCCACCTAGAAACTGGCGCAACACCTTCCCCAGAAACTTGCGCACAAAAATGCCAACTGCAGTGCGCACAACTGACTCTCTGCAATTCTGAGAATGTGAATAACGAGAACTGGTGCCCTATATTTATAGTAATCTGGCAGACTTTGTCTGGGCCGACTTCTCCTTCTGGGTACTAATTAATTCATATTAATTATATTTCTGCAGCCGACATCTCGTCTAGGGTTTCCTTTACTTCTTTGCTTCCTTCTGGAATATTCTAATCTCGTCATAGGGCACCATGGAGGTTCATACCTCCTGAAGATACCATAATATTAACACTTAGCAAGAGACACCAATCTATGATATGCACTAACCTTCATCGAGTTTTCTTTCTATTTCTCCCTTCACCAAGTTTTCTCACTACTTCTTCCTTTACCAGGTCTACTCACTACTTCTTCCTTCAACAAGTCTACTTACTACTTATTCCTTGACTAGGTCTGACCAAAATTTGAATTTCAAAATGGAAACTTTCCCAAAGCTTGTTGTTTTGGGTCTGTTCCCAAGAAAGAACTTGTACAACATGCCATGTATCCAATTTTGCAAATCTGATTTTGAATTTTTTTATTTGAGGTACTTTTGTATGTCTCATCTATTCTCTAAATTTTTCATAGTTTGAAGAGTCCCGAAAAAAGAAGTTATAGTGAAAATTCCAAACTGATTTGTTTGAAACTGATCTCAGGACCATTCAAAAACCCTAAATTCCACAGAGCATATATAAGAAAGTAAAATGAACCAACATATGATATTTTTTCCCGAGGTACTTCTATATGTCATCTTTGTTCTGTAAAAATTTCACAGTCTGAAGAGTCCCAAAAAATAAGTTATAGTAAAAATTCCAATATGACCTATTTGAAAATGATTTGAGGAGCATTTAGGATCCTGAACTTTCACAGGGAATATATCCAAAATTGTAGTGAAAAACATCTAAATTTTTTACCACATGTACACCATCTCTATCTATGAAAAGTTTCAATCTCTGAAACATCCCAGAAAATAATTCATAGCGAAAGTGCCACCATGACATGTTTTAAACTGATTTCAGGAGCATTCCAGAACCCTAATTTCCACAGGTCATATATCTGAATGTATAGCGAAACAAAATATGAAAGTTTTACCAAATGTACACCAATATATCTCCTCCATCTATTAAAAATTTCAAGTTCTGAAATGTCCTAGAAAAAACGTTATCATGAAAATGACAAGATGACCTGAAATCAATTTCACAATCCAATCTTTTCTAATCCATTTTTCACACACACACTTTCTCTCAATGCTTTCTCTTTTTATTCTTTTTTATAATCCTTCATGAAGGGAAATGTCCATTAATTAAATAATTCCCAATACCATGGTAAAATACCCCAAACCTATGGGTTTGAAACCACCATTTCACTTTTTACTTTTTCATGTGCACCCTTTTTTTAATATATATATATATATATATATATA
>ML790742.1:69136-86137 GCA_009831015.1 Picea engelmannii | reverse complement strand
GTAATATGACATCCTTTGACATCAATGGCAATAATTCCAACAATCTCCCCCTTTGTCATTGTTGACAATCTTGCAAAGAAACACATAGTCACCCAGGCCTAGAAAGAATTCTCCCCCTATCTACAACTCTCCCTATGTCTACAACTCTCCCCCTTTGACATCAATGGCAAAGGGATTCTCCCCTTGATTTTGTGATTCTCCTTAATCACTTAGTGCTGAGATGAATATTACTCCCAATTTCTTTTTGAGATATTCACATGTCTCTTTGGGAAGGGGCTTTGTGAAAATATATGCAATCTATTATTTGGTGACAATATATTCCAACTTGACATTAAGTTCTACTACTTTCTCTCTTTAGAAGTGACACTTGATTGGAAAATTAATTTTTTTTAGTACATAACAAGATTCTTTGAAATATGTATTGCACTTGTGTTGTCACAAATTATTGATATTGGGTGATCATATTCTACCTTAATATCTTTCAAATTTTTCTTCATCCAAAGAGCTTGTGTGAAACATGCTATTTCTGTTGCATACTAGGCCTCTGTTGTGGATAGAGAAACTAAATATTGTTTCTTGCTCAACCATGACACTAGAATGTTGCCCAAAAATAATGCTCCTCCACTTGTAATTTTCCCATCATCAACACTGCCTACCCAATCCACATATGTATATGTTTTTAGAGTAAAATATTCACCTCTTGAGTACCACAAACCGAAATCCAAGGTGCCCTTTGTTGATGTTTGGACAACATCAGGAATACATTCTTCCATATATATATATATATATATATGACATGATATTTATATTACAAGGTATAAATATATATAATAAATAAGTAGTTATTTATTATCCAAGGGACGCATCCTTTCATGGATGGTCACCATATGTTCTCTATATATAGAACACTCATCTTTGTTATAATATATCGATTATATATCATCTCATATTATCTTATATAAAAAAAATCAACATGGTATTAGAGAGGGAATAGGCTTGACTCCTTCAAGAGAGGGCCCAGGTAAATGAAAGGGAAATAAGAGCCATAATTAACTTCAAGCTATAGGATTTAGATTATCATTCAAAGGCAAATTCTTTCTCAGTTCTATTCGTTGGATTTTACACAACTTTTGTTGGGCTTGGGGGAGAAAACTACAACAAATTCATGTGTGTGTGTGTGTGTGTGGACCACAAATTCTTCAGTTTCTCGAAATATGCAAATTTGGTCAAAGATGATTCAAGGATCGCATCGAGAACATTATTGTAAATTGTTACACATTAATTAGTTTGGTGGGAAAGGAAGCTTGATGATATAATAATATGACCCAATCTCGATTCTCGTACAATCACAACTGTGTATATGTGAAGGAGACTTCTCCATGTTCGTAATTTCCCATGATTGGATATTTAATATAGAATGTAATGGAATGAGAATGATAATATAATATCCATACCATTATACATTCATTATCGAAATAAACAAGACATTATGTGCAAAAAAAATAACAATGTCTCCATCATTGATAATGCAATTTAAAGAGCTTATTTCCCCTTAAATATGATTCCAATTTCAACAAGAGAGTCAAGCTTGAAAAGATGGCAAGGACGTCTTTAAATTTGATCCGTGATGGAACTCTCAATTCTTATGATATTTGTTGCTCCTTGGTACTCATTAAATATGCCATCATGGTCTTATCATTTTATTCTTCAAGGAAACAAAATGACGCCAGATACAATTGTCATGTGGGTTTGAAGTTCTAGACGTCGATGGCTACATTCACTGTAAAAGAATGGAACAATCCAACAAGGTGAACTTGGAAAGTTCAACTTGTGACATAGAGAAATCATGGTAAATATCCTGGTTCCTGATGTCTGTGGATGGACTTAAAAGGTTTTGAGGATGCACGAATAAAATAAGAAAAATGAGAAATTTAAAGAATGGGATCGTCGGTAAGAAGTGGAGTTGTCAAGAAATACATTTTCTCAAACATCCCTCTAAATGGAGCTGTCAAGAAATCATGAAAACTCAAACCACATAAATCTTTTTAATCAAAATAATATCTCTTCGTTGAAATGTACGTATGCCTCCACCACGCGTGTCTTGGAGAGGAGCTTCCCCTGGTTAAAAATACCTTCGATTCCGGACGTGTTTCATCTGCTTGGATTACATTTTCTATACAAAATGCACATAGAGGGGAGTGAGGGCAGAAATCTCGGAAGTGTTGTGTATGTTTCTTTTGGAAGACTTGTCATTCTTTCGAAAGACCAAAATCATAAGATATCTCTTGGGTTGAAGGAAAGTGAGGGCAGAAATCTCGGAAGTGTTGTGTATGTTTCTTTTAGAAGACTTGTCATTCTTTCGAAAGACCAAAATCATAAGATAGCTCTTGGGTTGAAGGAAAGTGAATATCCCTTCATATGGGTCGTTCGTGCATCTAATGCCAATGGGTAATATATTGTAGGATGAGATCACGAGGCATAATCCCAAGAATCCTCATTTGTTTAATCAGGATCATTTTGTGTCGAGCTAGTCATGGGTGCATGTGCAGCAAGTTCTCTCATATTTGGCGATATCAATGCAAGTATTTGGTGTGGATTGATAAAGATGGACATGAGAAGCAGTGACAAACCCTCTTAGTTGAGATCACATGAAGCTTGTGTCAATGTTTTGATGTTTGAGGCAACATCATGAGACATTCTCCCTGGAGGGTCCTGTGTGGACTAGCATGGGGGAATGTAGACTTCATCTTGACATGCCTTATATGGTTAGATTAAGGAACCAAGAAATTGGTTTCACGAGGAAAAATCAATATGTATTGGGGGACATTGCTTCCATGAGGGAACCTCGATGTGTCCTAGAGATGTTTGAGGAAACATCATGAGACATTCTCCCTAGAGGGGCCTATGTGGACAAGTAGGGGGGGATGTATACTTCATCTTGACGTGCCTCAAGTGGTCAGATGAAGGAACCAAGACATTGGTCTAACAAGGAAACCTAGATATGTCTTGGATAACATTGGTTCCATGAGGGAACCTCGCTGTGTCCTAGATATGTTTGAGGCAACATCATGAGACATTCTCCCTGGAGGATCTTGTGTGGACTAGTAGGGGGGAATGTAGACTTCATCCTAATGTGCCTCAAATGGTCATATGAAGGAACCAAGAAATTGGTTTCATGAAGAAACCTTGATGTGTCTTGGGGGACATTGGTTCCATGAGGGAACCTCGATGAGTCCTAGAAATGTTTAAGGCAACATCATGAGACATTCTCCCCCGAGGGTCCTATGTGGACTAGTAGGGGGGAATATAGACTTCATCATGACATGCCTCAGATGGTCAGATGAAGGAACCAAGACACTGGTTCCAAGAGGATACCTTGATATGTCTTGGGGGACATTGGTTTCATGAGGGAACCTCGATGTGTCCTAGAGATGTTTGAGGAAACATCATGAGACATTCTCCTTGGAGGGTCCTGTATGGAATAGTAGGAGGGAATGTGGACTTCATCCCGATGTGCCTTAGGTGGTCATATGAAGGAACCAAGACATTGGCTTCATGAGGAAACTCGATATGTATTGTGAGACATTGGTTCGATGAGAGAACCTCGATATGTCTTAGACATTGGTTTCATGAGGAAACCTATATATGTCAAATATGTTCCTTGTAGTCACATGACACTCCCTTGAGTGCGTGACAATTGCGGGACACATGTGTAGTCATGAGACTATGGTGAATACTGTGTGTCTCTAGAAAGTAGCTGTGTGCTACTACGATGGCTGTGTACCACTGGGGAAGGTTGTGTGTCTTTGGACAGTAGTTGTGTGCTACTACAGTGGTTGTGTACCACTAGCAGAGATTGTGTGTCTGTGGACATTAGTTGTGTGCTACTGCAGTGGTTATGTACCACTGGTAGTGATTGTGTGTCACTGGACAATAGTTGTATGCTAGTAGTAGTGGTTGTGTACCACTGGACAATTTGTGTACTACTATGGATCAACACAATGATGTTCTATTGGATGACATTGTAGTAGCTGTGTGCTACTAGTTGATTGTCATGGAGACTACCATATCACTTGGATAAGTTGTGTGCTACTTGATCATAGAGACTATGACAGATGATTCAAACTATCGATGGCATGGTAGTAGTTGTGTGCTACTAGTTGATTGCAGAGTAGTCAATGGATTACTAGATGAAGACATCATGGAAAGATACCTCCCTAGCTAAGAGGGGGTGTTGATGTTTCAACATCAGGCAGACATTCACCCATAGGGGTGTACCTGTGGTGAATTTCCTGAGTAAGCATCGGGTATACCTTCTCCTAGATTGGGATGCAGACCAGGGGAGATAGGATGCATTTATCAAAAAGGTGTACTTGTGGTAAATGGGCCCAGGCGTAGTCCTTCCTTGATCATGACAAGGAATAATATGGAATCAAGGTGCTTGAGGCGATTTCCACATTTCAGTTAGCATCGAGTTGACATTCACTCACAAGGGTGTACCTATGGTGAACGACCCTGGTGTGGTATTTTTCTTAGTCATGGTGATTTGAGAAGGAATGATAAAGACTCAAGGTGATAGATGTTATCAATGTGGACCCATAGTGAGCCTGATATCAGAGTGAGTCAATTGGCTTAGAGGGAGAGTCACAGAGGGAGTTTCCCTTTGGTTTAGGTGGGATGGAGACATCTTCCAAGACTAATAGACAAGTGTCATGAGTCTAGGGTGAAGTTTGCATACTTTAGAGACAAGCTTTGGAATGATGAAGAATGTCTCCCTCATTGAGAGGGAGTGTTGATGTTTGGACAACATTGAGAAGAAAATCTTCCATATATATATATATATAATATATATATGACATTATATTTATAATACAATGTATAAATATATATAATAAATAAGTATTTATTTATTATCCAAGGGACACATCCTTTCATGGATGTTCACCATATGTTCTCTATATATGGAACACTCATCATTGTACTAATATATCGATCATATATCATCTCATATTATCTGATATAGAAAAATCAACACCCTTTAGATACGCGAATATTCTTTTCACTGCTTGCACATGATTTTCTTTTGGTGCAACTTGAAATCGTGTAACCAAAAATACTACTTGCATAATGTTTGACCTTGATTCCGTCAGATATAGTATAATTCCAATCATTGACCTGTACAATGTTTGATTTAATTTCGAAGATTCATCATCTTTTCCCAATTTACAACTTGTGATTATCAGTGTGTTGACTAGTGCACAATCTTCCAGTCTAAGCTTCTTCAACATTTATATCAATATTAGTCACCCAACTAAGGAAAATGATTGGTGACACCACAAGGATATCCTTTTCTCAATATTTTACACCAACAATATCCAATCTCTTCTCCTACAATCATTTATCTTAATGAAAAAACCCAGATGTTTGAAGCTTTCATCAAGATTATGAATCTCAATAGCCAATCTCCTTGCAAGAGGAATTAATTGAAAACATGCTATACGCTTGTCTATATTTATGATTATTCCTATTTCTAAATAGAATAACTTCAAATTCAGCCAATGAATCTATGTTCCTAGACATAACCAAATCAACAAATAAAACATGAGAAATAATAAGATCCTGATCAATAGTATTTATCCCTTTAATGTTTGCTAGAATCCTTTCTTTAAGGATAAAACCGACACAACCAACACTAACAATTAGTATGTCATCAACAAATAAAACATGAGAGATAATAAGATCATGATCAATAGTCTTTATCCCTTTAAGGTTTGCTAGAATCCTTTCTTTAAGGAGAAGCCTACTAAGACTATTGACAACTTGAAGGAAACATAGAGGGCACAAAGGGCACCTTGTATAAGACCCCTAGAGGGATTAAGGAAATTATAGTCCAAACCATTAATGGGGATAAAAAAGTTTACTATAGAGTAATATTCCTCTATCCAAAATATTATGCGAGGGTGCATTCCTAAATGTGTTATGATGAGTTTCACATACAACTAGTTGACCCAATCAAATGATTTAGATAGGTTGATTTTTAGGAATATAGATTGGAGTCTTTTATAATTAATGGTATGAAGGACTTACGAGGTTGTTCCTATGGCATCATGAATTTGGTGACCATTTAGGAAACCTAATTGTTCCCTAGAGATGTGCTTTTCTAGCATGGTATTTTACCTTTAAGCTATAACTTCGAAATAATTTTGTAAAAGGCAATACATAAGGATATGGATCTAAAGTTTCCAAAGGAAGACAGATCATTAAACTTAGGGATATAATTGATAAATGTGGATTTTAAGTACTTAATTATCATGCTAGATAACATGGATTCATCAACATCCACAAGAGGGTTGATGCCTATAATATCAAAGAAAACTTAGAAGAATTTTATTGGCTAGCCATTTGGACCAAGGGATTTTCATAGTGTATATTGTCCATGACTTGCAAAAATTCCTCCTTGGATACTTATTTCATTAAAACTCAATTATATTCCTTGAACAAACATCTTATTGAAGAAATTTGAGATTGAGATAATGTCTCTTATGGTATATTTTCCGAGCTTCTTGTAGATTGCATTGAAGTACTTAACAACTTCATTTGAAATACAAATCTGGTCTTCATCCCATGATTTAAATCATAGTTCCAAGTGGAAGGGTTTCTCCTCTATTTATCCTTTCTTTGGACCTTCTAGATATTTCCCCCATTTTGACCAAATAAAATCTTCACTTTATTTTCCCCTCTAATTCCATTAAATATAATTGTTTATTTTATTTAATGTCATTTTTAGGGTTTTACAATCATTTTACCTAGTGACACCTCCTTGAATCCCCTTTTTCCTTGTTCACTATAGCCTATGGGAGTCATATAGGATATTTAGTCACCCCGCATCACGATCAATTGGGAGGGGACATTACAATCCTCCCTTCCCAAGATTTCTTGTCCTCAATAAATTCCAGATCAAGGTGTTGTAAGATATGCTCCCCTTCCTAGGTAACATCTTATGCAAGAAATCCTCTCCATACAACCAAGTACTCTTGAATGGCCCTACTTCTAAGCCTTCGTTACCTGACATCAACTATCCTCTTGGGAGATAGAACCAACTGTCCTTCCTCATATAGTGGAGGAAGATATGCCGAAGCGGTGACCTGTTGTCCTAATTCCTTCTTGAGGTGGGATATATGGAAGGTATTTTGGATCCTACTACCCTCTAGTAGCTCCATCTCGTATACCACTTCCCCAACTCTCCCCATTACTTTATAGGGATCGTAGAAGTGGGGCTTGAGATTCTCTGGACCACTCTTCTTCAGTGACGAATGTTTGTATGACTGCAATATGAGAAAGACAAGATATCCAACCTCAAAGTTACGTTCTACCCTATGGCTATCTACATGCATTTTATGTTGATTCTGAGCAGCATGCAAATTCTACTTCATGACTCTTAATATGTCTTGAATTTCCTACAACCAATCCTTAGAATTAGGAGCTCTACTTTCTCCAAACGCCAAATCCACAAAATATGGAGCATCATATCCATACAATTCCCTAAATGGGCTCATCCTGATGGACATGTGATGAGTGGTGTTGTAGCAATGTTCACTGAGATGAAACCATTTTATCCATGCCTGTTGTTTCCTTGACACATAGTTCCTTAGGTACCCCTCAACTCATTTTGTTACTATCTCGGTCTACCCATTTGTCTAGGGATGATAGATAGTTATAGGTGTCAACTCTGTCCCTGATAACCTGAACAAATATGCCAAAATGCACTGAGAAACCTTATATCCCTATCACTAACTATGTTCCTTAGTAGGCCATGGAGTCTGAACACCTCCCTGAAGAATAGATCTGCTACCTAAGATGCACTGTACTCTATAAGAATAACAAATAAGTGTGCATATTTAGTCAACCTATCCACCACCATGTAAATAGAGTCCTTGCCCCACACCTTTGGTAATCCTATGATGAAGTCCATGGATATTTTTTCCCATTTATGTTCTAGGATCGGTAAGGGTCGAAACAGTCTTGCAGGATGGGTGAATTCTGACTTGTTCTGCTGGAAAGTCATGCATTCCCTCACATGATGAAGTAAATCCTCTTTGATACCCTTCCATGAGAATATCTCCCTGACCTTCCTGTAGGTCTTTAGGTACCCCCGGTTCCCTGTCAGTGGTGCATCATGTGCTACCCTCAAAATATTATCCTTGATGTCATCTACTACCCTGTATTTGTCATCTTGGATATTTCCCTCCATCAACTCACAAGAAAAATTATTCTTGGAGTATTCCAACAAGAGAATGGACTTCCAATCTGCTGAGATCTCCGTCATAGAGAAGGCTACAGGTCTTCTAGAGAAGGCATCAACAACTATATTCTTCTTCCCATTAACACATTCAATGTCGAAATCATATGCTTGTACCTTTCTCACCCATTTATGTTGCTTCTCATTCAGGTCTTACTGCTCCAAGAAATATCTCAAGTTGTTGTGGTTAGTCCAAACAAAATTCATACTCCTACCAAGTACTGCCTGAATTTGGCCAATGCATGCATGATGGCCAACATTTCCTTATCATATATTGGGTAGAGCCTTTCAAACTCCCTTATACTCCTATTCTCGAAAGCTATCGAATGTCGTTTCCGCATCAATACTTCCCCTATCCCTTCACCAGATGCATCACACTCTAGAACAAAAGGCTGTGTAAAATCAGGAGTGCCAAAAATGGATAAGTACTCATGAACTTCTTCATTCTTTCGAATGTGATTTGTGCATTATTTGACCATCAGAATGCCCCCTTCTTGGTGAGGTCCGTTAACAACATTGCCAATTGTGAAAATCCTTTCAGAAAGCGCCTATAATAACTACATATCCTGAAGAATCCTCATAGATATGTGAGTGTCCTAGGGGTGGGTCAGTCTAGGATGGTCTTGATATTCTCCTGATTCACCTTTACTTCCTCAACACTGATCACGTGTCCTATATAGAGGATCACTGTCAAACCAAACTCACACTTTTCCTCCGAAAAAAGTGATTGTCCTTCCATAATGGTGAGAATCTCGTCCACATGCTTCAGGTGTTCCTCCCATGTCTTATTATAAATGAGAAGATCATCAAATAACACCAGTAGAAAATTTCCTCAACTATTTGTTGAAGATATGGTTCATGCATGATTGAAAGGTAGCAGGTTCATTAGTCAACTCGAAGGGAATGACCAAGAAATCGTAGTGTCCATAGTGACACTTGAATGTTGTTTTATGGATATCCTCCTTCTCGACACAAATATGGCGGTATCTTGATCGCAAGTCAACCTTTGAGAAGTACACCACCCCATGCAACTCGTTGATCATCTCATCAATTTGGGGTATTTGGTATCTTTTTTCTATGGTCTTCTTTTTTAGCGCCCTATAGTATATGCACATCCTCACAATAACAACTTTCTTCTTCACTAGTACAACTAACGAAGTGAAAGGACTGGAACTAGGCCGAATGTGTCCCATCTCTAGAAGCTCCTTTATGGACTTCTCTATTCATCATTAAATATCTTGGGATGCCTGTAGGGAGTGGGGATGATGGGCTTCGGCCCCTCTTCCAGGTCAATGACATGCTCAAATCCTTTGTCGGGTGGTCTCCCTGCTGGCAATGGTTCAAACACTCTCTCATGCTTTAGAAGCAATGCCTAGATCTCCATAGGTTAATGTTGGCATTATTGTGATGGATTCTCCATAGTGATTAGGAACTCTACTGCACAAGCCACATCCATGTGTCTAAAAGGGTGCCTCCATAGGATTCTCTATCAGGAACTGTGGTAATAAAGGCCTAGGGATATTTAGTCTCCTGCTCTGGGTCGGGGTATGTTTATTACTGCCTTCTGCATAACCTCCACTTCCTCTATTGATTCCCTCTAATTGATCCCCATTTGAGCCTCCAGGGTTTTGGTTTTCTTGAGTGTTGGTAAGGAAGTGTGACAGGAATCATGTCAATTGTCACTGCTCAACGACCATATGTTGCTTCTCACTAACCATGGATTCTAATATCCATGAGACTTTGTCTTCACCATGGCCCCCCATGCCTCCTTTTGGCTCTGAATCTATGTGATTTACTTTTGTTTCTTTTTCCAATGATTCTTGAGAGGTCTGTCCCCCACACCCTTTTCTTCTAAGCATCACAGGCTGGTAGAATCACCAGCTTTGATACCACTATAATGTCCCCAACTAGGGTATATGTGGAGTATATGTTTTCTAACAAAGTTATTATTCTTCTTTGAGTGATTTAATCAAACAATTTGCAGATGTTTTTAAACTAAGCATGTCCCATACAACCATTGCACATAAAATGGAGAATTTAACCATGACATATTTATTATGGATGGACAAGTTAAAACCACACATAACAAGAACTCTACTGGCTGTAACAACAAATTCCAAACCCTCCTACACACAATCTATTGGTTGCATTGCAATTGTAGAAACTAACAAAGACACAATAAGAACCAGATGATGATGATGCCAAATTTCCTCGACCAGTGAGGGATCCTTCTCTTCCTGTATGGTCTCAGACTCCTCCTTCTAATCCCGATCACTGATGCTTGACATCATTACTGCTGTCTTTTGCTGACGAGGCCTCGCAGTATGATGGTGAGATGTCTAGCGGGGCCTCATGTGACAACCCGTGCCCGAACCACAGGGATGCCTCCTGTCATGGATGCGCAAAACCCTCTAAATGTCGGTGGATCTGATAAAGGGTTTCCTCCTGAATACAACCACAAAATCCCTATGTGAACTGCTAAGTATCCACGCTCTCTCTAGAATATAACCAAACACCAAAATGAACTCAAATGAGGACTCCAGATAAATTCCCCTTTTGTCTAGCTAGGGTGGATATTGTACCACCAAAACTAAACCTGCAATAGAAGGGTTTTGCCCAAAACCCCAATGAAAACGTTGGATACAAAGAGCACTCAATAATATATCAAATCATAATGCCAAGGGGAAGGGTTTCTCCTCTATTTATCCTTCTTTTGGACCTTCTATATCTTTCCTCCATTTTGACCAAATCAAATCTTCACTTTATTTTTCCCTCCAATTCCATTAAATATAATTGCTTATTTTATTTAATGTCACTTTTAGGGTTTGAAAATCTTTTTACCTAGTGACAACTCCTTGACTCCCCTTTTTCCTTGTTGACTATATCCGATGGGAGTCGTATAGACTATTTAGTCACCCCCACATCACGATCAATTAGGAGGGGACATTACACAATCAGGAGCACTTTAAGTCTTACTCCAAGACCAAAATGCTATTTCAAACTAGACAATATAATCCCACATTGTCATCACTCAAGTTAAAGTGGGGCCATATATTTTCAAGTAAGGTTTAGCCTTAATCCTATAAATAAGACTAGATACTACCCCATTAACCTTTTCCCCCAAAAATTTGTTGGACACACTAACTACACTGAGAGGGGGGGGGGTGAACATTGTAGGGATCTTTTTCCCAAAACTTCCCTTTTACACAAAACTCATTAGTTAGCAATCACCATTAACTCATTACTCATTGTTGTAATTTATAACCAATTAAATGTGAACCCATATCAACAACATATGTCAACAATATATCATCAACAAATCATCACCACAAGGAACACAAAGAACACAAGATGTATGTACAATTTTATTTGTATTATGGACTGCAATCCTTGGGGTTTTTCAGCAACAACTAAATAAAGTACAACTCTACAAGAGCACCAGCTCTATAATGCAATACTCAGCTTACACCCTCAGCACCAACTGAGATGAGGCAACAATCCTCAACAGATATCAATCTGCAATAGGTACGTGACCTGTCGGTAGTGCAACATGCGTATGTACGCGCCCTACCAATAGTACAACCCACATATGTACGTGGCCAATATATACTACAACCTGTGTATACTTATGAGAAATTAGGGTTTTTCTTTTCATCACACACTCAGCTCCTCCGCAACCTGCAATCACATTCTCTTCTGTCTTTCACTGTCCAATCTGACCCACAGCCAGTCACAACACATCCAAGCTCTCCAATAGCCTACTCATTCTTCTCAACCATATAATATGAATGCTACTCAAACCTGTGTAAACAACTAGTATACTATAGCCATCATATCAATACTGAATCATAAGAGTGTTTCTCACTCCATCAACCAACTCAAACCACATCATACCAACCATACCAAGAATGCCTTAAGAATTCACCAAACAATAAGCAAGATTATCCATTAAAACAACCATGTAACCATACCTTTTGAACCAATGGATAGATCTGATGTATCTGAGCATTGTAGACCTTCCTGGGAGCTTGATCTCAGAATCTGGAACCTCTGCATCTTCATATTCTCAAGTTTTCATGGCTTTACCAACATGTACGCACCCTAATACACTGCCAGCCCATGTACATACACATCCTAATACACTGACAACCCACGTATAACTCAGCATGTACGCACCTTAATACACTGTCAGCCTGCATATGCCTTAGAAACTAGGGTTTTTGAACTTCTGAAACTTTCACCGTCAAGATATCAGACTTACGAAAACTTTAGTATGTCCATGGGATCCTCCATACACTCTCTCTCTCTCTCTCAAAATAGATATTCAATACATGCTCAATAAATACACAAGAGCTACACACAAGATCCACCAAAGATCTACCAAAGATACACACAAGAGATGCTCTCAAAATTTACTTTACACAAGAGACCCTTGCCTCTTATTTATACTCTTCATCTTCTAGGTCACTTAACCCATTTCTAAGTCGCTTATCCTATTTTCCTCATTTTAGGATTAACCACTTTCCATAATTAGAAAGTTCTCCATTACTTTATTATTTAAATATTCATCCTTGACTTTGTCACCTCACTTTATCATTTAAATAATATTCTTTGATTTTATCACTTCACTTTATTATTTAAATAATCCTTCTTGACTTTGTCACTTTACTTTATCATTTAAATAATGATTTCTTCTTTTCAAGAACTTTGACTTCTTTGACCTTTTGGGGCTACAAGCCTTCATATGATGGTCCTTGAACTTCGTAAGGCCACAACTTTCAAACCATGAGGAGTTATGTGACATTCCACATACCACCGAAAATGGCATGAAAAGCACTATCCATCTAGGATAGTTTCACCAACAGCTTCACTAAAATTCATCTCAATATTCCACATATAAGCATGGGTTCTCCAACCATACTTCTAGGATAACTCAACCATAAAGCATCTTCCCATGAGGGCTTTCACCATAAGGGGACCACTTTGGAGTTCATCCATTTGTGAACCTTATAAACCATGATAAGACAATAATGATTCATCTAACTATGCATCATATATAAAAGAAACCACATCTATCCATCTCCATCTTTGCATCATGTATCAATGACAACTCATTGATCCATATTCATCTATGCATGACATCATATGCATCATATACTTGACATGTATCCATTCTCATGAAGGACAATACATATTTCATTTTACATCAATCAATCCTTTGGCATCAATCAATCACTTGACATCAATCAATGACATCAGTCAATCAAACCATTGGCATCAATGACAACATGATCCAATAATCTCCCCCTTTGGCATTGATGGCAATACCAACATTGATGTCAACCTATAGACAAGGTATGCTCTACATCAATAGTCATCAAACATATCAATGTGACTATCTCTCCTCATCAATAAACATCAATCACATCAATGTGATTATCTCTCCCCCTTTGACATCAATGGAAAAGGGTCCTTCCTCCCTTGGGGTTTCTCCTCCTGCTTGAATTATCCTTGGGGCTACTCCCCTTGTCTGAATGCCTTTGATATTCCTCTAAATAATTTCTCCCCTTTTGAGCAAGGGATATCACTATGATGTAATGCTGAAGATACATTGTTCATACTCCCCCTGTGACCATTGCTCCCCCTAGAACTATGCCTAAGTTCTCTTTCTTCAAGTACAAGGCTCTTTTCTCCTCCTAGAACCATGGGAAGAAGAATGACTCTCCCTATGGGTATGTCTTCCCCTATCTTCTCTACAATATGAACAATATGCTACCACATGACAATCCTTGGACCTGTTTATGCATCAAACTCATTCCATACCAAATATCATGAATCAAAAGATATGTCAACAATGAAATAGAGAATCATGAGTAAAATATCAACCAAGTACATCCTGTACCAAAATGTGTGCTCATCATGCACAACATCCATGTACATCAACATAATACAATGTGCCAAAAGATATCATCCATGGAATGTATCAACCATATGCCTCTATCAACATGCCAACACATGCATCTACCAATATGCCAACCATGTGCATCCACCAATATGACAACCATCTGCATCTACCAACATGCCAAACAATTCCAAACAATTGTCATATCACTCATGATATGTCTCTACCATGAACCAAGTGCCACAATCATCAAATGTCTCATATACCAAAATATATGCTAATCAAGTAATACCAATGGTATACTTCTATCCAAGTATTCATCATCCAAACATCAACATATATCACTACTTATACTAAGAAAGTATGCCAACCATGCACCAATACCACAACATGATCAACTCACCAACTATATGTCCCAATACGTAGCCCATCCTTATGTCGAATGCATGCACCAAGATATCCAATAAGTAAGCTTCCAATAATACATCACAAGATATATCAATGAAACTCAAATATGTACCAGCCATGTATCCCAACATTTCAGCCTCAATCATCCATTCACTACAACAAATACTAAGCATCCAACAATACATGTACTAGTAGTATGCTTCAATAGAACAATGACATCTCTAGCTAGCATTATCATGATATATCACATAACCAAGGTGCCATAACTTCACTGTTATAACCATCATTGTTCTTTAACTGAACAATGCCTCAATCCATACTCATGGGTTAGTCCTATGCATCCAATATGGCCTTTCATTATTTTTTATCATCAATTTACATAATCCAATATAGAATCATGAAAATCGGCAGCAAATAGTGTCAAAACCTGCAACAAACCATGTCAGACCCTGCAACACAGAGTTATGCCATCACATCAAGCTGCAACCTATGTGCATTGCCTTTTTCCCAAGGCTTTACCCCATATACGTGGCCTGCTACACAACAAATTGCGTGTATACACAACCTATTCAAGGTCAGCCTGCGTATGTACACGACTGATACCACTGTAATCCACGTATACCTCAGTATATGACACACTTGAGCTCCCTTTTAGGCTTTCATTCTGTTCTAGTTGCTCAGTCTTCTTCACCCACTTCTGTAGGTGTCCCTGTTTCTCTGAACTTGATCTCTGAGTTTCCCTTTTTGAAAATATGTCTCCCTTCCTTAATTCATTCCTTCTTCTATCCATGCTATGTAAATTCCTCATAATGGACTTTCTTCTTGTGTTCTAGCAATCCTGGGATTTGTGGCCAAATCCACTACAACTATAACATCTCATGGAATTACAGTGAACAACAATATGTCCTACTTGATCGTATCTCCAACACCTTATGGTGTTATAAAATCTTCCACTATATCTCCTTTCATAAGATCTACATTCAAAATATTTGTGACCATATTCATTACATGAATACCAATGCCCATGAAAAATACTTTCATACCTTTGCTTTGGTGTCCCAAAGATAGCTTCTTGATGTCTTCCTTGCTTTGTTCTTTTGAAATTTTCTTTGTCTTGTGTAGATGGTTGTTTTGCAACATTGTCTTCATCCTTTGATGGACTTGCCTCATGATTCTTTGAGGTGCTTGCTTCAGCATGTGTAGCTTCTCCTTTGTATCCAAGACCTGATTTATCATATGGTGATCTTTGACTTTCCAAGATCTCATTCAATATTTGTGAGCTATTCAAGAATTTGCTTGACTTCTCTACCTTCTTTCTAAGGTCGAAAAATTCAACTTCTAACTTATAACATGACTCTTCCTTTTCATTTATTTTATCCTTCAATAGTTCCTCTACCCTTTTGGCTTCTTCAATTTGGGTCTTGAGATGATCAATAGTTTCAAAACATTTGCTAATCTCATCATCTACCTTCTTATCTTCTTTTTCATTCCTCAATATTGTTATCTCTTCTTCCTTTTCTTCTAATTGAGTATTATTACTCTCTTCTTGTTCTTTGAGCATTCCCTTTAACTTCAATATGTTCCTTTGACTCTTCTTAAGAAAATTCTTAGTGTTATCCGAAAGATAGCTATAGTCTATATAATAATGATCATTGCTATATTCATATAAACCCTATTCATTTTTCTTTTGAAGTTCTAATAGTTCTTCTTCTATTCTTTCCATGGATAACTACGATCAAACTCTACACAAACTATCTCTAGATTTTCTTCTTCACTTGTAGAGAAAAATTCAACATCATCATCTTTTGAAATATTGCAATCAAGGGTTTTTGATGATTCTTTACCTTCATTTGAAATGTCTTCAACACCTTCCTTTTTGTCAACATCATCACATGATTCTTTGTCTTCATTTGAAATGTCTTCAAGCTTACATTTATAAATAATGCAATCAAGAATTTTTGGAAATTCTTTACCTTTGATGATCTTGATGGATTCATCTTCAATATCTTCTTTCTTTCTTTGATATGTCTTCTCTAGCTTTAGCCATAGATCCTTGGCGGAAGTGCGTTGTCCTATGCTCTCTTTGATAGGGCTTGAGAGTCCACTAAGAATGGTCTTGAGAGCCATTGCATCATTCTTCTTTCCTTCCCTTTGAGTTGGAAACTTTGACTTGTTCTTCATGGAAACCGATCCACCAATGGCTGCCTTCCAAATATTTTCTCCCGTTTCCTTCAAATGTACTCTCATCTCTATTCTCCAAGTATAATAGTTTCCTCATCAAGGATTGGAACTTCATCATCCATTTGTGTGTCCATGGATCTCTTCCAATATTGTTAAGGATTTTAGTGAAGGCCCGCTCTGATACCAATTTTTGGACACACCAACTACACTG
>ML790742.1:38845-53946 GCA_009831015.1 Picea engelmannii | reverse complement strand
ACCTTTGGAAGTCATTACTTCCCTTGAACAAAACTATTGATTATTTCTCATATATTGTGCATGGTGTATTGTGGTGTATTGGTGTAACTCTTATACTATTGTTCATTGCTCATTGGATATAATTGAATGTTTTAAGTATAAGTAGAAAAATGTTTTAAATTGTACTTGATACTGATTCACCCCCCTCTCAGTATCAACAAATACCAGTGACCAATTTTAACTAGACCTTCTTTACTTCGCCTGATAATCTAGGGCATTCTTTTTGAAAGAGCAAGAAGTAAATGGGTGCAATAAATTGATCACAGATAACAACATAGGATTTCTTGTACCTATTTTCCCACGGGATACTATAGTATACATGGACTGTGAGCTCTGAAGGGTGCCAATTCAAGTTCATCCTGGAAAAAGCGTTCCTAGCATAGATGACGTCCAGTAGATACGAAGCCATGTAGAAGGTGAGGGTATCTCCCTCCTTTGGCACCTAGTCCTGTTTTATGCAGGTGGTCAACTGTTTAGAGATGATAGAACCCCAATTGAAACTGGTGCCTGAAATGTCGACTGTAAAAGCCAAAGGCATCCAAGCTTCCGAAAACCGGGAGCAGTCTTTCTCCCCATGCAATCTGTAGAGAAGGGCCATGAGATAGGCGTATGGTTCCCTGAGATTGACTGTCGGGTACTAGCCAGAAGTTCGGTTCATGAATTTCTTGTCTTCCCTCCACTAGGATGCCATGGTTTTTCTAGTGTCGTGAGAGGCATAGAAACTCAACATGAAATCAGTTCTCAACTTTTCTCCAGACTCATTGAGTTTGTAGTATTTCTGAACTTTTGATGGTAGGAAAACCCTGACGCATTTTCCATTGTCATCATTAATCAAACATTTATGTGCATCGGTGTGATCAATGAGCCACTTTAAGAGCTCGACGCAAGGGAAAACTAGAGACCAGCTTGCCACCATGTGCAAATAAGCCCTGCGAATATTTGGGAGGACCTCGTCATCGAGCTTCCTTGTATCAGGGTCGCTGTGTGGAGTATATTCGAGGGGTTCTTCTTTCTTAATCTTCTTGAAGAGTTCTTCCCAGCGAGGAAAAGTTTTCTTTGCTCCAATGCTTGCCTCTGTGTCTCCAAAAGCTGGGGGCTGGACAAAGGGATCCTTGGTGATCGCCTTGATGACAGACACCAGCTTGGGAGTGAACTCTAATTGTATTGCAAATGTTGGGGAGAAGCCTTCTCCTATTTCCAATTCTTGTAGCTTTGGCACCCATGGTGATTTCCTCATGGATGGATTCTTTGGAGGCATTGTCCCTACAATCAAAGCCACCATTAGAACACGTATACAGAGCAACATCGGGTGAGAAAATATACAAATGAAGCGCAAAGCCATAAGCGAACCCATACCTGTAATGCTTGCTAAGATAAATGTTTAATACTCACTGGACTTCAGATGATTCTTCTAGACTGGTGGCTTCATTCTCCTATTTGTTTCGAATTCCTTGCCGTGTAGAGTGGGATCACATAAAATGAATCCAAAGAATATAACTGGGAGATACTACCAGTCATATCAATTAGTTAATACGGGTGATCAATGCAGATTTCAAAATAAACTGCTATCGGATTTTTGCCGTTGAAACTTAACTGGTTGATGGTGGAGGCGCGGATGGAGATGCATTGTATTAGGGAGTTTAACAATTCCATTTTGATTCACCCACGAGCTAGTAACTAATGCACGATCTACGAATTAACTAAAGATTTGAATGCAGAGTACTTGACACAGCTAGGGGTTAAACGTCACGTCATGTCTTACCTTCATAAAGATCGGGGATCGACTACTATTTAGATGGTTTATCCATACTGCTATCTTCTTGATAAAACTCCCGATACCGATGACAATTGGATTGGTGATTAAGGGAACGTTTCAGGCGTCGACGGTCGGCGGTGGAACTCCTCTTTTGTGCAACGCTCATGATTACACTTTTCTTCCTAAACCAAAAGGATCGACCTTTGACGAAATCTTTTCAGAGGCTGTTCGTAAGAAAGAAACACTACTATCGTCCGACGCCGACGAAGGTCGGTACTCAGCTACTTTGACTTCTCAAAATGATTTTTTCCACCTTAAGCTTTCGCCGATGCTAAACTTCTCTAGGGAGTTGGGAACATTTCGGGTCGTTGATTCCTTGAGTAGTCGTTGTGTCTCTTAAGATGGTTCTTTGTTGTATGTTTAAGAGAAACTTAAGACATGAAACATATAATATAAGCGGATTATCAGTATTAGACCAAGGCGAGAAAAATCAAAGGTGGAAAACAAGGTGGTACCCAAAAGGAAATGGTCACAAAACTTTTAGGGTGTGTTGAGCACTTAACAAATGGCGATTCACTGGGCAAACCCAGAATCTCTGTTCCATGCAGCAGATATCTCCGGTGCTCCTTCTAACTGTATTAACCTAAATTTATACATATATATTATTATCATTATTATTTTATATTATTATTGGACGTAATGTTTCAGGGCTTGGCCGTTTACTGGGAGAGTATTCGGTTGCCCCCTCAGATTTTGCAATTGGTAAGTACCTACCCCAATATTCTCATCTATTTGGAAAGGTCCAAGCCATAGGTTATGAAACTTGGAATGTTTCCCTTTGTGTTCACTTGCCCTATCCCACTTCAAGACTAAATCTCCTACTTCAATGTTCTTTTCCTTAGCTTTATGCTTATCAAACCATCTTTTCACTATCTTTTGATGAGCCAAAAAATTTGACTTAGCATTTTCTCTCTCTTCTTCTAGTATAAGCAGGGCGTTGATTCTTTGTTGCATGGCCGAGGATGGTTCTTCATTAGAATCTTGGGCCAATTGGAGAGATGACAAATAAATCCCGTTTGGGAGGATGGCTTCCTATCTGTAGACCAGAAAGTACGGGGAATTCCCTATAGCTTCTTTGGGTGTGACCCTATCAGCCCATAGGGAATTATGGATTTGGTTATGCCAATTTATATGGTTATCCAACACCGTCTTCTTTAGTATCCTTACCAGATTCTTATTGGTTGATTCGACCACACTGTTTCCCTGTGGGTAATAATTTGTTGAGTACTTGATTATAATTCCTTTGTCGAGAGCGAACTCTGCCAATAGGGTAGAGGAGAAGTAGGCTGCATTATCAAAGACCAAAATAGAAGGAATTTCAAACCTTGTAATTAGATGTTGTTCTATAAATTGGATGACAATTTTCTCATTTACATGGGTCAGAGGAATGGCTTCTACTCACTTTGTGAAATAGTCAGTGGAAGTAAGAATATACTTTTGCAATTTCGAAGAGTTGGGCACAATTTATCCTATGATATCCAACCCCCACTGCTCAAAAGGTCTAGAGACGGTTACAGGTTGAAGTGGGATTGTTTCCCTTCTCTCCTTGCCAACACTTATTTGACAAGTCCTACAATTCCTAGCGTAATTATGAGCGTCTTTGAACAAAGTGGGCCAATAATAGCCAGCTCTTAGAACGTTATGAACGGTGGTGTTTTCTACAAAATCTCCCCTAGTGGGGCCATCATGTAGTTCTTTCAACACTTTATTGACGTCTTCGCATTCGAGACACCTCAATAATACCCCATCATAGTTGTTCGGAAGAGTACCAAATTTATGAGGTGATATTGTGTGGATTTTAATCGAAGGGCTCTCCTTTCTCTGGGGTTGAGGTTTTCGGGACAAGTCCCGTGATGTAATAGATGAGCTAAATCCTTGTACCAGGAGTCTGGTCTTGGGGAAATGTATGCTGCTTCACCACACCACAGTACTATTTCGTTATCCCACCCCGGATCTTGGTTTGCTTGATCTTGAGCTTCAGCTGTGAGATTGCACAAATCTTGTCCTTTTACTAACTTGGCGGGTTTTATATCTAGATCAAATTCCTGGACTATCGCCATCAAGTTCCCTCTTCTTTCTCCCATTTCTTGTTGGGTAAACAAGGATCAGACTGTAGGGTGTGGCACAATCACCTTGGTGTGATTCTTGAGGATGTACGACCTAAAATGTTTTACTGCTTTATAGACCGCGTAGGCCTGCTTGTCTACGGCGGGGTAATTGAGCTCAACTCCTTGAAGGTTGGTGCTCATAAATGACACCGGGGATTCATTGTTGTCGTCATCCTTCTTAGTCAAAACCGTAGCTAGCGATTGGTCAGAGGCAAAAGTATAAAGGTTAAAGTCTCTATTGAAATCGGGACTTCGCAATACCGGGGCCTAGGATATGGCAACTTTGATATTATTGAAAGCATATTTTCATTCGTCATCCCACTTAAACTCGGATCTTTGTGAATCATTTTTTGTAAGGGTTTGATGATTTCAACGAAGTCGGGGGTGAATTTCCTTACGAAATTAATTTGCCTGAAAAAAGACTGCATAACTTTCTTGTTATGGGGTAGCGGGAGTTGAGCTATGGCTTTAATCCTTTCAGGGTCTATGTGAATTCCCGCTTGAGATATAATATGACCCAACAACTTACCTTCTTCAACACCGAAGATAGTCTTCTTAGGATTGAGTGATATACCTTATTTTCGGCATCTTTCAAAAATCTGAGTTAAGTGTTGGATGTGTTCTTCTCTATTCTTCGAATACACCGCTATGCCATCTAAATATACTACCACACACTTACTTATAATTCCCCGAAACACCACATCCATTTCCCTTTGAAAGGTCCCTCCTGCGTTAATCAAGCCGAAAGGCATGCGTTTATAAGCGAAGGTTCCCCATTTGGTCTGGAAGGTAGTTTTTAATCGGTCTTCCTCTGAAACCAACACTTGGTTGTATCTTGAGAAACCGTCTATAAGGGAGAAAATTTCCGAGCCCGACATGGTTTGTAGGAGTTTCTCCATCGGCGGGATGGGATAATTGTCCTTTTCTGAAGCTCTATTGAGATTCCAAAATTCTACGCATAATTGGATTTCTCCCGACTTTTTCCTTACTGGAACAAGGTAACAAGGTTCACTACCCAGGTGGAATTTCTAACTTGGAAAATTATCTTTGCATCTAAAAGATTCCTTAACTCTTGATACATGAGGGGTTCCAAGGATGGGTGGTACTTCTGGAACTTCTGTTGAAAAGGTTTGATTTCAGGTTTCAACAGGATGGTGTGTTGAATGATGTGGGTATCATACGTTTTCAAATATTTATAGGACCAAGCAAACACATCCTGGTATTGTCTGAATAATTTGAGGTAGGCTTTCCTCTCCTCTTTAGATATTGTTTTGCCAAGATTCACATACTTTGGGTTGTCTCGGGTTCCAAGATTTATAGTTTCGTGGAGGGGACAGGAGCTACCAGTCTTTGCATTTTTAGGTCGTTTGAATCATTCCTTTAGATCAAACAAATTCTCTATATTCACTATCCCTTTTGGAATTGTGTGAGCCTTTGGTTTATCCGTGTGTTGACCCTCTCGAGTATTGGTTTCTGTTAGTTTTTCTTGGAAATCTTCATCGTCTATAATGAGGTCTCTAAAGTTGTCTTGATTAGTCAAGAAGCTTATGATCTGTTCATCCCCCTCAAAGACTTTCCAATTAGAAATATTATTAGGTACCGATGGCTTGTAGAACAGTTCTACAGTGAATCAGGAGGCTTCGTAATCTTCTAAAGGCGAGAGTCTTGAAGCAATGGTGGCTAAGGAGTCAGCAAGGATATTCTTCGCTCTGGGGATCATGGTGATATTGAAAGCTTCAAAGCATTCTATCAACCTCTGCACCTCCTGCTGGTAGTTCTTAAGATGAGGGGAGTTGCAGTGTATAGTGTCTCTCACTTGTCTAATGATGATTTTCAAGTCTCCGAACACCTTTAATTCCTTGACATTAAGATCTATGGCTTTCTTTAACCCTTGTACCAGGGCTTCATACTCGATAGTGTTGTTGGTACACTGGAATTCTAATCTACAAGACAAGAAATGGTGTTTACCGTTTTGATCGATGAGGATGCACTCTGCTCCCGAACCCTCTTGTGACTTGGATCCATCAAAATAAAGGGTCCAAATTCACGAGCGATTATTTCTATCCCAATCAGTGTTATGCTCTTCGATCTTTTCTTCTGTAAGACCTAACACTAGGTTTTGACAAAAGAGAATCTTCCATTGGCATCGAGAATTCTTCTTGAAAGGTCATTTCAGAGTTTTGAGTAAATGAAACATCGGACATGAGAGGATCAAAATTTCCAAAGTGAGAATCACAAGAATAGTTCCCTAGTATGGGAAAATCGGTAGAGGCTGGTTCGTTCGGGGTTTCTAGGTCAGTGACCGTATGTTTCAGGTATCTTTCCCTATCGATTCTGATCATGTTCTTGTATCCCTTCAGCGGTAGCCAAAGGTGTGCCCAGTCTATGCTAAAGTATCCATTTAGTTTTTCGAACCAATCTCAGCTCAATAATATCCCATATGCCTCAGGGATATCCACCACAATGATGTCAATCACCTGCACGAAATTAGGATGAGTGGCTATCCTGATCATCACCTATTTGAGTTCCCCCATGACCTTGGCCTGGGTCCTGTCTAGTTGTATGGCATGCTTATCACTTTTTAGAGGGACATCACCTAATTTGTTACAAACAGCTAAGGGCATGACATTAGAAGATGCCCCAGAGTCTACCAGACAATTGTGGAGATTCCTGTTGAAGACTTCGAACGTTAAAAGGAAAGGTGGTACAAAAGGCCTCTCCTTCCTACCTTCTAAGTAGGTGTTTATCGTTGGATTGCTTTCCAAATGTGTAGGGGGCAGATTCTTCTCCTGACCATCACCAGTGGTCAGGTTTTTTACCGAACTTAGAGCTTGCAACAGAAGGTCTTTCTGCTGAGGGATTCTACATATGTCCATAACTGATACATTAGCTTTCAACTTCTTCAAATCTTCTACTACATTGTAATCTAATTTAGGAGAATCATGAGTATGGATACTTATAGGTTTGTTACCGGGAGCGAAAGGTATTCTCGGGCGATCGAGAGTTAATTTACTTTGTGAGGCATGGGTGGCATCAATATATTTTGGGCCGAGTTGACCCTTACTACGTGTCTGTATCATTGATATCTCTACAAGTGGTCCATGATACTTAAACAGATCATCCAAAGACGCGATCACATCAAGATCCCATATCAGCATGGCCGTGTCTTGTGGTGGGTCGGCCTCTTATTGATCGACAATATTAAAGGCCAAACTGCTGGATGGTTTGGTCAGAGAGACTTCATCTAGAAAATGATTGGCCATTAAATTCATGGCGTGGACCCACTGAGGGAATTCCCTTTATGAGTGGTTCTCTTGGTGGTAAGTACAGAAAGAATCAGACATGACATTCCCTAGATCAATGTTTAGGTTGGCTGGGGGAGGTTCTATTGCTTTGAACGACTGGTTTCTTTTAAACAAAGGCTTATAGGGTCTTTGTCTTTGGTTTCCCTCACCCACATTTCTTTTCATATCTATAATCTCATTTGATAATTTCTTGACCATGCGTTGCAGGTCTTCTATATCCCCATTACCTTTGTCAGGAGTTGTTTCAGCCGGCTTCCCCGACAGTCTAGTCAAGAGGAGTCCTCTCCTAGGAGGGGGGTGGCTTTCTTTTCTCGCTAGAGAGGCCTGGCCTTCTTTACATCCTTTCATCTGGAACTCTATTGTCTTGGCCTCTTCGAAATTCTCCGTGAGGGTTTTCTTAGCAGCTCTATTAACAAACATTGAAATATAAGCTGAGAGCGCATTGGCATAGACCTCGATTTGCAACTCTTGAGTAGGTTTCGCCGCAGGTTGAATTTTTTTTAGGATAGTCATGAATCTTTGACCCTTTCTTTTGGGGTCATGGTGGCTGTAAATAATTCGGCCATAAGGGCTCCCTTGGTAGTTTCTTCGGCAAATTCGTCTAGTAAATCCTTTTGGAACTTAGTCCAGCTGGTTATGGATCCTACTGGAAAATTAAAATACCATGTGGAAGCCGAGTTCTCAAACGTGTAGGGGAAAAGTCTGCATACTACGTTTTCACATTGAATGTTCATAAGCTTGATCGCGAGTGTAAATTTCTTGATATGATCTTTGGGAAATATTGAGGTTTCAGGATCATACTTGGGGACCAACTTTTCCGGGTGCCAAGGGAGATTGTGTACTCATCCCGAGATGACCATGACGTCCCCGATCAACCAAGGTTGGTTGTCTTGAACTAGAACTTCTCTCTCCTCCTCATGACCATTGTTCCCTTCCATATCTTCGGAGTCAGAGTTGGGCTCTTCCTCTTCTGAAAGGTTGTTAGGTTCGGAGATGTCATCGATTGGCGTCTCGGGTATGAGGTCAAGAGTTTCTTGGATTTCAGTGATCGCAAAATTTATTAAGTCTTCAACGAAATGTATGAAAACTTCATCGAGAGTGATAACTACTAGTCTGCTTTGTTGTTTTCTTCAAGGGAGGATGGGGGTGAAGGGAAACATGCCAATTTGTCAGGCGTAGGCTCTGGTAATCCTTCTAAACTGATTCACTTCCTCGTGAGGGAGGGCGTAAGGTATTTCAGGGTGAAGATATCCTTCCTCGGAGTGGGGTGAGTTATCCGCTTTGGGAGTACTTGGTAAAGGTGGGATGTATTTTGGATGACTAGCCATGCATGTGGGCTGTTACGAATCTATAGGCTATTCAAAATGTCAGGAAACTTGCATATCCAACCATTCATTCTCAGGCCCTCCTTCTAGCACTAATTCTGTTTATGGGGCCTAAATCCCCTGACTCAACAGCAGGAACCAAACCCGCCACTGAGGCCCAATTAGACTCTGCAACGTTTGGAGTGGAATGGTTCTCCAGATCTTACGATCTGGCCAAATTATCGATGAGCTTTTGTGTTTTCAGGTGAAGGCTCTTCCTTCATTTGGGATAGTTCTTCTCTGTATTCTCTCTTAGATGGGGGCTGGTACGAGATATGCAAGCCAATATAAACCAACTTGACAAAGACAGGGCAAACTTTTTAACTATTAGGAAGGGGTCGAGCTTGGGATAACCCGATGGTCGAGCATGCAGACAACAATCTTATGCTAGAGGGCGTAGTACTAATACTCTAACCGAACAAGCATCCGACTACTGTATGAGGAAACTACTTAACATGAAGAAAACGTATATGTAATCAATATCATGGCAAGAAAAGTAATTCATCTACCAAGAATCTCATCACATAGCTGATGTAAACTACTTAGCATAAAGAAAAAGAAACTCATATGTAATCAAGATCATGGTAAGAAAAATAATTCATCTACCCGGACATTCATCACATAGAAGCACAATGATTTACTTTCATCATTTAAAGCAAAGAACATCAAAACATTGCACCGGATAACTTGACAGTATAATTAATTTCTCTTACTCATTCACCGCAACATTCATGGAACATGAAAGGAAGTAATTCTTCTCCAACTCCAATCACATACATCTGATGAAAAATAGCTCGTCTTTGGTCCAGAAGGGATTCTTAATTCATAACAGTCTCAAAATAATTATCAACAACCAAAAGAAAAATCATCCTTACAACAACCATCGACCTTTTGACCATCGGTCAATGTCCCTATTTATAATATAAAGTCTTAACAATAATTAATGGTAAAATACAATTTGAGCTAATAAAAAATTGCCACATGGCATTATCATCTAACAGTCTTTCAACAATCCACCCGAGTTGTTTCTTGAAAAGGGTCGGCTCTTTCAAAATCAAACCATCTAATAAAGAGTTCTTCATAGGTGTTGGCCCATGGAAATCTGTGTTGTTCCATTGGAGTTACATATATTCCCCTGATGTCTGTTGCGCGTGCCCGATACTTTACGAGGTTGAAGTTCAATTTCTGAAGCATGGGTCTGGCTTTGATTGGATGTCCTGTGAACTGTTGTACTTGCCCTGGCCTTGCATCAATGACCCTTGCACATTCTTCAGCCCATAACGCATCTTGTTTGGCGCACAACTTGATTATTTCATTTAGGTTGATAAACATATCAGGGGTACCATACTTGGGGAGTTCAATGGCTTTCATTATTTTATTTATTTTATCCCAGTGCTTCTGACACCTGGCCCATTGTTGTTGGATTTATTCATGTGGGATTCGAGACATTTTGGCCCAGTATTTGTCTGATCGCTTCATGTGATTGAGATTGCTTTTACTTACTAGCCGAATGTCGTGGTCTTCGTTTTCTCGACCTTTCTGGATTGCGTCAATAAACTCAAGCCTCTCCACCACCTGCTGTGCCTTCTCATACCATCACTCCATTTCCTTACATGTCGCGAGTGCCATGAGAGTGTCTTCTTGGAATTCGGCTATATTTGAGATTAACATGTGTCTTTCCTTCTTGAAATGATTGTACACTTTACCAAACTCATCTTTTAAATACACAACTGTTTGTGTAGCACCCTTATAGTAATCGACAAGATTGTGCAAGTCTTTGAGCTCCTTTTGGGCAGTGACAAGTTCTATTTCATCTCTCCTGGCTCTGTCCTAGGTGGCCTCTGAGAGGGATTTTCCCACACCAATCAGCTCAGATGTATGGGCATCTACTGTATCGATTAAATTCTCCTCAGTGATGACTATGATGGATTGATCCAAGGTGATGGTTCTCTTCTTTGCAGTCCTCTGTATGATAACCTTTCTCTTTTGATCATAGGAGATCACATAGATGTCTACGACCTCATCTACAGGGTCTAGTATCTGTTGATTGCCCCTTGTGAGATTGTTTCCCAAGCTTCCCGCAATGTATATTTGTTCGAGAGTGGGCTCTCGAACTTCTTTGTTCTACCTTGTAGATCCAACTTCTACTTGTTGCTCACCGGGGATATGGGTATTGGGCAGGATAGAGGTGTCGGGCATAGACTTGTCACTTACTTGCTCATCGATCATGGAACTACCGATTTCCTTCTGCAGAGGATTATCACTCAGACCTACATCTTTTTCTGGTTCATCGGACTTTCCTATATTGAGATTACCTTCAATTTAAACTTCCTTATGTGAGACTCCCTGGTCCTGAACCCCGGACCCAACAGAAGAGACCTTTTCGGGACTTGGGGAAGGGGTCTTTTTGGGACCTTCTTCTTCTTGGATGCGCATAGGGGTACCATGAGAGGGCTCTGTGCTCTCGTCATCATTGTATATGTGTATAAGCATGCTCAAGGGGTTGGGTGCTTGTGTTTCTATCGAAACCCAACATGTCTCTGGTTGAGTTGTTCCTTCTCTCGAGGGATCAATTGGCGATATCATAGATTCATAATTGCCTGACCCATTGGTGCCATTGGTTACTGTGAGACTAGGATTGCTTGGTTCTGTTGGGATGCTTCAGACGGTAGCTGAAATCCTGGGACTTATGGCAAGATGTGGGTTATCCTACATCCGTTTCATTAGTAGCTGAGCTTGCTGGTATAAAAGTCCGCCACTCTCTTGAGTTGTTTGATCTTCAGGGAAATATCTGATTTATACGGGGGATCCCTGGTGAGATTCTATGATCTCAATGTCTTCTTGGGGATAATTTGTTTCTTCCTTCAATTCATATGCCACTACTACTTCAGGGCATCGACCAACTCATTGAACTGCTTGTTCCAAAAATGTGGACTGCTCTTGATAGCCATAGCTCTAAACCTGGTTCCTCTAGGATCAACCTTCCTGGATGTCACCATATCCTAGTCTTGAGCGTTCTTGATGAAAATTTCATCCTCAAACCGATCATGGGCATAGGCCAACATGATGATACCTGTGACGTGTGTTGTATGGCCAATCCCCTAGGATCGTGTTTGCGAAATCGGCTAGTTTGGAACCGAAATTCCAATTGACCTAGCCCAAGTTGTTTAGCATGCGCGGTGTCTTTGACCATGCAGAAGCCGATATGAAACCCATATGGTATGAAAGCTCGCTTCTTGTCTTTTACTAAAGTTTCATTGTATCCTTGTATGATGGTTTGATATCATATTTCTCCTAACACTAGCCGATCGGGACCATAAACAGGAAATAAATGTGGTGCCCCTGTGGCATCGAAAATCCTGATGTAGGTTTCTCGTTCATCCAAATACTAGTGACCAATTTTAACTATGACCTTCTTTGCTTTGCCTGATAATCTAGGGCATTGTTTCTTAAAGAGTAAGAAGTAAATGGGTGCAATAAACTAATCAGAGATAACAACATAAGATTTCTTGTACCTGTTTTCCCACAAGATGTTGTAGTATACATGGACTGCAAGCTTCGAAGGTTGCTAATTCAAGTTCAATCCCGGCAAAAGCGTTCCTGGCGCAGATGACGTCCAGTAGATACGAAACCATGTATAAGGTAGGGGTATCTCCTTCCTTTGGTGCCTTGGCCTGTTTTATGTAGGTGCTCAACTGTTTAGAGATGATAGAATTCCAATTGAAACCGGTGCCTGAAATGGTGATTGTAAAAGCCAGAGGTATCCAAGTTTTTGAAAACCGGGAGCAGTCTTTCTCCGCATGCAATCTGTAGAGAAGGGCCATGCGATAGGCATATGGTTCCCTGAGATTGACTGTTGGGTACCAGCCAGAAGTTCGTTTCATGAATTTATTATCTTCCCTCCACTAGGATGCCATGATTTTTCTAGTGTCATGAGAGGCATAGAAACTCAGCACGAAATCAGTGCTCAAATTTTCTCTAGACTCATTGAGTTTGTAGTATTTCTGAACTTCTGATGGCAGGCAAACCCTGACGCATTCACCATTTTCATCATTAATCAAACATTTATGTGCATCGGTGTGATCAATGAGCCACTTTAAGAGCTTGACGCAAGGGAAAATCAGAGACCTCTTGCCACCATGTGCAGATAAGCCCTAAAAATATTTGGGAGGACCTCGTCATTGAGATTCCTTGTATCAGGGTCGCTGTGCAGAGTATATTTGAGGGGTTCTTCTTTCTTAATCTTCTTGAAGACTTCTTCCCAGCGAGGAAAAGTTGTCTTTGCTCCAATGCTTGCCTCCGTGTCTTCAAAATTTGGGGACTGGACAAAGGGCTCCTTGGTGATCGCCTTGATGACGAACACTAGCTTAGGAGTGAACTCTAATTGTATTGCAACTGTTGGAGGAGCCTTCTCCTATTTTCGATTCTTGCAGCTTTGGCACCCATGGTGATTTCCTGGTGGATGGCTTCTTTGGAGGCATTGTCCCTGTAATCAAAGCCACCCTTAGAACATGTATACAAAACAACTTCGGGTGAGAACATATACAAATGAAGCATAAAACCACAAGTGAACCGATACCTATAATTCTTGCTAAGATAACTGTTTAATACTCATTGGACTTCAGATGCTTCTTCTGGACTGGTGGCTTCGTTCTCCTGTTTGTTTCGAATTCCTTGCCGCGTAGAGTGGGATCACATAAAATGACTCGAAATAATATAACTGAGAGATACTATCAATCATATCAATTAGTTAATACGGGTGATCAATGCAGATTTCAAAATAAACCGCTATCGAATTTCTGCCGCTGAAATGTAACTGGTTGACGGGGGAGGCACGGATGGAGATGCATTGTATCAGGGAGTTTAACGGTTCCATTTTGATTCACGCACGAGATAGTAACTAATGCATGATCTATGAATTAACTAAAGATTTGAATGCAGAGTACTTGACACAGCTAGGGGTTAAACATCATGTCACATCTTACCTTCATAAAGATCGGGGATCGACTACTATTTAGATGGTTTATCCATACTGCTATTTTCTTGATAAAACTACCGATACCAATGAAAATTGGATTGGTGATTAAGGGAACGTTTCGGGCGTCGGTGGTGGAACTCCTCTTTTGTGCGACGCTCGTGATTACATGTTTTTGCCGAAACCAAAAGGATCGGCCTTCGGCGAAATCATTTTAGAGGTTGTTCGTAAGAAATAAACACTACTATCGTCCGACGCTGATGAAGGTTGGTACTTGGCTACTTTGACTTCTCAAAATGATTTTCGCCACCTTAAGATTTCATCGATGTTGAGCTTCTCTAGGGAGTCAGGAAAATTCTGAGTCGTTGATTCCTTGAGTAGTCATTGTGTCTCTTAAGATGGTTCTTTGTTGTATGTTCAAGAGAAACTTAAGACACGAAACATATAAGATAAGCAAATTATCAGTCTTATACCAAGGCAAGAACAATCAAAGGTGGAAAACAAGGTGGTACCCAAAAGGAAATGGTCACAAAACTTTTAGGGTGTGTTGAGCACTCAACACAGAGCTTCTGAGAAAGGGACACAGTCTAGGTAATGCCCATATATATTTCGCACTGAGAGTTCCATTCCCAGTTATTCTGAGCATATATGTGCAGATGCTAGAGGATGAATATGTATGAACGCGTGAATATTCCAATTAAGGCCCAATTGTTTCCGCCACTCTGCCCTACTTTCTTAAGGGGGAAAAAGTATCCACCTTTGTTTGAGTCATTTCCCTCTTGTTTTGGGTCGGCGTTCGAAGACCTCTGCTCTGGCCATGTGTTGGGGCTCAGAAATGTCCTATTTTCATCCACCTTTCCCTTCATCATTCTTCACATTTCATCGCCCCATTAACCTTTCACGATATCATTTCATAAATATACTTGGGTTTCACCTTATTATTTTCCACTTTGTTCATTTTAGTATTAAAAGGGAATTTGTGATTAAATGTTAGAAAATTGACATGTTTTCATATATATCTCAAAAATGTGTGAGCTTTGTAATGTGCAGGAATATATGAAGGATTAATTCAAAAGGACTTCTTGAATACTTCCTCCACCATTTCAAGATTTGAGGAGATAATTCAAGCCCATTCCAAGGAGAATATCATGGAGATTTGGTTGGAATATCTTATCCAAGACATATGAGAGATATATGTGAGGATTTGAAGGGATTATATTTTGTAATAATGGGAAATAGGTTGAGAGAAAAGTGGATCTGTAATAATGAGATGGTTATATCATCTCCAAGGCTCTCATGTATAAAAGAGAGTGCTCTCTCTTCATGAGGATTCAATTAGAGGATTCAATTCGAGTATTCAATTAGAATATGGAATTAGAGTAGTCATTAGGATTCGAAAGAGGAAGGGATTCTTAGCTTTGATTCATGGATTTGGTTTTCATGCTTTCATTATTTTGTTATGAATATTGATTTGATTATTATAATGTAAGATTG
>ML790742.1:0-17562 GCA_009831015.1 Picea engelmannii | reverse complement strand
CTCTCTATATATATATATATATATATATATATATATATATATATATATATATAATTCAGATTAAAAACAAATTATAAAAATAAAACCAAACAAAGACAAATAAATTGCAAATGGAATTTTTTTTAAATTCCTTAAAACAATATGGAAACATGTTTTTTCGATTTTACGCTAAGTAAGCAATCAATGATGAAACACACGCATGTGCAACGACCACGACAAGATGTATAAAACACATTTTATTTTTTACTTTGTCGCATTTGTCCTTATTTCTGGATGTTATATTTTTGAACATCTCACAAGTTTTCATGCAAGATTTATACTAAGTTTTTTTCAGGAGTGCAGCCGATCGCATCTTGCTACTGAAGTGATTTTCAAAAATCACAATTTTTTTTGAAAAAAGACATGCTTTCTTGACTACTTGAAGGATTTGTTACTCATCATAAACATCATGACATTTGTTGTTACACAGAAACCTTTTCATAAACCCATTTGCATCATGAATGTCTTCCTCCATTTCTCCTTCAAAGAAGATTGGTCATCCCTGTGTTGAAGCCCATATTCCATTGAATCATCCTTCATGACTTCGCACATGCCTATCTTTCTAAGTCGCATACATCTCTTTAAACTTTTCAGTTCAGTTTTCCTTGTCAATAAAACTATCCAGCTCCCTTTCCATGACTACATTGCCTTGCCATACACACTGCTACTACTGAGATATTTTCATTTATAGTCCTACCAATATTTTTATCAGAACTTGTGTTGACTGATGTGGGATTCCTTAAGGCCCACCTTTCAACAAGTCTTTCCCCATCGACCTCAAAACCTTATCTGGGATATAGACTAGAGTCCATTTCGAGTACCTGGAGGCTTGCATGCCTTAATGGAAAGTTCTCTCACTGATAATCATGGGAATACATCAATGTCCCTTGATCCTAAGATATTGCAAGTGGCTCGACATCAGCTCATTCATTCGCACTTCGCAAGATGTACTCGAGTACCTTGGCACTCATTGACATCAATGGTGAGTTTGCCTCGTATTGGTTAATGACATTCATCAATGGTCGACAATCCAATGACTTCTTTTCATGCTCGACATCGACACATTCATTCGCATGATTAGAATTGTACCATCGGGTGAAGACTATACACTTTTTCATTACTCCATCAACTGTTGCGGAAATATTTTTCAGCGATATGAGAGTACCACAGTTCCACTTTCATACTTCCTCTTTTCCATGATTCATTCAACAACACTTCAAATTCCTCCACTTCACATTCTCTTATCCAGCAGACAACAGTCACAGCTACAACAACAGTCACTTTTCACATGATCCTACAACAATGACATCTTCCATGATCTAGCAACCTCATCAACCATATTCCTATTGCATAGTTCATCAACATTTTGGGTAAGTGGAGGTATGTTATTTTCTAAACTTTAATCATGTAATTCCTCAACTACTAGCAATGAATAATTTGGAAAATTCCCTCACCAAGTTCCCTTTCCTTTTCACTTCTATGAATTATGCCACATTGTGTGAGGACATGCAACCGGTTCAGTTGGGGGGTAGGGGACTTTATTCACTATCATCGCTCCATTTTTCCACGACCATCAGTCGATTTTTCGTCTCATTTACCATTTATGAACATTTCTTTTCTAACATTTCTTTTCCAATGATACTATGTTGCACTTTGCTTTATAAACATTGATACACATATTGGCATGATTCACAAATATGAAAAAGGGATTTATTATACTCAGTGATGTTTCATTATGCACATTTGATAACATATATTTTTTGGTAAGAATATGGGCAAATTATTATCATAACAACAAGAGAACAAATAACAAAATGAATGTTGTTCACACAAGAACCAACATTATTTATATTCATGGTTGTCACACAAGAACCAACCATAAGAAAAATGTCAGTTGTTACTCATGTAAATTCCATCCTGGAAAACATTCATTATCATCACTCAAAGCCAACATTTAGATGCCAAAATTTCTTGAGAAGATCCATGCATGGTTGCATGAGGACATGCAACAAGTTAAGTTGGGGGGTATGTTGGGGCTCATAAATGTCCTATTTTCATCCAGCTTTCCCTTCATCATTCTTCATATTTCATCGCCCCATTAACCTTTCACGATATCATTTCATAAATATACTTGGGTTTCACCTTATTATTTTCCACTTTATTCATTTTAGTACTAAAAGGGAATTTGTAATTAAATGTTAGAAAATTGACATGTTTTCATATATATCTAAAAAATGTGTGAGCTTTGTAATGTGTAGGAATATGTGAAGGATTAATTCAAAAGGACTTCTCGAATACTTCCTCCACCATTTCAAGATTTGAGGAGATAATTCAAGCCCATTCCAAGGAGAAGATCATGGAGATTTGGTTGGAGTATTTTATCCAAGATATATGAGAGATATATGTGAGGATTTGAAGGGATTATATTTTGTAATAATGGGAAATAGGTTGAGAGAAAAGTGGATCTGTAATAATGAGATGGTTATCAATCTGATCTTCAAGGCTTTCATGTATAAAAGAGAGTGATCTCTCTTCACGAGGATTCAATTAGAGTATTCAATTAGAATATGGAATTAGAGTAGTCATTAGGATTCGAAAGAGGAAGGGATTCTTAGATTTGATTCATGGATTTGGTTTTCATGCTTTCAATATTTTGTTATGAAGATTGATTTGATTATTATAATGTAAGATTGCTTCATTGGTGTGAGCTCACATATGTTGTTGTGTCATTCAACTCTTCACATGTTGTATTTGTTTTTCCTTCATGTAGTTCTCCATTTCTAGATTAATTCCATTTACGCAATTTTCCATTCTTAGAGTAATTTCATTTACGCAACTAGATTAATTCAATTCCAAGTCGTGTGTTTCAATTTCCTACATTAGATTAATGATTCAATTTCAGTTGTGTGTTAGATCAATGTTTCAATTTTAGTTGTAGATTAAACATTAGATTAGATTAGTCTCGCTTCAATCTTGCATATACTTTGCGTGTGCTTCGTCAGTTTATGAACCCTGGGTTGACAAATTAAATAGTTGGGAAAGTACTACAAGTCAATTAATACAACATTAGTTTGGCCCAATATAACGACCGTTGTTCACTTGTCACAATTTTTGTTCCTTTTGTAATTAGTGTTGTTCATTTGAATGGAACAATTTTTTTTCCTTTTGTTATGATTGTTGTCCCTTTGTAGGGGTTTCATATCTAGAGGACGGGTATTGAAAACGGAAGGTAAGAACCTACATAGGTGACAAGTAAAACGCTTGTTCCAGAGCCTACTTTTGGATGATGCATAGAGGTTATATTTTAGGACATCTTAAGAGCCCAACACCATGAAAGGGAAAGTGACATTGACTAGAAATATGGCCATTTTTATGACATCATCAATAATGAAAGGGGATGCCCTCATAGTCCAATTTCTGAAAGTAGTGCTTATCCTCCAACACCAGTTCCAATTCTTTTGCCAAAACCCCTCTGATATCCGATGAGACTGAAATTCTAGCCACTGTTAATTATCCTATTGTACTAAATGACATGTCTGCATCCAAAACATTCCCCATAGCATTCCCAAGGTCTCTTAGGCTTTCTTGGTCCAGAACTCGGCTGGTAGTCCTGGAAATCGAACCTATATTGGGGCTACATCCATTCTTTCTTTACTGGTGGTGAAAAGAGGGGTACATTTTTTTAGCAGAATTAGGGTGGAGCCTATGCTCCAAGATATTTTTAGGACTCAATCTACGTCCTCGAATTTCTCAAATTTAAAGAGAAACCAACTCTTTAAAAGAGATTTCACCATGGGAGGATGAGCAAGGGATTTGGACCAAGACCTAAAAACCCAATCCTTTAGTGTTTTGATACCAAAATGATGCCCTTGCACCCTACCAACCATTGTATTAGTGACCATTTCCACTACCTGGGGCATCTTGATGTCCTGCCCTAGCACCAACTTTATAGATTTTCTTATTGATTTAATACACTTATTTTTCTTGTGTTTTACAGCTTGGATGTTGACCGCTGAACCAATATCACCACCTTTTGGTGAAGGCCCCCTCTCCCTTTTTTCTCAAGGGTTTTCTCCACACCCTCATAAACATCTCAAAAATTATTATGGGGTGTCGATACCAAAATGGATTCAAGGAAACCCATAGGGTCCAAGAAGTATCCCTCACCAGATCTAGAAGAAAGTGTGTTTTGAGCTGGAACAACCATTGTAGATAGAAATTATGGCTCCCATATAATATATGGGTTATTCACCCAACATAAACCACCGACATGAAAGTCAGAAACCTCCACACAACCAGGTCTTCAGGACTGGTAAGTAGTAAGCCTTCACACAGTGTTGATTTCTCTTGGAGTGAAACTAACATCCATTCCAAAGGAGAAGAGACCAAGGAGAAAGCTCCAGAAAAACTCCATGGAGCTTCCAAGGAAGGGGAGTCCAAGGAAACGAGCCTAATAGATAGGAAATTCCCTGAAACTAGATCTGAATAAAAATAATGAGGGGGGAAATCCTGACTTTCCAGGAAGGAGCGAGATTCAGGAAAGGCTACCAAGGAAGAGGGAGTGTCTATTCCCATCCGATCCCCCACCCTTGTAGAAATGCGGCTCAAACTTGGGAAAATATTTGGTTGGTGGACAACTGACATAGTCATTTTCATCTTCCCTTCAAATAGATTCAAAGAAAAATCTAGGATTTCCTCTTCTCCCTCCATCAGAGTGGATGTAGTCCCATGAGCATTCGGTTACTAAAAAAAAGTGTAGAATGTTAACCACAAGGAGAGACAACTATTCCCCTTCAGTTTTCGATGAAAAAAAACCCCAAGGGGGGCTAAGGTTAGGGTTTTCGCAAATGACCATTGGAGTTATAAATACTACTTGTATTAATGATTAATATGTGATTCTTCATCATGTCATATGGTTGTAATTTTTGTAATGTATTGAATATTTCAAGGTAGAGTGTGCTCCACATGAGTTGTTTGCTTCTAGGTTCTCAGATCTAGTTGGATCATGAGATATCTTATCCAACTAGTTAGCCCCTATATTAGTGAGCAGTTGAGATATTCTCTCAACAAGTTGTTAGTATGGTGAAGATAGTTTTCCTATCTTAAGAAAAAGTGTCATGTATTTATATGTAACATTGTTGATTTTTTTTGTTTTCTAGCATGCACGTGACCTGCGAGACTAGCTCGTGGTTGAGAAACCGCTACCCAGGAGCATCTAAATATAAGCTGTCAAAGTCACTTGGGGATCGCACTTGGACTAGGCCACACCAATCCTTATCATGGATGTATTTTTTTGTTTCAAACCTGGGTCGCCATACAGAATGAGGCCCCTCGAAACTGATCGGTCTATCGAGATTTGACATTAATTATGTAACATTGTTGATTGAATAATATATTCGGTTCAATTTTGTGTGACAAAAAATCATGTCTACTCTCTCATTTCCTTTCATGGTATCATAGCTGGTACAACTATGAATCATCCAAATTCCACAGTTCTAATCTTTCATACATATGTAGGATTAGCTTAGAGTGTGTGAGAGTAGATAGTTCCTATGTGAGTGATTCCTACTTGTGTTTTTGTTTGTATGTGTGTTGTGATAGAGTCACAGTGATTTCAGTTTGAAGAAATCACCTTTAATTGAGCCATCATTTGTGATAATAATCAATAGTGGGTTGTGCATATACAAGTTAAGCAAATGCATCGTAATGAAACATCTCGATGCCCGCCTTTTCACGCATGGTGACATATGAATCCAGAGGCCTACAATCTCTTAATTGACCCTTACGACCACTATTTGAATCTCAAACATGTCTATGCAGTGAGCCACATTTTTTGGGTTACATTCACGCAATTGTTTTTCCAACTCTACTTCAAAGAATCGACAACTTTTTGGACCAGTGCGTGGTGAAAAATGTCACTAATATTTTTTTTTCTTCACATTTCCAACCGAGGGAAAAATTTCAATCAACATATACATTGTGGGGCCATTTAGAAAACATATACCATAAGTATATCCAAATGTAGTTGTTGGAGATATTAGTGTGAGAATATGACTTGTTAGCTTCCTGTGTATTATCCAAGGTGTTTGAAGCATGATTGAGGAGGTCTCGGTGGTGGTGTAGTTAGTTTTAGTAGAAAATGTGTTTTTTTAAATTATTACAAATGTATTAGCATTATTCTTTTGTTTTTGAAATAAATTATGATGAATCTCCATAAATATAGGTGAAATAGGTCATGGTGAAGTGAAATTGCATCTCCAGAGGGGGAAGTTTTAGGTTTCGTTCAATATGGATGGTTTTCTAATTAGTCTAGATGTTGGAGGATTGAAGAAACTATACCTCATTGGGGTTATGAGATATGCATGTGGGTATTTATATCCAATATTTTATGGGAGATCTGAGATTTTGAAGTTCGACATCATACTTTTATGAGGGTTATGAGACATTGCAAGTGCTAATGATGTCCAATGGTGCTAGTGTCAGACAGTTGTCTTAGATTCATGGACAATTGGTTTGGATAGTTGGTTGTCATTGATGTCAACCCTTGGAGAGTGATATTGTAGATTGATGTCAACCATTAGATATTGATTTCAACCCTTGAGTATGTCTGATAACAAATTCTAGATGGTATGTTTGAGGTATAAAGGCATGAAAATCAGTGAGTATGCAGGTGAAACTATTCTAGATGGACAATACATGTTCTGTCATTTCCAATGATATGTGGTACATCACATAGTTCCTCACAGTTGAGGAGATAAGGCATAATGAGGTTGGATAACCCTAATGAGTTATCTAGAAGCCCCTAGAAGGTCAAAGAAGTCAATTTGTTATAGAATCTCTTAGAAGAAGTTTAATAATCAAAGTGGTTGTAAGTAGGATTTAATCATGAGTTAAGTTGTTGCAAAAAGAAAATAATTAAAAATAAATTAGTTGCAACTAGAAGTGGTGAGTTTAATATTTGTGGATAAATTTGTTGTAAGTGGACAAAGTAGTTATGTCACACACCCACACCGGGCATAAGAATTTTTTTAATTTTCTTATGGGCCAGGAACTCCATTCATGGTTCCTAATTCGGGAGGTCAGGGAACCAGTCCGACCTCCTGGTCATGGATCATTCTTAAATATGTTGAGCTGGAGTAGCTCTTTGATTCCCTGTTGGATTCTCATGAACAATCCACAGGTCCTTTGCATTGCACGCAAGCCTCTGCTCCACGCGACCACGACTGTGACCGTCGGCTTATCCTAACGGCGCATCGCTTTTCGCGACTTTGGAACTTCCGATGCAAGGCACCCAAACTCCTCCAACTCCCGAGTTCCAAAAGGGATTAACAACCGTTAGCTCCCTCCTTTTCCCTTCTTCCATGTGACCACTTACTACATCCCAGAGCCTAACTCCAAGGCGTGTCAGAACTTCGCATATCGTGAGTTCTCACAAATTCCTTCTTTGACTTCTCTACCTTGTGAGTCATCGAAATGCTGAGATCTCGCCATGTGCCCTTCTTGATGGACAACCATGATCAAGTCATGATTTCGCGTATCGCAAGTTCGCATAACCATTTCCTTCGAAATCCTCGATGTGTAAATCAACAAAATATTGATCTTTCGTCGCTTGTCCCTTCTGATGGACATCCCAGATCATGTTGTGATTTTGCGTATCGCGAGTTCATATAACTCTACCCTTTGACTTATCTGATGTGCAAGTCAGAAAAACATTGATCACTTGCCACACATCCTTTCCGATGGACGATCCTGATTGTTTCATGAGTTCTCCTTTCGTGATCTTGCTCTTTCCTTCACCTCTGATATTCTGGTGTTGATCCTCCAGTGTGTATGTGGATCTACTCCACGTGTCCTTTTGGATCCAATGGTTTAGAATGATTTTGCAACTTCTCCCATCACGAGTTTTCTCCTCTTCTCCTTGAAAATCTCCCAGTGTCTGGTTCCACAAACACTCCTGATCTTCTGCCACCTGTCCTCCTGACGATGGATTGTTGCGATCTAATCGTGATTTCGCATGTTGCGAATTTGGAAACTAAGGACCTCTGTCCTCTCAGCTCCTGATATATGATCCCATGAAATGAACCAATGGTTAAGATCTCTTCTAGATCGATGACTCCCATTCTTCCTAGGCTTTGGGAGTGGAATGGCTCCCAATCGTTATCCTCCTTGCAACTTTGCTGGATCCAACGGCTTGCAGCTATCGATGCCCATCGAACTTGCGAGGACTGAAGGAGTTGAGGCATTTAACAATTATGCTCCTTCTTCAAATCTAACAGTTGTGGAAGACCTCAGATCCTCCCGAAAGGATCTTCTCCGTTCATCTTCAAAATGGAAGAATAGTCCCTTTCGATACTTGAACTTCTCACTATTCTTCCTGAGCCTTTTTATCTCTGAGAGACTTAAGAGCTTTGTGCTCTTTCTCCTAACTCAACACTTAGAAGGGATCTTCGACACAACTATTGCGCTCCTTCATCAAGTCTAGGACTTAAGTGGTTCTGGGTTTCTGTTTGCCTCGCAGAGAGCCTGTGCATATCTGCACTACTTCTCCTGGTCTTAGAAAACTCCATCCTCCAACGGACTCAAAACGACTAGGAGAGTAGACATGCGTACATGAAACTACACCTAAGGTCGATGAACTCACAGTTCGTGGCTCTAGCTTACGCCACTATAGGGTGCAATCATTTACGAGTATAAAACATGTCCAATCCATAAAATGTCCTACTCGCCTACTTACAAAGTCAAGCAGACACAAACAGAGGTACAATATAAATCATTAACCAAATCCCTGCAACATTCATAGGATATCTAACTCTAATTCACAGTACCACTTAAATACACAAGATATGCAATTACTTATCTATTACAGGTGGTATCCAACCAACTGACTGTGGGTGTTTTTCCTTCCACCCGACCATAGGCTCAGAGGCATTCAATCTTAGCACTCTGGACACCCCCGTTCCAAGCCATGATATCACCAGATAATTCTCGTGATTCTCAAAGAATTTCTCATTGTTTATCTCCTGCTTGGGTTCTGTTCTCTGTGCACTTTCAGAGGGTTTCCTCTCTATTATGGCCTCAAAGAGTTTTATTAGATGCTTTTCCAACATCAAGCTCAAGACTTTCTAATCATGCTCCCCTAGAGAGCTCCACGTGTATCCCTCATGAGCTTGCGCTCTCCTCCCCTTTGTTACCCCTATGTGTATCTCCCTTACCCTGGAAAGTTTTGTTGACCTATCTTGTTCCTTCTGTCAGAAGGAAGCTCAGGCCTGTAGGTATCTGCGGTACTTCGGGCTGACAACCCATGTTTCCATTCATGGGGGCAGTTGATTGTTCAACCACCAGTCCTTTCTTCATTAATTGATTTCTCTCCTCTAGTGATATCATGGCCAGTACTTTCAAGGCTTCACCCCCACAGTCAGTTATTGGCAACTCAAACAATAATACATTTACATTGTCCTCATGCATTAGCATGGTAATTCCTATTTTATGATTAATTACAAATTGGGGGAAATAGGGTGTTATAATTCCCTCCCCCTTAAAGGAACACCATCCTTGGTGTTCTTTCTCAAAAACACATGTCATGCCTTTCTCATTCAACCACTTCAGAATTCTTGACCTTCGTCCTCGGTCAGGTCCTCTTTCAGGCTCTTAGTCTTTTGCCTTCAATAATTCTTGCACAACAAGCACATTAATCATAATTTTGTGCGAAAACATCTTACTGTTGTTCAAAATTCAAGAGGAAAATTTCATAATCTAGCACAATACTTATTTGTGCAGTTTGTTGATTTGTATCCACATGGTGTTTTTGTTATCCAGGCTCATTGTTTTTCCTTGACATACCCATTGGATGCATGGTTCCAATTCAATATTTCACAAGAGATATCATGGTTTCATCTTCCTTGCACTCACTCACACTCCAAGCCTAGACTCAGACATCCCCTTCACTGCTATACAGTCCCTCAAGTGATCCATCTTGTCTTGCCAAGGTTTTCTCGCACAAGAAGAACTACCCATCGTGTGCATGATCCCAATAGTTTACAAGAACTATTAAAGTCTCCTCTTCCTTGTGGTCACTCACCCTCCAGGCCCAAGCTCAGGCATCCCCTTCATTGCTAGATAGTCCCTCAAGTGATCCATCTTTCCCTGCCAAGGTTTTCTCGCACAGAAAGAATTTCAGAGACTCTATCACGTCTTACAGTCAAGGTGTCCCTTAGAGTTGCTCTGTCGGGTCGTCCTTCTAGCTTGTGTTACCTCAACACAATAATGTTCAGGCGATCATGGCTTATCACAGGGTTTTCATGTCTCAGTAGTAGCCATGTTCATCATCTTCAGCTTTGACAACCTTCATCTATCCTTTTTGGACAAATCTTTTCTTCTCACCTATATCACAGGTATACAAGATTCATGAGACATCATTATAAATTCTAACTTTCAGAATTTTATTGCAAATCTGTCACCTACAGATTTCCCATTCCACAATTTGTTTTCATATCTGTTCCACACAGGAACCAAATTCATAATTATGGGACTTTCCTCCCCATAACAGTTTCGCTCAACAGGCAATTGGCCTTCCTTATGGGCTTACAATGTTACCATATCGAAGACCCCTTTGCTTCCTTCATTTTCAACTACAATCAGCCAAACAAATTGTTATATTTTCCATTCTTATACATTTTTATTGCACCTTTACAACATCGTCACAACAATTTCAGAATTGTGCATACTAACAATCAAATTCACTTTCTCAAAAAGGAAATACCATTCCTTGCAGTTTAGCTCAATAGGAAATCGGTCTTCCTTATGGACTTACAACACTGCCATATCCAAGACCCTTTCCTCCATGAAATTCATTCTTTACACATCCAAACAAATTGTTAGTTTTCGTGCACATTACCTTTTTCAAAATCAAGTATACTAATAGTCCAAGTCATTTCATCTATTCAAGGATACAAAGCGAAAGGATACATCATCCCTTACCTTTGCATCATTCCAGCCTACCAAGTTTTCAAAATGTGATTCGAATATCAATTGATTTTAATGAATGCGCCGACATTTGTGGCCACATTCATACCCAATGCACCCTTGCATTGATTTTAAGTTTGTCACACTTTATGACAGGTTCTTGGCCATGGTGTGTTGGAATTTAACCAACCTCTCCACCACATGGCCTATTCATTTTCATTCACTCTTATAGCAAGACCATGCTTCCTGCTATAGCCCGATCATGACCCCATATCGGTGCACCTGAAACTCAAAGGTTTCACATGAATTCCTTTAAGCATTCTTCCTCCATTGATAACCAGTGTGCCACCACTCATAGCCACCCAAATTTGTTTTCCTTCAACGTTTTTATAATGTAAGTAAAACCTTGGAAGGTTCTCCTTCCTCACTGAAAGTTTCATTGTTTGTGATTTATGCAAACATGCATTTCCTTAAAGGAACCCCATGCAATGTGCTATCTATGAGAACTTTCTGTTTCCAATCATTCCTGGATTGGTCCCTGTGTTCATGACATATCAGTGCATGAATTCTTCTGAGGACTTACAATCAGTCTTTACTACTGGAGGTTCACACCTCCGTCACTCAGGTTCTTCTTCCCGAATTATTCCCTACTTGGTTATCCATGGCATACCACTGCCCTTTCAAATTTCATGCATAGCATGAGACAATAAAATATTTCAAAAGAGATTCTCACCCGAATCCTTTCATACCCTAAGTCACATAAGCATGAACATTTTTTTTATACCTGTTCTTGGTTTCTATCACTCTCTTTGATATTACCCCATCAACGGTGCTCCATGGGGGATTTTAAAGTCCCTTCGATAATATTTTAACAAGAACCTTCTCATAGTCATCCTTTGATTGGGGTTGTTCCTTATTGGAAACTATCTTTCTCAATAGTTCCAATCTTATTTATCTCTACACATGACATACATCATAAGAACATTAGTTGTCATGTAAATTAAAATGCAAGTACCATAACATTTAAATTAATAAAATATTTTCAGACGTGTCCTAGCATATCTGTATGCACTTCATCACATTATCCTTAATGTTTCCACAAGTGAAACATAAACAGATTTCGGTTGTATCTTCAGCAATACCATCCTTATCACTATGGTGTCAAAACATTCACTTATTAGTAATTCAATTTTCTCATCCAAGAGAAAACATAATACTTAGCAAGGAAGAATTGATGACTCTCCCCTTCTTCCAACTCTTCCTATATCGTCTGGGACTTTTCAGCCCAGTTGAGTTATCTGTAAGGCCTCACTGCCATTTCCTAATCATGGCTTCAACCAAGCCTAATCAATTAAACATACTCTTTTATTTATTTAATCACACTTAGTGCGTTTACTTGCCTTTTACCAACTATACCGGTTTTCCACAACTGCTCTTTTAATCCTACGACTCTGTTAAATAATTTAGGGTTCTTAGGGTAAGGAAAGTGCTCCTCCTTTTCGCCCCCTTTACTTATGCAATCTACCTTTTATTGTGATATTTCTGCTCTTTTCCTGAGCAGCCCTGGGTTAGGCTCATCCTAACTCTTAGGACACATCAACAATATTTAATAGAAAAATATTTGCCCATATGAATCATGAACCTGTGCATCCTGCACATTACCATTCAATTATCAGAATAGTCAATACTCATTTGTTAGTCTTCCACCTGCACATTTTATTTTAAGAATGTAATCCAGGATTATTATATAGGCAGGCTTTGCAGTCCATTTCCCCAACCTCAACATTCATTAGGGTTGTGACTCTGTTCTTTTGACAGAGTCCTTACACAGTTTCTTCATAGGGAAATCCTTTAACATGCAACTTCCTTATTGCACATCCATCACTATCTGTGATGGCCTCAAGCTTGAATTAGCTTTAGCTTGTTAATAAGCATTCTTTCAGAGACATAGACATACATTTCTAACATGCATTCCAGATTATGCATCCACACATGTTCTAGGTTTTTGCTAACTTACATCCACATCACAAGCTTGTGTGCAGTTTCCATAGGTATATTTCATAGTCTACATACATCTCTATCTTAAAATTAGTCAACTCATGATTGGTTACAATCATTCTCATGTGATTCTCAAAGGCATAATCATTTGCCTCATATCATGACAACAGAGTATCCTTGCTCGTTTACTCTTTAATTTATTTGTACTGGATTTCCTCGGGAGATGGAGCACGTTCCCCTTAATCTATCATTCAAAACAAAACTTTCATGACTCTTTAAAATGGAGTCAACCATGCAACCATGGTATTCTACTACTATTCATTCAATCTTGGCAAGTGTTAAGTTTTCCTCACATTTCACTCATCAGGGCAACCATATTGGGCCTTTAGTATACTTATACTCTTACATCATACATGTGCATCACTTGCACATTTAATATCATTCGTACCTAGATGGTATTAAATCAGGATTCATATCAAGAAGCTTCACAATGTATTAAATCCATGCACTCTAGCACAAACACACAACTAAGTATTCATCATTATAGCTTATTTTTATCATTAGTGTTCTTTAGCTAGAGATTTCAGTCACTTACATGACTAATCTCGCAGTCATAACTCATACTGATGTTTCCTTCCCTCATGGCTATAACCAACCAGGGTCACTTTCCTTTTTATACTATAGCAGCTGGCAAGAAAACATTCTTGCCTCAACCTCCTTGGAGCATTACCCAACTTATAAATACATTATGGGCAATTCTAATCATGTCCAAGGTAATATATTCAACCAAACTAACTTCCAATTATATCTATATAGCTACCATCCACTACTGGATGTCAATCTGACCCATTGGGATTCTAGAAGTGCCCCAACACTCCCTTTACCACATTCAAGATCAACATTTAGTCAACCATTTTATCTTAGCTTTAGCAATAATTTCTAATACCATTTGGATTACTTACCAAGTATCCTAGTTTAGAAATCCAGAGTATCTTTAGGTCAAGATCGGTCTTGACCATTATATCTAGAGTTTTTCCTTCTGTTCAGCACAGTCATGAACAAAGGCCATCATTCTCCTCCCATAAGAAATCTGGTAGATTAGTTTTTCTATCCACCAAGCAAGGGAGGCTGTTGTGATTTCTCACTCAATCACTCTATAATTCTACAACTCTGTTTATTATCTTGATTAGAAAAACCTTGTCCAGCAATTCCTGTACCCAGAAATTGTTTCTCAGTCCACTTGAAACCTGAGAGCTGCGCATGCTCTCCCTTTTCAGGGAATGTTCACCATAATCATTCCTCTGTTCATGAGGGGTTATACACCTATACTAGATTTAACCCTTCATCAAAGCAATAATCATTACTGCTATGGATCCTTTCCATTCATTCACATTTCTATTTTAGTTTAAAGATTAGTTTCCTTCAGCGTAATCCCACTCTTGTAGGATCAACTATCATTTCCCAAAGGAATGATATGCTTCCTTAAAGTACTTCAAGAATATTTTCATATGACTCGTGCATGAGCCCAAGCAGGCCAAGTGTTGTAACCATGCTCTGATACCATTTTGTCACACACCCACATCGGGCATAAGAATTTTTCGATTTTCTTATGGGCCAGGAACTCCATTCATGGTTCCTAATTTGGGAGGTTAGGGAACTAGTCCGACCTCCTGGTCATGGATCGTTGTTAACTATGTTGAGCTAGAGCAACTCTTTGATTCGCTGTTGGATTCTCACGAACAATCCACAGGTCCTTTGCACTGCGCGCAAGCCTTTGCTCCACGTGACCATGGTTGTGATCATCCGCTTATCCTAACGACGTGTCGCATTTCATGACTTTGTAACTTCCGATGCAAGGAACCCCAACTCCTCCAACTCCTGAGTTTCGACAGGGCTTAACAACCATTAGCTCCCTCCTTTTCTCTTCGTCCATGTAACCACTTACTACATCCCATTGACTAACTCCAAGGCGTGTCAGAACTTCGCATATCGTGAGTTATCATGACTTCCTTCTTTGACTTATATACCCTGTGAGTTAGCGAAATGTTGAGATCTCACCACTTGCCCTCCTTGATGGACGACCGCGATCAAGTCACGACTTCTCATATCGCAAGTTTGCAGAAGTCTTTCCTTCAAAATCCTCGACGTGAGAATTAGTGAAATACTAATCTTTCATCGTGTGTCCCTTCCGATGGACAACCCAGATCATGTCACGATTTCACATATCACGAGTTCCTAGAAATATACCCTTTGACTTTTCTGATGTGAAAGTCAGCGAAACGTTGATCGCTCGCCACGCATCCTTTTTGATGGAAGGTCCTGATTGTTTTGTGGATTCTCCTTTCACGATCTTTCTCTTTCCTTCACCTCTGATATGTTGAAAAATATTTAACAAACAGTTAACAGACAACGAATGCTTGTCATTGATGGCAACAATGAAGATGAAATGAGAACAACAAGTTTGTAATTGACAGGCAAACAGAAGATAAGTTCAGAGAGGTGAATGATCGAAGGCAGCGAATGAGCGAAAGTTTGAGAAGAAGAATCTCTAATCGTTGAAGAGGGAGACAGATCTCAGCCATCAGATCCGAGCGCAAGAACCGACCATCGTTGGATCAAGGATAAACTGCACACTCTTTAAAGTACAAGGAGAAGTAGGTGTAATCGCAATTTGTGAAATCACGATGTAATCTGAGTTGTCAGATCAATATTTGATCTGGACCGTTGATCCCATTCCTTGTCAGAGTTTCGGGGATCGCGAGTTGGACATGTCAAATTTTATTGACATCAGGAACCTCGAAATCGCGATGTGTGAAATCCCAACTGAACCTGAACCGTCAGATCAAGATGTGATCTAGATCATCGACCCAACTCATGACAGAAGACCACTTCAGCTAGGGACACGTGGCACAATCAAATGGACACCATATCGGAGTTTCGAGGATCGCAAGTTGGACATGTCAAAGATAATTAACATCAAAAATCCCGATATCATGATATGAGAAATCGCGACGTAACTACGACCGTCAGATCAAGATCAGATTTGGACCGTTGGTGTAACTCCTTATTGGAGGTTCGCGAATCGCGACATGGAGTGACAAAAACAATGCAACAAGAAATGCGAAATCGCGATATGCGATATGGTGATTCAATCACAACCGTTAAATCAAGCTTGGATCTGGGTCATTGATGTAACTCCATCTCGGAGTCTCGACTATCGTGACTTGGAGTGATGAGACCCTTCATCATAGGAACTACGAGATGTGAATTCACTAAGAGATCTGGACCGTCAATACACCAAGATTCTGGACCGTTGATCCAGCTCCATCTCGGAGCTTTTCCTATCGCGACTTGGAGTGACGAGAATCTCCATATAAGGAACAAGGAGATGCGAGATCATGAAAAGATCAGGACCGTCGGATCACCAAGAACGTGGATCGTTTCTGAGCTCCATCTCGAAGCTTCACCTATCGCGACCTGGAGTAACGAGAACCTCCAACTAAGGAACAACGAGATGCAAGATCTCAAAAAGATTTGGACCGTTGATTCATCGAGATCATGGACCGTCGATCAGGGTTGATGAAGATCATAGCAAAACGGAGTCATGATTGCAAATCAGTTAGCGTTTCAGTTGGTGTTTCAGTTGCTTAGACAGTTGTCGACATTTTGCCTAATGATTTGGGAAGTTGAACCATCGTGTTCGTGTGTATAAAAGAAGATGAAATAGACTGTGTCGGGTTGGTAGTTCTGTAAGTGAAAAAGAATGAAACTGTAAGAATAGGGATGAAGAGGATGCGCAAGAGGAGATTGAGCATATGGGAAGGGTGAGATGAAATGTGGAGCATAATAACAGAGAGTTGAAGAAGAGAAAAATTAGAGCACGAGTTGATGCAGAGCATACCTACTGAACAGACAGAGAAAGAGTAGGGCTGCAGAATAGTGTGCAGAAGACCATATTTACAGAACAAAGAAAGATTGGTAAGACCTGATTTATCTGTAAAGTTGAATGTTTATTTATCCATTTATATTCTAGGGAGGTTGGGAGGTGTTCGGGAGGACTGTTGTCCTCAGAGGTTCAAGTGCGAGATTGAACACAGGAAGTTGTAGCTTCCATCTGGTTGCAGCCAGAGAAACCAGGGTGACAGGGAGGTGCAAGGGAGAACTAGTGTTCTCTGTTATGCAGGTTGGAGCCTGTGTAACTGGAAGTTGGTGCTTCCATCCAGTTGGTGCTGGAACACTCAGGAAGTCGGTGCTTCCATCCAGTTGGTGCTGGAATATTCAGGGAGTCGGTGCTTCCTTCTAGTGGGTGCTAGAGAAACCAGAGATTTGGTGCTCTCAAACAAGTTGCAGCTTGTAAAACAGAGGTAGCAGCCTCACATTGAGTTGGTGCTCAATTGTTAATGATGTACAGAACTGAAAAAGTCTACCTATCATTTCGAAGAAGAAGAGGTTTTCTCCCTTTATGGGTTTCCTCGTGAAAATCTGTCTCTATGTGTACTTTATGTGTGACTGATGGTCTTTACTTTTACTGTCCATATGCTGTATATTGTTGATGATCACTTG
>ML790741.1:379928-397281 GCA_009831015.1 Picea engelmannii | reverse complement strand
TTGCTTAAAGCAATAATCTGTTCCCAATTCTTTAACAAGATATTGCCCCTAGTCTGTTCGGCCATGGTGAGCCCGGGAGGCCCTGAAAACCTGTTGTTAGTCGCTATAACTGCCTCTTGAAAAGAAATCCGAGCAGCTTCTGCATTTCTCTGTTTGTTAATCAGATTCTCAGAGATTCGATGTATTAACAAGTAGTCTTCTCGAATCTCTCCTGCTTTGTTAAGAAGACTCTGTTGAGCAGAGGAGATCCTCCTCCGAATATCAGTTTCTCGGGATTTAATGATATCGACGTCAATTGCCTTACTTTCTGAGACCTCTAGCTGAGCCTGCAGCTGTGTGATCGTATCCCTCTGTTGGCCCGATTGTACCCAACCACCTCGGATTGTAGAATTTGCTTGTTCCAGCTTGGTCTTGAGGATTTCAATTTCTTTCTTATCGGTCAATCGGGCCAACTCTATTTCTCCGCTTGCTTGACTCTTAGCACTTTCTTCTGCCAAGGCTACTCTAGCCTCAAGAGTCTTGATCAAACGATTCTTTGCTTTGAGCTGGTTCTTTAATGCCCCAACCGAGAATTGGTTTGCTATCGCGTACGCTCCCAGTGTCCCTACAATCTCCGTGGAAAATTCATCTTTCCTTTTGTTCATCCCATCAGTCATTACTTTAAACCTTTTGACAGTTGATCCTTCCTCCCGGGAGAATTCCCTCTTTACAACTGCCTTTCTCTTTTTGTCAAAGAAGAATTCATTAGGAGGGAGTTCTTTTGCCCTTATAGGTCTCAGTTCTTCTCCGAAAATCCACCCCTCCTGTATGTTTCCTTGTGTTGACTGTAACGGGGTGACAGAGGTGATAGGTTCCCCGATTTGCTTCGCAACTTTCTCCAGTCTGCTGAGTGGACCTTGCTTTTTCGGGGGGTTAGGGGTCTTCGTTCCTGCCTCTGGATTCTGACTTTCTGGTGGATCTGTGTCTTTTATTTCCTCCTCTGGATTAAATTTCTTGGGAGGACCAGTAGTTTTCTCTCCTGTTTCAGGATTCTTCTCCCTTTCGAGATCTTTCTCCGTTTTGGGATTCTTCTCCTGCTCCCCTTCCTGACGTTTTTCGGGATTAGAAGTCTGCCCCGCAGAACTCCCAGCCTCCTTTTCTTTATCCTTAGATAGTCCCAAACCTCCCAACACAACGGGAAGGCATATTCTCCTATGTCCTTGAAATTTTAGAACAGAAGCCCTGTCTTCGGGCGCCAGAGATTCGATTCAAAATTGCACTTCCGAATAGGACCTCGCCGCTCGGAAAACATCATCCGAGGGCGAACATTCATGTTCGAACCTCTTTAATCCGCAATTTCCCAAATGAGCACTTACGATCCCATGAAAATCATGCTTCTTGTACTCGATAGAGACTAGGCTCAAGTCTTCAATGGCTGTAGCCTCAGCTTTAGCATGTCCAAAATCTAGTAATGAAAATGAATTCAGCCGAATAGGGAAAAATGGCCATACCTTCTTGGCTGACGCTTTGAGCTCTTTGCTCACTCCGCCGATTACTGTTTGCCGAGTGATCTCGCGACAAGCTAGCTTGTCGGGAATGAATAGTGGTAGCGCCAGAGGAGGAACAACAACTCCAAACACTCTCAAATAGGAGAATTCCTCTTCCACGTACCAGTCCGGGATATGGCTCAGATTCTGAACAATGCTATCTGATATGCGGGGTGGCAAAAGACCAAAAATGGTGATGTGCAGGGGCACCACCACCTAATTAAAAATCTCATAAATAAACTTGTTCGCGTTATTTTCCCACAGCTTATCGTGGTACTCATGAACAGTCTTCTCTTGGGTTGGACTCCAAGCCCAATTCATTAAAGGGAAAGGCGTCATGGAGCATATCGCATCCATGATATACGCGGACATGAAGAATCTGGATGGTTTCCCAGCTGCCTTCTGCTCCTGGTACTCAGTAATCCTGTTGAACAAACTGTCAGAGAGCATTTTTGCCCAATTGAATGAGGAACCTTCTTCTACCCGAAAGATGAGGAGTACCCACTGGATGTAAAAATGCGCGGTATCCTCCGATCCGAAAAGCCGACAAGTCATCATCGCCACATACCTATAGTTTGGCTCCAACGAAGAAATCGAATACACACCCTCGTTGTTCACTCTGAATGTGGAGGGACAAGATACCCAATCTTTTATCAAGCCTAGCATAGTTTTGTCAAATTCTTCGCACTCCTTCTTTTTGAAGTCTGCCAGGAATTCTTTGCCATATGTGCATTCAGAGGTCGCTGGGAGATTATACATAGACTGGATATGCTCGGGCCTAAAAGTCCCAATCATGGCCTGTCGGTCATTTACAATAGTTCTGGAAGGCAGGTCGATGTGATCCAATGCCCATCGGATCATATCGTAGTATGGGAGCAACCGAGGTCTGGTTGCAACCAGATGCATTCTCGACTGGACAATAGTCTTGTACTTAGTGTTCAGGTCGTCCTTCACAATATCATAGTTATAGTCATCAGAGTCTGAACAGTTTACTAACTCAGATTGCAGGATATCTGTAATAGAAAACCAGGTAGATACTGAGTCGTCCGCCCGAGGCGAAGTATCTGAGACGTTGTATGAACCCTGTGCTGCGACTTCGACATTTGCTTTAGCTACTCTCCTTGGTGCCATAGCTGAAGCTGGTGTTTTCGTTCTTCTATGATAAACCTGCGTATACATGCAGAGGCTAGTTCACTCGGAGAAATGTGTGCTCTATACGCTTAATAAGAAATGTTTTCTTTTTAACAAATAAAACAAAGTCTCGTATATATTTTGAAAATCATGTACCTTTGTCATAAGTCCGTCAAATCGTGAATAAAACCAAATTAATTGAAAAAATCCGATCTTATTTTCTTTGTGGATTTACCCTAATTTCTCATTAATGTCATGAATATTGGGTGGCTTGACAGGTAGTCGGGTTATGGAGAGTAAATGAATAAATACCTCGTGAAGTGTGCCAACCTTGAAGCGCGGGATGTAATCTGTTTAATTTTAAAGTATTACAAATCTTATTGACTTAAAAAACTTCTTCGCCTTTCGTTGCATCGCGAATTTTGTTTTCGCATTTTGACCTTTTAACTCGCGATACTGCGAGGGCCGATTTTAATGTAACCAATGGGAATCGTGATTGGTGGGTCCTTAATGATATGATTAACTTAATTGCCATATCGCGACTCGGGAATTCGAAGACAACTTTTTAGGAGAATGATATGCCGAGTCGCGATATCGCGATGCAACGATAATTTGGCTCGAATTAAGAGAAGGAAGTCTAAGATCAGGCGATTAATTAATCTTGATACATTTATGTCGCAACTTCATGAATCGGAGTTTTGGATACCTTAACTTTATGAAAGAAAATGCCGAGCGGTGATGTGCCGAGAACCAAGTTTAACCGTGGTTAGTCTTTTACTTTTAATTATCAACCAAGGTTTTCTCAAAAGTTATCGCGTTCTCGGCTATCGGGGGTGTAAGAACAAAAACTTGTCCTCGACGAATTTCAAGGCGCAAAATACCGATGATGCCTAATCAAGGGTTAAAGGGTTTACCATAGTCAATGCCTTGGGTGAAAAATTGAAGGAACAAGTTCGCAGTTTCACGACTCGGGATTTGTGAATTCAAATATTTTAAAGCGCCTGACTGGCGACATCCCGAAATAAAACAAGGGAGCAAACACTCTTGTGAAAAAATGGATCTTTTTTGAAAGCGAAAACGCATTGCTTATTCATGCGACAAGATTTGAGATTTTTATGATTTTCGGAAGGAGAAGAAAAACAACCTTAGATCTCAAGTATCAAACTTTGAAAATTCGCGCGAGGTGAAAGAACAAGGGCGGCTCCAACAAGTTGCATGATCATTCAGAGACTACAGGTGTTGACTATCAGAAGCCATGCAGCCGCAAAGCTTTCAATGCAACGTCTCGATTCTGTTGCTATTGTTGTTCTGTGTATATGAAGGCGTTTTCGCCATTTTTGTATCTATAGATGGTTGAGCAAGAGCTCGCAGTTGTAAATCTTTAATGAAGCACTGATACTCTGGTTATGTACGAACTCTTGAGATTTCTTGCCTGATGAATGCCAGTTTCTTTTACATCTTTGTTGCACTGTGTTAGAACCGCTCAGAATTGGAGGATCCAGTGGAGCTATAGCTGTTATAGGATGATGTTGGATAGGATCATTGTATCAGTTATGATGTTTCTAATCAGTTCTCGTGATTTTCTTGACGCTGAGTGATTTGGAATTGGAGGATCTAGTGAAGTCCCCTTCGGTTTCTTGAGACCCTGAACCAAGAAGATATTGTATTTAGAGTCTTTCTTCTGCAAACTGCTGTAAGCCTGTTGCCCAAAGCCGTTTGTTCACTCTTCTTATCAAGTCTTCCACCTGGTCACCTTCAAATCAACCCACTGGCTGAAGTTAGATCAAGACCTCCTTTGTTACTTATGCACCAGACCCAGCTACTGAGTTAGAGTGATATCTCCTCGAGTCTTTATCTCCATTTGATCACCCCTTTATAAACAAATCGTGACATTAAATTGATGGGTGTCGGGCTCTGCTCCTGCAAGAAATCCAGGAGTGACTTCCGACGCTAACATTTCTGGCGCCGTTGCCGGGGACGAAGTTGAATATTTTCCCCGAGATTGAACGACAATGATTAGCTGATTCTGAAGGTGCATCGGATATCAGAACTTGAAGATTGCTACTGTGCACCTGGCGACTCCATTGTGACAACTCCACTGGGGAGAACCTATTCTTTTCTGCCGTGGATTCGAGAGGCAGACACATGAGGTCTAATCCACAGCTGTCGTTAGCACCATCTGAAGCAGACCTAGAGAAGGTTATCAGAAAGGGTAAATCCTCGGGAAACGGTGCTTCTACGGCTAAAACAGGTATTTTTGATGATTTGCATGTTTCAGTAGAAACCCCTCCCCCCTCGTTTCGTCCTGTTACATTACCTCCCTTCGTGGTTTCCTGCAGTTTAAATTTTGGGAGTGTTCCTGCTGGTTTTTCTCCTTCTGGCCTGGGATTAGTAGGAGAAGTCCTTGTCACTCCTTTCTCACCAGAGGTGGTACCCTATTTCAAACCTAGTACCTCTGAATTTTCTCCTTCTCAGGGTTTCACCACACCTCCTCCTGTTGTTACTGTTACTGGAGGAAGAGAGTTTTCTGTGCCTCCAAGTATAACAACCCATTCTCTGAATTCACCGCATTCCCCCTTCCACTCCGTAAGCTCGACTCCTGTCTCTCTGTTTCAAGTCTCACCACCCTCCAGTCCTCCCACACTCGTTGTTCCTATGGCTGGTGCTAATCCCCCTCTGAATAGAATGGACGCCATAGTCACCGCTAGATATGCTCCTTTAATCCTACCCCATCCTATGAATCCCCTCCCTGCTGGAGATTATTTGAAATATATGCCCAAGTTCACTGGAGAAGGGGACATAACTGCATAAGAGCACTTGGCTTCTTTCTACAGTTATGAAGACAACCTGAATATTGAAAATGAAGATGTTTGGATGAGAGTCTTCGTCCAGAGCCTGGATGGCGATGTGAGGAAATGGTTTAGAGGATTTGCCTCCGGATCTATTGCTTGAATTGAAGCCCTGGATAGTGTTTTCCTGAGGCAGTGGGGGGATAGGAAGGACTTCATGTATTATATGACAGAGTTTGTGTCTATGAAGAAAATGGAAGGAGATTATGTCTCTGACTTCTCCAAAAGATTCAATAAAATGTATAATAAGATTCCTGCTGAGATAAAACCTTCAGAGGCCTCTACCCAAATTTCCTATGCTGGTGCATTTGACCCTGATTTCTGCCTTTTATTGAGAGAAAGAAGAGCCACTTACTTAGCTCAAATGAAAGATGCGGCTATAGAAGTGGAATCGAACATATTAGCAGCTGATAGACTAAGGAACAAGGCTGACGCAGACAGAATAAAGGGAAAATCCGAAGCCTCTACTTCTGGCCCATCGTTGCCCCACACTCAAGTGGATGAAATGACCAAGATGATGAAGTTCCTGTCTGAGGAGATGGAAAGACTGAAGGTGGAGAGGAAGCAAATGTACAAAGGCCCTCAGAACACTGAAGTTAAAGGAGGTTTCAAGAGGCCAAATAATATTGCTCCTCCGACTATGCACAGAGAAAGGGGAAGAGACAGAGAAGACCAGAGAATTCGGGCCCCTTTTCAGAACAATTTGATAGCTGATGAGGAAGAAGGAGGAACAGATGAGCTTGATCCTGAAATCCACTGCTTAGAAGACACTCCCCCTTTTCCTCATCTGAATCGATCAGGATATGAGGAGTCTCTTATGGATAGTCAACTAAATGAGCTAAGCAAAGAAGACAAGGCTAGCGGCGGTCGAGGCGGGTATAACCCGAGGTCCGATAAAAGAACAACAACACCTGATATTCATGGGCAGTCCACTAGAGCAGAAAAACCTGCTAATGAAGTAGAAGACGCTCACAGAGGTAAGAAGGCTCAACCCCTCTCTCACTTTGTCCAGAATCATGTTCCTGAAATAAGAGAAATCCCAAAGCCCATATCTTCTTTCAATTTCGAGCATGAAATTCAAAAGATCAGGATCCCTGTGCCCCTCACCGAGCTAATTAAACATGGGGAATTTAAAAAATGCTTCTCTGAGCTTTTATAGTCTGAAGCATCATACCCTCCCACAGACTCCATAAACCTTCAAGATGAAAGGCCAGCAGTTGTCCTAGGCCCCATGGTAAAAGACAGAGATGACTCATCCCCTCCCTTCTACACTTCCCTGAACATACATGATAAAGTGTTTCATAATTTCCTTATGGATTTAGGGGCCTCTCACAATCTCATGCCCAAAACCGTCATGGAAGAGATAGGGTTAGAAGTCACCAAAGCCTATCATGACCTCTACTCTTTTGACTCCAGGAGGGTGCAATGTTTGGGAGTCATCAAGGACCTGGTAGTTTCTTTGTTTCATCTGCCCATGAAGAGTATGGTCATGGATATTGTGGTAGCTGATGTTCCCCGCAAGTTTGGCATGTTGTTGTCAAGGTCTTGGATTAAGAGACTTGGAGGAACGTTACAGATGGACCTCACATATGCCACTATTCCATTGTTTGGAGGGGAGCATAGAAGACTGTACAGGGAAGCCCAACTGGCCTACATAATCAGTGATGAAGCCAACCCTACCAATCATCCCATCTATGCCTTGGACACTGATTTAGGTTCCAGTTTACTGCAGCTCACCCCACCCCCGAGCCTTCTCTGAAACTCATAAAGCATCCCACTATTTCCCCTGAAATTCCTCCCCCCATCACCCCAATATGGAAAATGTTTTTCGATGGAGCATGTTCCCGAGAAGGCGCTGGAGCTGGGGTGGTTTTTGTGTCACCTGCTCAGGAGACCATATCCCTGTCATATAAGCTGGAATTCGAAACCACCAATAATGTGGCAGAGTATGAAGCTCTTATCCTAGGATTAAGAGCTGCAAGGGAAATGAGAATTCAAGAGGTAGCAGTTTTCGGAGATGCCGACTTGGTAGTTCAGCAGATGAGGAGCGCTTATCAGGCAAAACATCCTCGACTCAGGAATTACAGAAATGAGGTATGGGACCTGATTGACAGTTTCTTCTCAGCATTTAATATTTCTTTCATCCCACGAGAAGAGAATACAATGGTAGATTCCTTGGCTATGTCAGCAAGTAATTTCAAAGTTCCCTTGCCGCCCAAGCTTAGGTATGATGTAGAAGTAAAATACAGGCCCTCTATACCTGACAATGTCAAGCATTGGAAGGTGTTTGAGGATGATCTTGAGATCAAGAAATTCTTGGAGACTATCGAAGAGTTTTCAGAGCTGCATATCGATCAAGATTCAGTCTCTGAGGAAAGGTTCAATGAGGGTGAGTTGCTGAGTAAAATAGCAAAGCATGACATTATTCAATTGCCTAGCAACCACATTCCGAGGGGACTGGTCCCATTGGAAAAAATATTTGATGGGAATGATGTGGCAATAAAAGGGAGAGTCTCAGGTGATGATGTTGACACAACTGAGTGTAACATAGGCACACCAGAGGAGCCTAAGTTTGTCAAGCTGTCAAGGAGTTTGACCGAGGAGCAGAGGGCCGAATATACTAAGTTGCTGAAGGAGTTTGTTCATGTGTTTGCATTGACCTACAAAGACCTCAAGACGTATGACACATCGGTCATTGAGCATAAGATCCCACTCAAAGATGAGGCTAAGCCATTCAAGCAGAAGCTGAGGCAGATAAATCCCATATTGCTACCTGTCATGGAGAAAGAGGTAAAGAAGCTATTGGATGCCCAGATCATTGCCCCCTTGAGATATTCTGAGTGGGTAGCCAATTTGGTCCCAGTGAGAAAGAAAAGTGGGGAAATCAGACTCTGTGTTGATTTCAGGAACCTGAATAGAAGCTCTAGGAAAGACAATTATCCCTTTCCCAGCATGGAACACATATTGCAGAGGGTCACTGGTGCATCTAGAATATCCGTGATTGATGGCTTTTCTGGTTACAATCAAATATCAGTCATGCCAGAGGACAGGGAAAAAATGAACTTCGCTACTCCTTGGGGCACATTCATGTATGCCAAAATTCCTTTCGGACTCATGAATGCAGGAGAAACATTTCAGCGAGCCATGGACATAGCCTTCATCGGGGAAAAAGATAAGTTTGTGGTGATCTACCTAGATGACATAACAATTTTCTCTGCGTCTGATAGAGAACATTGTTGCCACCTGAGAAGAGTTTTTTCGAAGTGTCGCAGGTTTGGGCTTTCCCTGAATCCCAAGAAATCTCTGTTCACCATGAATGAAGGGAAGCTATTAGGCCATATAGTGTCAGCAGAGGGAGTAAGGATTGACCCTAGCAGGGTAGAAGCACTTCAGACCCTGTCACTTCCTAGATCTAAGAAGAAAGTTCAGGCCTTTTTGGGAAAGATAAATTTTCTGAGGAGATTTGTCTCAAATTTTGCTGAGCTGGTGAAACACATCACAACCATGCTCAGGAAGGGGAATGAAGTGAAATGGACTGCTGAACCCAGGGAATCTTTTGTTCAAATAAAGAAGGCATTGACCAAGGCACCTGTGCTAATCAGTCCCGATTATTCCAAAGATTTCTTGATATTTTCTTTTTCTTCTTGTGATACAGTAGCAATAGTCTTATTACAGAAAAATGATCAAGGGCGAGAGGAACCTATTGCTTTCCTTAGCAAGGCATTGAGAGATGCAGAAATCCGGTACGAGATCATGGAAAAGCAGGCTTATGCCTTGGTGAAAGCCCTCAAAGCTTTCAGAGTCTATGTCTTGCATTCAAAGATCACTGCATATGTCCCTTCAAACTCTATGAAGGACATTCTTATACAACGTGACATAGATGGGAGGAGAGGTAAATGGATTGCCAAGATCCTAGAGTTCGATCTAGAGATTAATCCCACCAAGTTGATAAAGGGGCAGAGTTTGGCCAAGTTGTTGGCTGAATCCAATTGCAAGGCCTTGGGAATTAACTTCATCAATGAGCAAGCTGAGCCATCCAACAAGCATTTCCAAGGCACCCTATCACTAGCATCATGCCCCTGGTACAAAGATATCTTGTATGTTCTGCAAGAATTAAATCCCCCTGATGGATTGGGAAAAAGTAAGGCCAGAGCTTTAAAGCTCAAAGCATTCAGATATTGCCTCATCAACCAAGCCTTGTATTGGAAAGACCCTCTGGGTGTATTACTAAGGTGTCTGGACCCACATCAAGCCCAAAAGGTGACATTCGATTTCCATAGCGGTCTCTGCGGAGGTCATCATTTTTGGAAGACCACAACCCACAAGATCCTTCGGGTTGGGTATTACTGGCCCACCTTATTTCTTGATGTCTGCAGAGAGATCAGAGCTTGCATCAAATGCTAGAAGTTTTCAGGGAAGAAGCAACTTAAATCTCTGCCATTGAAGCCTGTGGTAGTTTCAACACCCTTTCAGCAGTGGGGATTGGACTTCATTGGAGAAATTTATCCTCCCTCAAGTGGCTAGCAAAGATGGATCCTCACTACGACAGACTATTTCACCAAGTGAATAGAAGTTGTCCCCACCAGGATCACTTCGCACAAGGTAATCATCAGCCTCCTGGAAGACATCATAGCCAGATTTGGCTGCCCTAGCAGGATTGTCACTGACAATGCCGCCCCCTTCAGGTCTGAGCCTCTGATCAAGTTTTGTGAATAGTTTGAGATTTCACTGGTTCACTCTACTCCATATTATCCTCAAGGGAATGGAATGGCAGAGTCTTCCAATAAAATCCTGGTCAAGATCATTAAGAAATTATTGGAAGATAATAAAAGGGCCTGGGATTCAAAGAAAAAAATTTGCTCTTTGGGCTGATCAGGTAACAACAAAGAAATCCCTGGGCATCTCACCTTTCCAACTTGTTTACGGAATAGAGGTCGTTTTCCCCACTCAACTCGCCTTATCTGTGGCAAATTTCCTTCAAGACTTTGAAGGAGAACCTAACCATGTGGTCAGAAGGATTCATCAGATGGTGGAAGTGCAGCATATCAGAGAAAAAGTCTTGGACAGGGCCTACGACCATCAGCAGAAGATCAAGCAGGCTTTTGACAGGAAGAGTAGAAAGAAAGAATTCGAGCAGGGTGATCTGGTACTCAAATGGGACGCACCCAGGCAGGACAGGGGCAAGCACAGTAAGTTTGATGCCCTCTGGTTGGGGCCTTTCAATACCCTTGAAGTATTTTCAAACAACACTTACGGGTTGCAGGATCTGGAAGGCAAAGAAGTTTTTAGTGGCCCAGTAAATGGGCATTTCTTGAAAAAATGTTTTTTGTGAGTTGTAGTTGGCTCTTTTGTTTTTTTAAATATTGTTTTTGTTTTTAGTTTAATAAATGACTCCTTAGCCCAACAACAAGGCACTGAATCTGCAAAAGGTGTTCTTAGAGCATCACAGGGACGACTCCATCCCCCATGGAGCCAAATGTTAGCGATATTTCTTGTAAGGGGGCCAGAATGCAAAGAATGGGTTAAAAACCCACTTGTCCTAAGTTCCAGACGCAAAATGTGCCCGTGGTAAGAAGCAAACGGTTCTAGACGGTAGGCATCTGCGTGCCCAGATCAACGACGTACATGGGATTTCGGAGCCACTCCACCTTTCTACCTTTAAGTGGAAGGGGGGGGTCCAGAATCCGGGGTGCACCTCTTCAATGGTTGAGATCAAAGCGCCTGGATCAACGGCATGAAAAGCGATTCTGGACCCCCCCCGCCTTTCTACCTTTAAGCGGAGGAGGGGGGCCGGAATTGGGCACGCATCTTCCCGACGGCTTAGATCAACGCGCCAGGATCAACGACGCTTAGAAGATCCCATCCTCCTCGGCTGCTCTATTCTTAACCAGCATGGGCCCCCTTCCCCGTCATGTAATCTTCAGTGCCATTTTTTCTCTTCCTGGTCGTGCGATGAGGCTCGCGCCCTTTAGCCCCTTCCTCATCCTTCGATACCTTTCCATCTCCCCCCCTCCTGGTCTGCGTGGTCCTTATCCCATCTCACCATCAACTCATCGACTGCCATGTGTCCCGCTCTTTTCCACGTCAGTCTCTCACTAAAAGCAGACCCATCATATCTCATCTCCTACCCCCTCCTCTTGTTGTCTTCCGCCATGAGTTTTCCTCTGTCATCCCTCTCATGCCTCGCCACTTCATACCACGCCCTCATGTTGTTGGTGCCACCACTCCTATTATGTGCCCCATCCTTCGCGTTGGCTAGCATGCCTTTTCATCAGGCAGTTCAGTTAATCCAGGTGGCAGAACAAGAGGCCTTCCACGTCCCAAAAGCGTTGAGTTGGTCGGGTCGTCCTCAATCCCCATAAAGCAGTTATTGAGGTAGTTGGTGGTGGTTATACATCAGCTCCACCATAATGGGAAGACCCGACAACGAATTAAAGGAACGTCGATTCACCGCTGGAACTGTCACGAGTTCGATCGCGTTTGCCATAAGTTGCACGATCATTCAGAGACAGTAGGTGTTGACTGTCAGAAGCCATGCAGACGCAAAGATTTCAATGCAACGTCTCGATTATGTTGCTATTGTTGTTCTGAGTATATGAAGGCATTTTTGCCATTTTTGTATCTATCGATGGTTGAGCAAGAGCTCCCGGTTCTAAATCTTTAATGAAGCACTGATACTCTGGTTATGTACGAACTCTTGCGACTTCTTGCCTGATGAATGCCAGTTTCTTTTACATATTTGTTGCACTGTGTTAGAACCGCTCAGAATTGGAGGATCCAGTCGAGCTATAGCTGTTATAGGATGATGTTGGATAGGATCACTGTATCAGTTATGATGTTTCTAATCAGTTCTCATGATTTTCTTGATGCTGAGTGACTTGGAATTGGAGGATCCAGTCAAGTCCCCTTCGGTTTCTTGAGACCCTGAACCAAGAAGATCTTGTATTCAGAATCTTTCTTCTGCAAACTGTTGTAAGCATGTTGCCCAAAGCCGTTTGTTCACTCTTCTTATCAAGTCTTCCACCTGGTCACCTTCAAATCAACCCACTCGCTGAAGTTAGATCAAGACTTCCTTTGTTACTTATGCACCAGACCCATCTCCTGAGTTAGAGTGATATCTCCTCGAGTCTTTATCTCCATTTGATCACCCCTTTATAAAAAAATCGTGACATTAAACTGATGGGTGTCAGGCTCTGCTCCTGCAAGCAATCCAGGAGTGACTTCCGATGCTAACAACAATGTAGCCATCTACCTCTAGCTTGTAGATATTCTTAACTCGAATCCCTATCTTCTTGACTTGACCGATTGTTTTATGTCGCATGAATCTTTTTCCATCACTGAAAAAAACATCATAGCCTATGTCCTCCAACATTGTGACTGAGACCAAGTTTTTCTTTAGACCTGGAAAATGCATAACATATTTCAATTGAAATGGTTTACCTGAATCCCTCTGAAAGGTAATGGTACCAATTCCAGTTGCACTGTATCATCCATCGTCACCCATCTCAATATGCATTTTGAGATCTTTCTCCTCCAAGTCACTAAAAAATCCTTATCTCCCGTCATGTGGAAGGAAGCACCACTATCCAAATACCACACCGATCCCAATGCACTTGACACCATGCATGCGATCAAGGATAACTCAAGTTCAAATTGCGAGGGAAGTTCCTCACCAGTTACAGCTCCAATAACCTTCTTGCTCTTCTTCTTCCGCGGACAGTTAGTAGTGAGATGCCCATGTTCATGACAGTAAAAACACTTCACTTTGGACAAATCCATCTTCTTTCATTTAGACTTGGATTTTGAATGGAATTTATTCCCCTTCCCTTTCCTTTCCTTGGAAGACAAAGAACAATCCTCTTCATCATCGTGCTTTGATGAAAATCCATCTCTGGTGTTCTACCTGAACTCCTCCTGCACCAAATTCGACCATAGTCGTTCCCAATCTGGCAATGTTTTCCTTCCATTGATAGACTCTTGATAACTGTGACAATTTTTGGGAAGTCCTAGGAGAGCCAAGCTCACCAAATCATCATCAGTGACTGTTATTCCCACACTCCGTGAGATATTTTGCAATGGAGTCACCCTTCTCCATCTTGATCTTCTTGAGTTTGTCTTTGAATGCCAATTTCCTATGGTCGTTGTTGTTTTCGAATAGATCCGTCAAAATCTTCCAGATCTCATATGGTGTGGATTTCGCATGGAGGTTTGAGACAATGTGGTCTCGTACTCCCTCCAACAGGATCCCTCTTTCCTTTTCCACTTTCTTTTTCCATGCATCACGATTTGCAGCGTCTGCAAAATTTGGCTTAGGAACATCTTTGTCAATGAATTCCTTCAAGCTATTGTCTTTGAGTACTTCCTCCATCTTGTCCTTCCAAAAAATGTAGTTCAATTTGCACTCGAGTGCATACTCTAACCTCAAGCCATTGAAATCCATTTCGATCTTGAATCAACTAAAGCACCAAGAAATTCTTTCTATAAATTCGAATTCTATCAAATCACAAACTCAGCTTCTGCAATTTCCTGTGCTCTTATACCGTGTAAATTCTTTAATACAAATTATGTATTGCCTGGATTCTCATGATATAACAATCATATGACACTGTTAAATACATAATCACTTCTACTATTATTCTTGTGGAATTTAAAACACGATTGCCAATTGCAATATCAAGAAGAAAGATCAATCACACATAACACAGATGTTTTATCGAAAAAGCATAAAGCTAAAAACCCCACTATCATATATTATGTATATATCATGAATCATGAAACAATCTCATACAAAACTCTAATCCAAGAGCTCTAAGTACAATATACAATCGTCTCACACTGTCATACAAAAATTGACAAATTCATGTGCCAATTTACTCCTTCGAGACAACTTGCCTCCTCTGCGCAAATCCCTGCTAATGGAAATCCCTGCCATGAATTGAATTCCTCTTTCCTAGGCTACGCACATCCACTGTGTGTGTGGTTGCATGAGTGCACTCACTAATGTCGAAACTGATAGTCAAACTGTCCCTTTCACCTGTTATCTCAATCGGGTCTCCACTGGATCTGACATGCATGTAGTTAACAATGGTAAACCTTCAGTTGCATGTGAGATCATTGATTGTGAATTAATTAATAATTAATTCATTGATCTCTCACTAGTGTAAGTTCAGTTACAACTAGTACAATTGAGCTTAACTCACTTAACCGAGTTAAACTACTTCACAACTCACATAACTACACATCCAACTCTGTTACAACTTCGAATCACTCAGTTACAACTAATTCTACTTGCATGTCCCACCAGTCAACCTTTGAACTTGAATTTCCTATAGCTAACTGATTTTCCACTTCAGCTAATTATTTCCATGTGCTCATTGGGAATAGACTAATATTTATTGTCCAACTATTATTAAGGAATAACAATAGTCGACATACATCTATAAATAGATATCGCTCACCATCTATCAATAGACATCATCTATAAATAGAATTTGCTCATCATCTAAAAATAGACTTCCACCTACAAATAGCGTGAGGCTCCATCCTAGTGTATGTGCATAATTTTCACTAGGATCTTCCTGTTGAATCTCAAAACCTTCAATATTTTGTCTCGAGTGTCTTATGGGGGGACACATATTTCTCATGCAAGTGAGGAGTTCATGCAAGCTCTTGGAGGAAACCATTGGGAATTATACCATTTGATCCACTCTCTCATGACTGAACCAAGGGATAAGTAAGTTGATATATTGATGTTGAAATTGCATACTGTCAAGGGGTGCTACCTTAGTTTTTGTTTCTATGTAAGTATGAAGAAACCATGGATGTGTATAAGGGTAATTGACGCAGTCAAGATTCCCTAGCTCCTAACATTAAAGATTTCCTGGAAAACCTATGTGAGAGTATTGGAGGGAAGTGAGATAGTTTAAGGGGCCATTTAATAGTCCAGGTGTCCCACTCATTGTGTTGTGTCCCACTCATTGTGTTGTACAATGTTGAAAGGGAAAGATAGGATGGTGAGTGAAAGAGACGATGTAGAGTGAGACTATTATAGAAATAATTGGTTGAAAGGTAATTCCCTAATTGTAATAGTTATTTTTTGGGCTGAGGGACAAAAACCATAGCAATAGGTAGAAATTTTTCCCTTGTTGTTTCATAGTTTTGCACGAGAATAGCACCTAATCAACATGGTGCCTACGTCTATGAGGAAAAATCTCTCATTGAACTATTTAGCTAAGTAAAAATCCCATAACAAATAAGTAATCTAATATTTATTGTTGCTGTGCTACTATAAATTAGAAATGTGTGTTTATTTTGTGAAGATTCAAAGCTGGAAATTAAGATCGACTCAAGAATGCAACATGTATGGTAATTATTTATATACAAAATTTAGAATTTTCATTACTATATATTACATTCCATATATTACATTCCATAAGGCATAATTCTATTTCAGTAGTTAAAATCAATTTCCAGCTTGTTAATTTGGTGTAAATGGCCTTTTGGGTATGCTAGAAAAAGCTAAAAACATGACTATATTTGTGCTTTTGAGTTTACAGTTAAATTCCTTATATTTTAGAGTGTTTTTTAATGGTTAACATTGTTGCTAACAATTAATTTTTTTTATTAATAAACTTGCAAGAAATTATTTTATTGAATTAAGTGAAATTATTTCCTTAATTTAAATGTTTTTTAAGGAGTTATCTAGTAAGATTTACTCCACGAATATTTTTAATCTACTTTTGACTACTAATTTAAATGTAACTAATCGCTTCTCCAAGTCCACAAACTTGCCATGGAGTATTTATTAAACTTGACAGCATAACACAGTGAATTAGGTTTTCGTGTGGAACAAATCGGCTAAGAGTTTTTCACAATGAACTTACTTTAAATTACGACATTACATCATGAGATTTTCCATACTTGAGAATTTAGCGAACTGGAAGTAGAATTTTTTGGCCGAGATGAAACAAGCGAAGAATGGTTTAGTTATTGAATTGGACAAACTTGAAAGTATCTGACCAGAGTAAATTATTGATGTTTGATGCAGAGTGGGAGATATCCATCTTTCGGATCAAGTCAATAATATTGTATAGGTTGGATATATATAGTTTTTATATATATTTGAAATTGAAAAAAGTAATATTATATAATATAAAATATGTATCATTATATAAATGAAGAAATGAATTAAGTTCGATGAAAAAACTTTGAAGCGTTTGGATTGTACATATTTAACCATTCAAATTTTCAAATTTACAGATACAATAATTTGTGATCGAATTTCAAGAAAATATGTCCAAAAAATATCCAAAAAACTTAAAACGTTTAGCCTAAAACTATATATATGATGATGATTAAGGTCAACTAAGACCTAATTGGTCTATGGGACCCTAAGACGGTAAGTGATTACTTGTGATTCTTTAGAATTTGGTTTTTGTGCTCGAAAAGAATTAAGAGAAGCTTTCCAAGATCACCATACTTTTGTTGAGTTAAGAGGATAGGAAGGTTGATAGTGTGATAAATATTTTGAAAATGAGATCTAATATGGATATAGGCTGGACAATCTAAGAGAAACTGCTTTTCATCTTCAACCTTCTTAGTATCACAAAGGTGACACACTCTTTCAAGAAACATATATATGACAACATTAATTAGTTTATTTTTATCACTGTTATTCCATTATAAATTTTTCATATTCAACTAGCCCAGCCACTCAAAACGCTCGCCCGAAACCCTGTGCTGTGCCTCCGAACTCTAAACGTCTGTCAGCCATGGTGTTGCCTGCAAGTTAAAAGTGGCAATGTTAATCAATAATTTGTGTTAATGAAGCTTAGAACTTTTTCATAG
>ML790741.1:357367-373018 GCA_009831015.1 Picea engelmannii | reverse complement strand
TTCATATCTTCCATCTACGTACTCTTTTGTTGGCAACCTCCACTGCATTATTTTCTTGTCTTCTTGTTTGCTTTCGTCATTTTAGCAGTTGGGCGTCCTATTATGCTATTGACTTGTGTTCAGACTTTTCAGTATTTACTCTGTTTGCTAAATTATTCAAAATCCAATATCATGACTCATGCCTTCTTTAATGATCCTTCTCCGTGTTTTCAAAACAAGTATTGCCCAATTGAGAGGGGTGCTCCTCCAGCATTTAATTGCCCTCTTCTTCTTTTTATTATTATCACTATTCTCATTCCATTGCCTTCTTTTTATTATTATCATTTTTCTCCCTTTTATTATTATCATTTAGTAAATGATAATCACTCTAATTTCATTTTTCATTCTAAACTACAGTATTTAGATGTAAAAACTTTATTTAAATTATAAAAAAATTGTATTTATAAAGATGTTATTTTTTTTTCACACATAAAAAACAGTTTTAATGTTATTCTATTAGGAATTAAGAGAGACTTTCTATTACATATGGATGTTGTAGAAATCTTAATAATTCAAAAAGTTGGAACTTTATCTATCCATATTTCTATATCTATCATAATACTTCTCTCAAAAAATAATAAGATCCAACTAAATAGTACTTGTTAGAAAAAGGATGATAGATACATGTCATATAGTGCTTCTCACTTTAGAATAATAAGAAATGATCCCCATTGACCATAGATCTTTATATAGATTCCAGAACAACTCAGAGCATGTTTGGAGACTGTATCTGCTCCACCAACTATCCACTTGTTTATGCATAATCTAGATGCAAAGTATAAGAGACCCCATAAGCCCATAACCTCAACTTTCATATTATTTCCTTTGACGCCTGCAAAGTAGACTCTAAAGGAATGAATTGCATTTAGTTTAAGATAAATACCAATACCACATAAACCACCAACTGCTGCACCATTGAAAAAACCTATAAAAGTGTAATAAAAAAAGATTTCATTAAAAATGTAATCCAGTTTATCATCTCCACTTCCCTCTGTATGTTCTTTAATTGATATAAATATATTTGTGACAATACTAGAGTCATGTCTTGGTCAATTTTCAAATAAAATTTTATTTATATACTTCTAAATACCTCATAATACAAAGAAATGTATATGCCTCAATTTTGGATACTAAGTAAACCATTAAAACATATTTTCATTTAAAGTAGGACAGTCCCATGCTTCCTAAATCTTAAGGTTAAGTATGTCTTGCAAAATGATTTGAGAAATCTCACAATACTAAAAAATGTGAGGTGGTCTCTTCATCATCATCCTAAAATCATTTAAACATGTTCAACCTAAAACAAAAGTTAAGTTTTTTTAATGCCAAAGAAGAGATAACAGCAAGGCGTTTACTAGAGTCCTATCAAGAAGCTTCCAAAACAATATTTGAAAACCAATGATTAACCCTTTAGATGCATTTAGAGCACTCTCGGAATAACTATGCTCAATAATTACTCGAAGTTAAAATTGATTATCGAGTAGTGTTTTATTAGCACTATTCACAATTTTAATATTATAAAAAGGTTTATATTATAGAAGTTAAATATATTCCTTCGTTCAGTTAAACATTTTTAGAAAGTTATTGTCTTCATATGTCGTGGGGACAGTGCTTTAATACACTCACCCGTCATGTGCTTTACAATGTTTTTACTATTCAACTTTTGATTTGTCTGCATGTTCCATCAACCTTCATCGATTGTCGGCATGTTCCATGAACCATGATTGATGTCCTTGTTTTCATGAGAGTATATCTTTGGATCCCGTTCCATTGTTTTTAAATAAAATTGTTTAATGCACATAAGTCAATCTTCATTGTTAATTATTTTTTATAAATAAATATATGGTTGAATTTTATTATAGCTTACTGAATTAGTTTAAATGGTTTAATATGTAATGTAAAATGTTTTAAAATTGATTTTCCCACTTCCTATTTTTATTACATACTTTAATATTTTATTAAAACATAATCAATATGAGTATATTATTCACAAATATAAATAAATACTAAATAATTATGTACAAATTTTTAGACAAAATAATTTTAAGAATTCTTTAAATCCCATTAGAACACTGTCCTTAAACATAATATTTTCAATAATATTAAGAAGGTAAATTTAATTTAAGTGAATTCAATTTGTGTTGGTGAGTGTTAAAGTCCATGATGGTATACAAAATGTTTTTAATAGTTTATAAATTTAACAAAGTGATAAACATGGAAAAACCACATAAATTGCACTATAAATTGCATTATTGTTTTGTTAACAATTTTTTTTTATTGAGAATGGTTATAGAAGTAAGGAGGCCGAGCAAAGTAGTCAAGTATAAATATGGGATTGTGTTAGATTAATATCTAATGATCATAAATATTGCATACTCAATAAAACTCCAAGTTTAAAAAGGTTAGGAATATTTATAAATAGAGGTCTCATTTTAGAAGACCAAGTTGTATTAAGGAAGGAAGTTCAAAAGGTAAAAAACTCTAGCAAAGAAGAAAAATGGACACTAATTAAGAATAGAAAAGTTATTATTAGAAAAGAAACAAAAAATATAATAATAAATAGAACTTTGGGACAATTCAGATCATCTCTTGGAAGTGTTGTGGCTTTCCATGGAGAAAAGGCCCTATCTTAAGTTAGATCCTCAGTGAAATTGATATTATATTGCTTATAGAAGCTTGGGAGAATGAATAATATAAGGTCCCTAGAATAGAAAGATTTGTCTTGTGGCATTATGGAATAAGATATCCTAACATGAGAGATTGGAGGCATAACTTATTTAATAAAAAATAATAGATTTTCTCACATCACGATTCGTAAGAAATATCATTTCAATAAATACATATTGATGGAGATTTGATATAGTAATGCTAACAAGATTTATATAAAAATATGTTGTTTCAAACCTACTAATTCTACCCTTTATAAGACAAACAATCTTGAAAAAAAAAGTTCCTTACAATGGATTAGAACATGATATTTATAGTTTGAGAAATGAAGGCACTACCCTCTTCCTAGGAGACTTTAATGCTATAACAACAAGCAATCAAGCTATTATTTTAAGCAATGATTCCAACCCTAATCCTCTATGCCTACATGAATCCCTTGTTTTAGCTAGCAGATAAAAAATGAACTCTGAAGACTTGGTGGATAATTTGTTTAGTACCAAGTTCAAAAACATCTATAGTTCTCTAAATGGTCTAATGAAGTGGTCGAAATCAAACTAAATGACATGTTTTCTTGGGCTTGGAAATAATTTCATAGATTACACAATAAATTATATCTATGTATATAACCAAAGAGTAAATCTTGGCATCCTAAACGACCATGATGTCAACCCTAATCCTATACATTTATCGCTAAATCTAAACATTTTCATGAAAAAAAAGAGGCATTGAAAAGAATTATGATAACCAAAATCACTTCATCTTCGTCAAAGATAAATCTGATCTTTTTTTAAAGGATTTAAATAATCAATTAAATTTCTTATCTAATAAGGACAATATTGAAGACCTCTACCATAATTTCATGACAACTCTCTCTAATTCCATTAATAGGTTCTCTATCAAGGTTGTGTGTAAAAATAAAACTAAAATGACCAACCTTGGTATGACAAAGAATCAAAGACTACTAGAAAAACCATTAGGGATGCCTATAATGAGTCAAAATAAAACAATATAATAGGTACAAAACCCTAATTAAAAGGAACAAAATTCACTATATAAATAGGAAGAAGAGAATATTTTGCACATATCAAAGCTATATCCTAAGAGATTTTGGAGGAATATTTTGGCTCATAAAACTCAAGAAACCAATAAGATTGATTTGAGGTATTACAATCCCTACCCTAAAAATCTTTATGAATCCCCATGTTGTGCAAAACATCCAAAATATTTCCATAGAGTAAGAAGTTTTTCCTATGGAAGACATAGATTTTTGGGTTAAGCAACTTGAAAAAGGGAAATCTAAGGACATTGAAGTCTACCAAGTAGAAATTTAAAAAAATTGAGGGCTTATCCTCATTTGTAACATTCACATTCTTTTCAATTTAGTTTTCAAGGATTTCCTAAAAATTGGACTTAAAGCTTCATTTTACATATTTCTAAAAGAGTGGATAAAAATTTCCCTCTAATTATAGGATTGTTATGATTAGCCCAATTTTAGCCAAGTTATATGGAATAATTTTGGAAAAGAAGATCGTCATATGGCTACAAATCCAAGAAAAATGAGGCAATAGTTAGTTGTATTTAGGAGATATCATTCAACTGTGGACAACCTTGTTACACTTATGATCATTTCAGAGGAGTGCCACAATAATAAAACCAATCACCTATGTTGTTTTTCTAACTTAAGAAAATATTTTGACACAATGCCCAATACTAAAATTTGGAATATGGTAGAGGAGATAAAAGTTCCTTTCGAGTTGAGAGTTGTTGTGATAAGGTTGTATGAGAACGTTATTTCCAAGTTTAGGAACATTGAGGGATGGTCAAATGAAATAAATTATAATATAGGAGTTAAGCAAGGTTGTCCCCTATACCATACCCTTTCGTGTATATGCATTGACAAGTTAGAGGTTTATTTGGAAGATGCATGTTGTGTTAACCCAAATCTACATACTATATTCATCATCCTACTTCTTTACACTATTGATATTGCTTTTATGGTGAGGAGTCATATGTTCTCAATAAGCGACTAAAATTTATCAAGGATTTTTTCTCTAGTATAGGTATGAATGTTAACATTAACGAAACATTTACAATATGATAATTAAATACAAAATTATCATGTATGCTAATTTTTTGTATGATAACATCATCTTGGAGGAAGTGACTTCATACAAATATCTCAAAATTGATCTTCGTCACAATCTCAACTAGAATTATAGCATTGATAAAAAGATAAATGGAGGGTGGAAATATTATTATGGGATTGGAAACAACTATAAATCAACGCAACTTTAGCCATGGAATAAGAAAAAATCATCATTGAGACTATTTTCACTCATATTATCTTATATAGTGGTGAATTTTGGGGTCACAACATCTGTAGAGAAACAAGGAGAAAGATAGAGTGAATCCAAAAGTGTTTTGTAGCTTATAATATCATGATCAAAGGCAATACATGCTATCATATCCTCCTCATAGAATCAAGTATTTCTCCAATGGATAAAATGACTATGACTAAATACATAATGTACAAGACCAATGTTAACAACATCCAAGACAATGCATCGAAATATTACTTCAAATTCAATCCAAAACCCCCTATGACTCAAGTGAGGTTGGCATAAAGATGCAAAATCCTAACTAAATCATTGGGGTATAAAGAAAGATGTCACTCTACATAATAATAACAATATTAAGCATATATTGCATTTAAATTTAAGGAGAAATTTTGTTGTGATAGAGAATTACAAGATAAGAGAAAATTAAGATACTATAAGGAGGTGATCAACCCTAATATATAAGATCAAAAGTATCTATGTTTGGACCAACGTAGAGAATAAAATCAATATTTCCAAAATAAGTGAATACTCTCATGATCCCCATAGTGAAAGGAGTCCCTCGAAAATTCCTATAATGTTGTGGGTCAAAATAATTTATCTTTATAACACTAAGAAGGCTGAAGGTGAAAATTAATTTCTCTTAAATTGTCATGTATACACCCACATTAGATTAAAATTTAAAAATATTTGTTACAATACCAACCTCCCTAACATATTTACTCATCAAAACTATGGTGATTTAGGAATTCTTATCTTAAATATTTTCAAGCACATAAAAATAATTCTAAGGAAACCCAAGTAATTTCCATACCTTTATTTATGATAAACCGAGTTTGTTCTCAACAAATGTTAACCATCATCATCATCAAGAATTTTAGATTGAATCATAGTTCCTTCACCTTGTGGACCAATATATTATCACTTTGATTGATAAAGGGGGATTTAAAATTATGAAAAATGAAGTCAATATATCGTAGGTATTGCAGGGCGTGGAATGCAAGATATAAGGGGGTTTATAGATGTTTGGGGTTAAAATATTAGGTGAATACATAAAAATATTTTGCCAATACACCATAAAATTAAAGGTAAAAATCACATGTTGAAATATGCAAATACTAAAAAAAATTAATAACCCCAACTTAAATGAATGCATTTTAAAAACAAACATTAAAACCCATAATAAATGCAATACATATTAAAAGAAAACATAAAAACCTTACACTAAAATAAATGCATTCTAAAAACAAACATATGAACCCTTGTTAAAATCAATTTACTATATTATAGAAAAACAAACCCACACTAAAATCACTACACCATTAAAATAAACAATTCTAAATTCATTGCACAATAAATTAAACATAGTGATATGATATTAAAATCAATTAGACCATGCAAATAAGATTAAGGGATTAATTGACCCATGCTAATTGTTACAATGCTAAAATCAATTTACACTATAAAAAAGCTAAAATTAATTTATACTATATAATTGTTACAATGCTAAAATCAATTTACACTATACAAAAAAGCTAAAATTAATTTAGACTATACATTGTATAAGCTAGTGTTGAAATCAGGTGTTCATCATTACTCATCAAATAAAAAAATTATGTTGTTTAATATATTCATTTTAAGTTTATTTTTTTTTAATAAAATGTGAATTTTATTGGTTCTCTAACCAATTAAGTGTTAAATTTAAAATTATAAATATTTTAAAGTTTAATTTTTTTAATAAAATATAAATTTTATGTCTATAATCAATTATATTGTTAAATTTTAAATTAGAAACATTTTAAAGTATCTTAAAATTTTTAAATAAAAAATAAAAAATAAAAAAATTGATTTGATTTTTGAATTTACTAGTATTAAAAATAAAATTTATAAAATTATATTAGAAGGTCAAATTTGTAAAATTTAAATTATCTGAAAATATTTAACTTCCATTACAACAATGTTTTTAAATACCATTATTTCATGAAAATTGAAAAATATACATTTAATTTGATTATTTCGTAACTTGAAAGAGGTATATTTTATTTAACTAAATTCAACATTTTTTTTATTTTTATAATATCTAATGTTCATATTCATGATATGCAATGGTTATTTACATATTAAAAAATAATTTTAAATTTTATTAAAATTCAAGTGATGATGATTAATATCTAGTGAGACTAAATTTGTTTTTTTAAATATTATGTGAGGCAAGGAATTACATAATTTTATTTAAAATTTTATTTTTATGATCCAAAAGTTTTAAGAAAAGGGTTCTCAAATCATCATAATTTTGATGATTTAAAAAGTTATGAAAGTCAGCATCAATAGAAGATACTCTTTTTCACTATGTATATGTTTATTAAAATTTAATTAATTGATTTATTCTTTTTATTAAAGTATAAATAATCGATTGATGGTTTTTATGACAAATCATTAACATGAAGTATGTTTATATGAGGTTTAGTATTTTTAACTAGAGTGTATGACAATTAGTTTTAAAAGATTTATTTTTATGGAGTTTTATTGACTTTCATTGTGTTATAGAAGTTTGTTTCATTTTATATGTATAGTTAATAAATTAAAATTAAAAATAAATTTTCATATTAATTTATATTTATTTTAATCTTAAATATGCAGATTTTTTATTGAGGCTCTTCTAAATAAATATGCCATATAAAATTCAAAACATTTTAAAATTAAACATAAATATATCATGTTGAAATATATCACTTATTATATAAATGGACATAATGACCCCACATGAAATCAATGCATGTTGATTGATACTCATCTACATAAATATGCCATGTAAAATTCAAAGCATTTTAAAATTAAACATAAATATATCATGTTGAAATATATGACTTATCATATAAATAGACATAATCAGCCCACATGAAATCAATGCATTGTAAAAACAAACATAAAACCCATATTGAACCCAGTGCATGCTAAAAGAAAACATGATGATATTACACTAAAAATAATGCACTCTAAACTCAAGCGTAGGGACCCATGATAACATCAATGCACTATAAAAATTGACAAAGAAACTTATTGTATACTAATTGATGAATTGAATTACCTTCTTCAAAGATGTTACCAACAACATCAATCACTTTTCTCAAACCAATTTGAAATACATGCATTATTAAAAGAAAAAGAAAAATATTATCTATAAATAAATGTATCATAAAAATAGACATAAGGATGGGTGTAAAATAATATTGTAGAAAACATATTGTCTTTCCGATAAGAAATTTGATAAGAATTTGGAAAAAAAATTATGCGTGAGTAGAGTTGTCTTTCTTGAAGGGAACAATGTTTTTATGTATTGTTGAATTACAACAATTAGAGAAAAAATTGCTTAAAGATTAAATGACTCCATAAAAATGTTATGTAAAATTTGATACTTCATAAAATTAAATATAAAGAATCAAGATTAAAATATATAATCCATAAAAGAAGACATAATGACCTAAATAAAATAAATACATTTCAAAAATAGACACAAAAACTCATGATAAAATCAATACACAATTAAAAAAACACATAAACACCTTACACTAAAAGCAATGTAATCTAAAAGCAAACATAAGAGCCATGCTAAAATCAATGCACTATTTAAAAAAAACATAACAACCCATGCTAATAAAATCATGCTAATAAAATGCTAATAAAAGTAACCCCAATTTAAAGTCATTATACCATAAAATTAAACATGGGATACAATAACTTTTCATTGTACAAATAATAATAAGGAAAACACTAACTATTACAATATTAAAATTAAATTTATACTATAAAAATAAATAATAAGGAAAACACTAACTGTTACAATATTAAAATTAAATTTATATTATACAAATAAGTTAGTGTTAAAATTTCCCATTCACCATGAAAGAAAAATATTAACAATTTGATATTTTTATGATTATATTGTTAAATTTATGATCATAAACATTTTAAAACATACCATTTTTTTAAAATAAAATATTAATGGAAAATTTCTAAAATAATGTAGTTTTATTTCTTAATTTACTAATACTACAAATTGCATCATAATAAGAGTGTTATCACTGAAATTTCGTCCGCAAATGGTCACCGGAATCCAACAACTCCAAACACCTATTAGTTCATTCATGACCCAAAAAATACATTTCCAAAGGCCACAAACTATACAACTGGTTATAAAATTAGCATGTGCAAAAACACTACAGGAAACGTGCGCACATGCATAGGCCAAAGAAGCCAAAATAGTGCATATGTGCCCGATGCACGATTGTGTATGATAAAATCTGTGCACTCCTGTGAATGACACATTTATGGTTCTAGTCGGCCCCTCACCCACTTCTGGTTCAGCTCCCAAGTTGATTTGACCCTCAAATACGAGTTGAATCCAAGTGGGGAGATGGTCAAAGACCTAAGGGTCCCTTTGTTCACACTAAAGACCGGTTTGATAATGCCTCAAAGATTTGCTACAAAAAGAGGCCATGAGTGCACTATGAATTCAAGAATCTCATTGTATTGTTATGCTACCTCTATTCTCCTACATGGAACCTCTTTCCTTCTTGGAGCATACTAGCATCATCTCATTAAGATATTCACCTGACCTCTTGAGGGAATAAGCTTGGATTTCTTCAAGATTCACTTTCTAGTTTGTGATTTGTAATAAGATCTCTCACATAGGGGATTCAAGAGACCTCCATTGGAGGAAGAGGGGACCCATAAGTTTTCCTTTCTCTTTGGTGTTTTCCCACTAATATAATTTCTCCATTGGTGGCATGAATATTAGTCAATTATTTGATTGATTTTGGTTCTAATTTTCTTATGCATTGTAGTTTTGTTTCTTTAGTTGTTATTAGCTTAGTTGTTTGTTTATTTGATGTGATTGAGTCATTTGATTCATGGATTTGCATGTATCCCTCTTTTACTCATTCAAGTGGCGAAAACGATACAACAAAGAGTATTATAATCACAATAGATGATTCACAAGAAAATAAATCCATATAAAATTACTTGAGTTTATTTTTTGAACATCATATTTGAATATATTTAAACCTAATATTCACCTACAATTTTTAGGTCATGGATTAAAAACAAATTTCTCTAATGATAAAAAATTTCAACTAAAAAAAATGTACAAATTTCCAATTAAGTGATCCCTTTGAAACCAAAATCTTAATATTTGAATTCCCAACCTTCTTCCCAATTGATTCTTTTATAAATGAATTGAAAGTTATACTTTATGAAATCATTAAACATCAATCCAATCCACTTAATATGAATCTTCACTTTTTTCAAAGTGTTCAAACATTAATACAAATAAAAACAAATATAATTGCATGCATCAGTTTTTTTAAAAATACTTCTTATATTTACAAGGAAATGTTTATAAGCACATCGAGTTTTTAATACAAACTCTATCATCTTACTTCATCCAAATAGACCACATTCTAAATAGTACCTATTTCATTTACAAGATTAAAATTATATTAATAATGTACATTTCAAAGTTTTCTTTTTACAAAATAATCTTAAATCTTTTTATTTTTCTCTTTTAAACTTATTATCATTATTTAAAAAAAAAAAAACTTAATAACTAACCCTTCAAACTTTATACATATATAAACATTTAAGAAAAACTATAAAATAAAATAAAAAAAACTTAATAACTAACCCTTCAAACTTTATACATATACAAACATTTAAGAAAAACTATTAAAAAAAAATAAAATAAAACTTAATAACTAACCCTTCAAACTTTATACATATACAAATATTAAAGAAAAATTATAAAATGAAAATAATGGACAATTTAGAAACAATTTTATTGAGAACATCATTGGCATTTTCCTTCACAAATTACAACGAGATTTAAAATGAACACAACATTTCACCAATATTTCCAAACAAATGGAATGAAACATTAATTGAAAATAAACTTAATTAAAAAATTCCTTATTGTTATCTATAAATAAAGAATAATATCATTATTAATTATTCGACGATAAATGAAATTTATCCTCTAATATGTAAATTAAAAAAGTTATCAATATTAATTATTCCAAAAGAAATTAAATAATTAAATTAATACTTAAATAATAATTAAATTAACATTAATTATTTTATTAGATTTTTTTTAAATAATATATAAATAAAAATGATGATGATGAAGAAAAATATTATTATTATTTTTATTTGATGAAGAAAAATCTTATCATAACTTAGTTGTCAATGAATAGTGACCACAATCATCTTGTTATTATAAATGTGGGTTGATTCATCACCATAATTTAAGGAAAACCATACCACATGAAATATAAGGGATCATACTTTCACATGCATCTAGGGCCATTAACATGTTCCCTTCATCAAAGAAAAATGAGATCTAGGCCAATGAGAAGGAATTTTAAGTCTTACTCTAGTACCAAAAGGTGGTTCCAACTTATTTAGTGTTTGCAAGAAAGAATTTATAGGGAATGTATCCTATATTGTCATTGTTAAGGTATACATCAATAAGGTCATGTGCTTTCAAGCAACATTTATTCTTAATCACATACATAAGACCAGATATTACCGTCATTGTCTAGTTGTATAGTGTACCTACAAAGATAATATGGGATGCCTAAGAAGATAACCAAGGGGGATAATAATAGATAGGTGGCTATGTATTGATATGTATAACCTTAATCCTATACATAACAGAAGATACTATTCTCATTGTATAGTGTAACTACATGGGATAATATGGGATACCTATAAAGATACCCAAGAAAAATAACTATATATAAATAGCTATATATTGATATGTATGGAAACCATAATATAACAATATATATTAAAAAGTCCATTCTCTATAATATAATATTCTTAAGAGATACAGAGTACTATATAAATAAATAAAAATAACGTAATGAAAGGAAATGTGAAATATATTATAATTATAATAAGCATTCGTTGTGAAGTGTTATTATATATTACAGTTTAATTTCTTGTCCACAAATAAATATTATAATTATTAAAAAAAATTAAAATACCTTTAACTAAAAAAACGATATAAAAAAAAATAATAAAAAGGCGAGGTCTTCTAAATGAAAAATGTTGTAGTTACCTGTTCTTAACAAATGGAATTGAATATGAATATGTTTTCAAAATCAGCAATCGTGTGATGCCCTATAAAGACACAGCTATATCCAAAAGGAATGGAATTTTCTTTCTTAATTCAATACGCTTATGGTCGTCTATAAATTAAGAACCATATGAGAAGTAAAGCACGAGAACAAATCAGCTCCTGAAGTTATTCCAAAAATGCATGTAAACCAGACGCATGTAAAGGAGACGCACGTAAACCAACCGGGCTTCCGTCTTATGCGCGGAGAATCTCCCCCAGCATGCCACCCCTATGTCGTGTAGAACACCGAAGTCGGGTTTTTTTTCACAACTGCAACACCTGTGCAAGGGAGATTGATCGCCGACGCCTAACGGGGCCCTGCCAGCTTATAAGTCAGTCAGTAGTTGCAAGCAAGTCGTTCGTGGCGCTCAGATTTATCCCTGACTGGAGTTGAAAGAACGAACCGGTAACCACGAGGAAGATTTATGTATAACATCGATCACTGGAGTTGAAAGAACGAACCGGTGACCACGAGGAAGATTTATGTAAAACATCGATCACACCTGAGCTAAACTATTATACCCGTAATCGATTTTGATGTATTATTAGCCGAATCGAATCGAACTGTCGAATTTTCGAATGCTTCAGCTTAATTCGGCCGAGTTTGATAACTATTGGGATTTGGTGACAACCAATTCCTCGATTTTGATGTATTATTAGCCGAATCGAATCGAACTGTCGAATTTTCGAATTCTTCAGATTAATTCGGCCATTTTATAACTGTTTGATGTATTATTAGCTGAATCGAATCGAACTGTCGAATTTTCGAATTCTTCAGTTTAATTCGGCCATTTGATAACTGTTGGGATTTGGTGACAACCAATTCCTCGATTTTGATGTATTATTAGCCGAATCGAATTGAATTTTCGAATTTTTCAGCTTAATTCGGCCATTTGATAACTGTTGGGATTTGGTGATAACCAATTTTTCGATCAACCAATTCCTTGATTTTGATGTATTATTAGCGGAATCTAATCAGACTGTCGAATTTTCGAATTCTTCAGCTTTATTTGGCCGAATTTGATAACTGTTGGGATTTGGTGACAACCAATTCCTCCAATGATGGATATGGATCCTATTATTCTGGGTTGGTTATAACCAAATAGACCAAGTTAGAATATGGATAGGGATTGCATTTATTATTCAGTTTCTTGTAAATGTATATAAATACATGTAACCAGTAGAGGCAAAAACGACTTTGAGAGACTGGGTGTATGAGAAACTTGCAAATTTAATGTAATCTCCATAATCAGAATAATAAGACAACGGATGCCTATATTTAATAGACTTAGGCCAATGTTTAGGTGAACCACCTGAAATCCTATGTGTATGATTATTAATTATCATAGTCAAAGCTAGTTGGAAGAGCGTTAAATTGTTGGAAAAACCTCATAAGTGAGGGTGCGTCAATTTATAGAAGAGTGAGTAAATTTTTTGGATTTCCACACAGTGTTGAGTGAGGTGCGGCGGCGGCTCCCTTAAATAAAAAAAAAAAACTGGGTGAAAGTAAAAAGTTTTTCTTTTATGGATTAAAGGTTTTTTAAATGAGTAAAGGTTTATTATATTTGGGATTAAATATAATATTTAAAATGTGGAGGTTTTAAAAGTGTTTTTTATTTTAGATTAAAGGAGAGGTTGGTAAAAATGATTTTTTATTAAATTTTGTGGTGTTTATACCATCTTTTCTTCCACATTATTTCTTTTAAAAGATCTTGGTTATTATAAACAGTGTTTTGGACATTGCGAGATGTTTTGTGCTAATGGCTAAGATGTAGAATTCAAATTTTGTAGTTGAAAAGTTCAACGGTAAAAACAACTTTGAGCTCTGGAAGCTCAAGATGCAAGATTTACTGGTGCAACAAGGGTTGCAAAAAGCATTGGCAGGCAAGTCAAAGAAACCAACAACCATGACAAAATGGGAATGGGAAGATATGGATGCGAAATCTCTTAGCACCATTCATTTATATCTGACGGATGAGGTTCTGTTTAATATCGTAGGAGAGGATACAACATCAGGCTTATGGGACAAGTTGGAAAGTCTATATATGACGAAGTCCTTGACAAACAAAATCTACTTGAAGAGACAATTGTACAGTTTGCGGATGAAGGAAGGTACAAAAGTTGTTGATCATTTAAATACGTTCAATACTCTTATAATGCAATTGACTAGTATGGAAGTTAAATTTGAAGATGAAGATAAGGCTATTACACTATTGTGTTTGTTGCCTGAGTCTTGGGATAATCTAGTCACCTCTATTAGCTTTATCTCAACAGATGTTTTAGATTATGACTCTGTTGTGGGAGCTTTGTTGGCTGATGAGATGAGGTGAAAATCGAGTAAAGAAACCTCAACTTCAGAGGCGATGTTGATTAGAGGTCGAACCACAGAGAATAATGAGAGAAGTTCTTTCTGATCTAAGTCAAGACACAAAAAGGGTAAATAAAAATGTTGGCACTGTGGAAAAACATGACATCTCAAGAAAGATTGCTAGAAGAGAAAGGAATCTGAGGAAAACTCTACAAAGGAATAAAATTTGGCTGTAACAAATTCAGGTATGATTGATCAAGTTTTATCCTTTTCTAGTAATGTACAATATCAAGATGAATGGGAGTTCCATTCAGGTGCCTCCCACCACATGTACTCACATAGAAATTGGTTCATTTCTTACCAATCTGTTGATGAGGGTGTAGTGTCTATGGGAAATGGTATTCCCTGTAAAACTGTTGGGGTTGGAAGTATTAGAATCAGGATGTTCAATGGTATTATTAGGGAATTAACGGATATTAGATATGTACCTTAGCTTAAATCAAATTTGATTTCATTAGGAGTGTTAGATTCTTATGGATATAAGTATATATGTCAAGGTGGAGCTCTCACATTGTCGAAATGGAATTTAGTAGTGATGAAGGAAACAAAGATTGATAACCTTTGTCAGCTGGAAGGGAGTACTGAAGTGGCATATTGTAACATCCCGCTCTGGCGCACTTAGAAAACTTATTCTTTGAGGACACTTGCTCGCAAGTGATCTGGATTTTTATGATGATCAAACATTTATCCTCGATTATGATGCGTTATGATAGATGACATGATGTTTTACTATTGTATATACAGGTGCTATTGACTCAATTTATTTGAGTGTGCAGGGTTTTTGACCTGGAGGATGCAGAGGCATCGACAAAACCCTTGGACTCCGGATTGAGTGATCCGAATTATTTTCGACACGAAATGAGAGCGGAGATATAATAAAGAAATGCGCAGAGATATCGCGTATATCCAGTAGTATAAAAGAAATATATCAGAGATGCAACCATAAACACAGAGATACAATAATACACGATTTCTATTAATGAAAGAAATGTACAGAGACTGTAAAAATACAGAGTGAAAGACTCACTAGAATGGTGGCAGCTTATCTCTGAGAAGAGATGTGA